>CM054948.1:16299038-16514038 GCA_029168755.2 Tillandsia fasciculata
AAGTCTCAACTGTACTGGACATATCCACCAGGCTCCCCCACATTGCAAAACACAACAGGGATCTGTACCTTTAGTGACGTTCGGTCAACAACTGCTACTCCAGTCCAGCCAGAAAGCCAAAAACACTCAACTCAGAATGCTTCACAAAGGGAATCATGCCCGTGACAACCTGGGTCCACTGCCGTAGCGCCTTCCAACGGGCGGTACAGACTCATCCGCTCGATGTAGGTGGTCGTCGTTTCAGTCTGCCTCTGCTCACACTGGGGTGACACACAGGGTGACAATACGGTCCTCCTTAGACAACCAACAATGCTACGCCGCGCCACTCAGATGTAGATGCTGAAGCTGCCATCGGGGTCCACCCGATCTCTGGCATCTCAAAAAATCCGCTCCCCTGGAAAAGAAAATCAGCACTGTCTCTGCCGACCGATCTACCCTCCATCACCCGGCGCGAAGCACCAAAATCCAGAACTCGCTTCTGGCGGCAGACCCCTATCCAAAGGAACTGCAACGCCACGCTCCATACCCATGCCTACTCCATCGATAAGCGTCAATAATCCGAAATGGAGGGGACCAATTAGACTGGAAGGTATCCTGGCGCAACCATTACCAATCAAACATATCCTATGCGCCTCGTCCCTCTAAACCTGGAGCGTGCAGTTCAACAACTGTATAAAAACTCACTAGTACAGGGAGGCTCTCAGATAGTCTCTCCAACACCACCCACCCCAATTCTGCCTACAAAGACTCCAACTCAAACCTATGAATGGGGATGGTTAGACTGCCCGGACTGGCTCCGACGACCAATGATGTCCCAAAAGCTCATCTATATCCACTATCCACCCTGCCTCGGTGCCTCGGCACTACACGTCGGCACGGAGGGGGTGCTCGCTCAATCGGTGCCAAAATATAGCTGAATATGCCACTGCATAGGAAGAAAGTGCTGGAGGACTCTCAAGCGGTACTGCAACTAGCTGTGCTCTCTGCTCTGACAAACGCCTCAAACGTTCCATGGCTCCTCCTGGCATCGGACAGCCTCGACATCGGTGCCATCTGGGTCCATAACCCTGGTCTCGCTCCGCTCTGGTAGCTCTGCCTCCCGCTGCTCGGGTACCCAACAGATGCGGGTGTGTCCTCTTCACAACACGAGTCTCAGGGGCATCGTAGTCCACTGCACAATAACAAACATCAGGACACAATAACCATACGACCCAATCCAGCGAAAGTCTAAGACATGTCATCCATTCCATAGCATTATGTTGTCTGCAGCCAACATAATTACTTAGGAGAGTAAACATGCCAATCACTCATCCCGTCTCTTGGGAGAGGTATGAAACTCAATCAGGACTCTCGCTAAAAGTCACGACTCTCACGTAGTCATCCTAATGTCCAACCACAAGCCTAGGGTTTCTAAGTCCACCATGACCTACAACCTAGGCTCTGATACCACCTAATCTGTCACGCCCCGGCGTCGAAACTGCGACCCGGGCTCGCCAACAGATCCGCCGCCCATACGGGAAGCCCCGTATAGACGAAGCGACAACCTGCAAAAGATCAACTATACTATACAGATATCAGAGCTGAAAGTAAAACTGCTAGTAATAAAAACTAAATGAACAACTGCAACACTCAAAAGTACAACCAACCTCACCAAAGAAAACAGAGATCTCACCAGCAGTAAAATAAATACAACTCTATACCTCACTACAAAGTTCTCTCGACAGGAACTCTCAAAAGTAATAAGGGTACATCTACTCTCAGGACGACGACTGGTAGGGATCTAGCTCGCGACTCCCTTACCTCGATCAGAAGAAGCAGCAACAGGAGCAACTGGAACAGGAGTAGAAGTCCCTGTGGGAAAATACACCACGACGGGTGTGAGAACTACGTCCCAAGTAGTTCTCAGTGGGTGCCGCCAACAAGCCCGACGGTCTGCCCACTAAGTCTACTAGAGGCAAAAAGTAACAATAATAATACTGAATGAAAGGGCAGGAAAAGTAACTCTACAGCTACTACGCCTCTATCTAGATGCTCAAGAAAATGAAACAGATGGAAACATGATGCATCTACTAACACACACAATATACCCACCAAATCTATACTGACTGCCGCAAAGGGTCCAGTCAAACCTGCGCCCACCTACTGCCGCACATCCTCAACAGGACGGGTCTACCGTAGGGTGTCCGTGAAAACTGGCCCAGCCAGAGGGACGGCGTCGACAAGTCGCGATAGCAAGTAACAGGCCCAACTCCGGAGTGGCTCTCGAGGGGAGCGACCCACCGAGGAAAGTATCCGCGTATCTCTGTCGAGCTCAAATATGGCTCATGCAGGCTAAAGTCCAAACCACGATCAACAAGATCGACCAACAACACCAACTCTCATCCACAAGCTGGAAGTCACACAGCTGGGGCCACCGTCCACCAGACGGCTCCCACAACAGACCACCAAACTCACCAGAAAGACCGACACCATAAGGGTTCGGAAACCCGATAGACCGGTGCTAAGAACCCTATCAAACAAGAACAGACTCTAGGCTCCGCCTATCGAAGTTCCCGATCCTTATAGTTCGGGAAACAACAACCTCAGTACAACTCGCAGAAGACACCAACAGGGCCCGAAAGTCCCGGGAGACCTACACCTACAACCCTATCAAACAAGAACAGGTTCCAGGCTCGGCCCCCCGTGGCTTCCGTCCCGACAGAGGAACGGCCCCTAGAACCCAGACCACTCGAATCCTTTCGAGTGGGGAGATTTACAGGAAAAAGGTGACATTTGTTATTGAAAATCACTTTGATCTAGAAGAAATCCATATTTAATGATTTTAGTTCTTTTTAGGAAAACAATTAGAAAAATAAGTGTTTTACCCAAACCCCGAAGGGCTGATGCCTTTGTCCAATCAAACAAGAACAGACTCCAGCGGCCCTTCGATGCTTGGAAGAAAACCTTGGTAGACTAAAATCATGTATATGTCGAAAAAGGCTCTGGGTTCTAGGTCCGGCTAACACTAATAAACTACTACCACTAACACAGTGGCGACAACCCCAAACAGGGGAAAACAAGACCTCCGGGTTCACCGTTTACCCCAAACGGTTCCCGGTACAGACAAGCAATCCGCTACATCTACCAGACTCCACTCTGCTCCCAAGCACGAGTGCAAATGCATCCCACACTAAAAGAAGTCCCGACCGCTCGGCCCACTACCCGGGCGAGGATAACACTAAGTCCAGGAATGAAACATAATGTGTGGATGTCTAAACATAAATAACCCTAGCCCAAGTGAGGGTTTTCTACTAGTCTGGTTACACATGCAACATATGACAGGGGTGCTAGGTCAGGTTCCAAGAGAACAAATATTAACATGATAGAGGAAGTAAAAGATCACAAGATCAACAGATAATACTAGGAACAACCAATTCCTACTTCTAGCATGCTACCCAAGTCCAATCCCTATCATGCATGATTCTATAACGATAGAATTAGAGCACAGTCCATAGATCTTGAAAGCAAAGCCACCCACCTGAAGACGCTGAACTGCCGAAGCTCTACAGCTGAGAATACCCAAGAACAGCAACTCACAGTACGGTATGCCCAACTACAGTCCAAAATCCCACCTGGTATAAACACAAGGTTACTAAAAACACTTAATCCCCAAAATCTGTCCAAAAAATCACTTGCAAATTTCAGCTATACAGATGCTGAAATTTCACCTGTAGACAGAGCTCAGTAAATTCCAACAAAAATACCCCGCGTTCCTCGCGTCGATAGCTTCGAAACGAGTACCTGCACGTCCAAACGGAGCTTCCTACGCTGAGATAAAAATCCGGCAAGGGGAACACCCCAATCCAATCTGAACAGAATTTCTGTAACAAAGAAACCACAGAAAAAGGAGGTTCTACACCTTCGTGAAAAAATCCATAAAAATCTGAGAAAAATCCAGGAGATTCCTTGCGTCGAAGTAGATGAATTTTGCCTCTTGAATCACCTCGATCCGAGATCTGTGCGCGAAGATATCCTCAAAGGAAGCTGCTGTCCTCACCAAAAGCTCACAGCAAAAGGGGTCCCAATGAGCACAAGAAAACACCTCGAAAAACGCGAAATCTGAAAATGCTCGTGAAATCCAAAATCGTAGCCTCACCTGTTACGAATCCAGCGGCGAAGAAATCGCTCAAAAAGATGGTCGGAGTAGGTCGGGAGAGCTCGCACACCGAATAGCGACGGAAGAAACACCGAAGAAGGAGCGTCGCGCCGCGCCAAGAAAAAGGAATCCTCGAAGTGCGTGCCACCAAAATTCCCCAAACTCTGCAGATGGATGCGAAAATGTGTGGGGAACAACTTTGCTGAAGGCGCCATGGCGAGAGGAGGCTCGGAAATGGCAGAAAAGGGGAGGAAGAAGAAGCTCGGGTCGTTAAATAGGCCCAGAAAACAAATCACGAAATACCGGATTTGTCCCGGTTTCCGGGCGCAAGGGGGATTCCGGGCGCGCACTGTAGCAGCCCGAATCTCGCCTGGGCCTCCACGTCGCCCGCCAAACAGGCGACAGCCAAACCGGCCAACGCCCGTGCGCCACGTGGCCCAGCGTGCTACTGACGCGTGGCGCGCACTAGCGCGGGAACCCGCGGTCAGCGCCGCCTGCGCTCTCTGCCAGGCACGCGCCCCGAGGCCTGCTACACCAGCACCGTGGACCCGGTTCACAAACACCGACGAATGACACGCTGCCACGTGTCGCCCCCCGGTCCACGTACCACCCGCTTATCCCGTGGACGCGCTGCTCACCGGCCAACTGTTAAGCCGCCACGTGGCCTCGCCCGGTGCACGCCTCCGCGGTGGAACCGCGCACCTGCCGCGCCTGCCCGCACGCCTGCGCCGCCGCGCTCTGCCGCTGCCGTCGCTGCCCGCCGGCGCCGCCGCTGCCCGCCGGCCGCCGGAACAGTGCCAAGCTGCCTCGAAAAACTGCTTGCGCGTCATCCGGGCTCCGAAAAATACAAATATGAATAGTCCATTTTCATCGTTTTCGCGCGCTGAATCCAAATCCGATGTCCGTTTCTCAAATTCTCATCCGAAATTTTGCCGAAGGCCCCCGGAAAGCCCACTTGATCCGATTTTCGCGCCGGGTCCATTTCTAAAATCCGTTTTGCCAAATTCCATCTCTAACGATTCCCGAAGGCATCCGGAGAGGTGATCTTTTATCCAAACTTCACCCTGAGTCCAAATTTGACCTCCGTGTCGCGCGAAATCACTTCTAAACACTCGACGGGTCCTCCAAGTACACCCGTGATCCATAAGTAAGCCCGAAGTCCACCACTTGTGTCCAAATTGCGCGCAAACACTTCCAACACACCACACAAGCCTTCGAAAGCTCGAATCGAACACCAGAAAAACTCCCCCGCGGGGAACCAGGTCCTCACACTAATTCTACTCCTGCTCTTGCTGTAACTCCTCAATCCTAATGTGTTTCTACATTACAATGGATATCGTAATTACATGTATCTCTCTACGTTCTATCTGATCGAAATCTGATCGAATTAATTTATTCTCGAATTTGTGTGGCATTAACAATGCGTTTTTGGTTGTGACTCTGACTTAACATTGATATTCCTTGGTTAGTATAACTTAATAATATATGGAATAAAATAAATTACAGTTATAAAATACTTTTTTATATTGAAATTTTATATTTTCATACTTCTAATTTGTTTTCCTCGGATAACTCAATACTATTTGTAATAAAAATATTCTTATTATTATATATATATATAATTATATATATATATATATATATATTAATATTCTTAACAAGAAAGCTATAAAATATTCATATTATATATTATATATATCTATATATATATAATATATATATATATATAATATATAATAAAATAATAATAATAATAATAATAATAATAATAATAAATGGACATATGAAGCACGCATATCCTGCTTAAAATGCAAAAACATTTATTTTATATGTTCAAGTCACACAAATTTGTTTGAAAGAAATATATCATGGTACCCGTTTTGTTTATTTTTATTAAAAAATAAACTAAGATGAAAATGTGAAGAAACTAATTTTTAAACTTGGGACCTTTCTAGTTCACACAAATATTAAATAATTAAATAAGTGGTATTAAAATGAGAGATCACGAATTTGATTCTCGCATACTGCAAATTTGTGCAGGTGTTCGGTGGGAGAGATTGCTGCTCTAAAGATACCAACATTATACGTAATATTTGAGAAATTTAAATAAAAAAATTCAGTTTTGCAAAGTTTCAGTAGGCCATGACGACTGTATAATCTAATACATATGTAATAGGGGCTATAACTTAAGAATGAATAGTAACCCTATAATTTAATTGGACCTTCGGCCAACATTAGCCGATCGATCATCTGGAGTTCAAATTTGACGATCCAAATACTTGATTTGATCGGTCTCGTCATTCTGAGAGCAATGGCGTAATCCGTTTTTATGTTTGACGAGCCTAGATTATCAAAAAGCGTGCAAAACTATAAAATACACTGTTGTAGATGGATCGAGAAACTATCGAAGCTCAAACTCAACAAACTAAAATCACTATTCCATAGGTTTCGTCGAGACGAACGTCGTGGAGAAGTCTGTTTTTCAAATTGACCACTCTAGTGCCTCGAAAAATGCAAAAAAAAGGGAAAAAGGGGGTATTTCCACTAAAGTACAAATATTTTATAGGCCAAAGTAAATGAGACTTTTTGGAGAGGGGCCTCCATGCAATTGTGAATTGTGAGCTACAGTGGGGAGCTCGTGGTGAGGGATGACTATACAAGGGTATTTTTGCAAAAAATACCATTTCTATTACATAAATGCTTAGTGACCTTTGGGGAGCTGTGTCACGCCCCGGAACCCGGGCTCGCCAACAGATCCGCCATGCACACGGGACTTCCCGCGTACACGAAGCGCTGGTAATCTGCTCAGATATAATATACCATAACAGAGCATAAAGCAGAGCTGAACTAAACATAATAATCCCAGACTGATAAGGTACAAGCTGTAATAATACAATAATCTCCCAGCTCACCAAAATAATACACCCAGCTGGCCAGAGCCAGATCCAAAATAAAAGTGCTACAGTCTGAGATAAAAGGGGTACAATATAAGTCCAGCTACTCTCATGGTCGGGGCAGACGATCTAGCTAGTCCGCTATCTTCTTACCTCGATCTGCCGCTGATGGCCCAGCAGCTCCCACAGACGACTCTGCAAAATAAAGGGAAAGGAAAAAGACAGAAAATAATAATGGGGGTGAGAACTACCAGATAAACCAGCAGCCTCCCCTAGTGGGTAAAACCTCAACTCTGACGCACCCACTAGGACTACTAGAGGCAAAAGGGAACAGGGGAAGTGGTAAAATAAATAAGATGCTGAAACAGGTAAACTACCACTACTATGCTGTCAAAACTGTATGCATGCATCAGAAACAGTATCTGTCCAAATAAACCCAATCTGGATACCAGTAACAACTGGTGTTGCCTGCTCAGCGGAATCTGCACACAAGGCTCGAAACCGCGGGATCGGCCCGCACGGCTCGCATCCCAAAATAAGTATCAGACCGGCACACAAGGCTGGGTCCGAGAAAGCACACCTCCGGAGTGGCACTCGAGGGGAGCGACCCACACGAGTAAAGTATCTCTGTCATCAATATCACAAGTATCTCTGTAGCACATGTCTCACAAGTATCACAATATAGCAGGACTGGATCATGACTATGATCAAAGTGGGAAACTCCATCCACTATAGAAACCCAAACCCCAGCTGATGCAAAAATAAACCAGACTCAACCCCGATCTGATGCAAGGATAAACATCTGGTCGACCGCCTACTGTCCGCGGTCACCGCAATACCCCACAAATCCACAATCTAATGCAATCTCGACTACACTATCCCAAACCCCTGCTCATACCTGAGCAACAAGCATCTGGATGCAAAGGTTAACAATGAAACATGTTCAAATCCCAATACGATAGTGTAGCAATAAATAGTGGCCTCACTAGATGTTCAGTCATGCATGCAAGCTGTAAAATAATGTCAAAGATTTAAAAGATTGATTTACTGAATAAAAGTCATTTGCATGCGAGATGATAGCCTTTGTCTCAATCACAGTGTCCCAATATAAGTCATCATATCATCTGTGGGGTTATATTAATTTTTAGGAGAGTTCGTCCAGTCAATTGTCTCGTTAGTTCGTCCCAATTGTCATATTAGTTTATCCCAATAATTCTCATCAATTGTCATATTAGTTTGTCCCAATAGTTCTCATCAATTGTCATATTAGTTCGTCCCAATAGTTCTCATCAATCGGTTAGTTTGTCCTGTTAGTTGTCCTGTTAGTAGTCCTGTTAGTAGTCCTGTTAGTAGTCCCAATGGTCTCATCAATTATCATATTATTTTGTCCCAATTGTTCTCATCAATTAAATTTTAGGGGAGTTCCAGTAATCCCAGTGAGCTTGTCAAAAATGAGGTAAGCAACAACCGCCCACCTCGAGCAGCTCAAACAACACCCCAGGTAGTCTCCTGGTTGTCCACAGTCCTCAAATCCTGCAAATCAACGTTCCCGGTATAAATACAAACCCCAAAAAGTACATTATTTGCTATTTTTCAGACAGCACGGGAAAAGAGGAGTTTTTCACCTCTAAAATGAGCTCCTAAAATCCCAGAAAAATTACGGTTGCGTTCCTCGCGAAGAGTAGGTCAAAATCGACTCTTTGAACGCCTCGATCTGATGCTCCTACGCCAAGATAAAAATCGGAGAAGTCGGTGCTGTCCAAAAATTACCACAGCAAAAAAGGGGGTTAAAGAGGACTCGGGAATCGTGCCAAAAGTACGAAACGGAGCAAAATGATCAACACAGAAATCGAAGCCCTACCTCTTACGGTCGCGCTGCCGCAAAAATCGTCCAAAAATTCCACCCGGTTAGCCCGCAGTGAATTTTCGACGGAACTGCGACGGGAAATGGGCCTAAAAAGGAAATCGTCGCAGTGCGCCGCGTCGCAGATATCTCACTATCTGTAACTCCAGAAATTCTGAGTTTTGGAGGAGAGAGAGAAGAGAGAGAGAGGAAGAAATTTCGCAGAGAGCTCCATCCTCAGATTCTCTCTCTAAGGCTCGAAAACCGAGGTGCAAGGAGAGGGGGGGTGGGGGACCTCTTATATAATGGGCCAAAGGGAATATTCCCACACGGGATCCGGATCCGAACAGGAAACACCGAAAATTGGCCAACCAAAACGCGCCATCTGTCCACAAAACAGGAAACAGCGGTGCAAGGGCCAATCAGAAATCGCCACGTGTCCACGTGGGGCGCGTGCCTGCTCCGTGCTCCGGGTCTTCCGAAAGTTTGTCGGCCAACGGGGTGCTGCCACGTGTCACCTCCCCACGTGCTTCTAGAAGCCGGCCAGCCAATGAGGGAACGCCACGTGGCAACCCGTTTCTTCGGTGCTCCCGGTGCACGACCAGCCGTGGACCGCGCACCCGAGCCCTGCCCGCGCCTGCCCGCGCCGCGCGCCTCCGCGCTCTGCCGCTGCGCCGCCGCTGCGCTGCTGCCCGCCGCCGTGCGCCGCCGCCCGCCGCCGCTCGCTGGTCGCCGCCGGCGGCCGGAACAGTAATTCCGGCCGGCGGTTACTGTTCCGGTGAACAGTACCAAGTGCCGAAAAAATAAAGCGAATATACCATTTCGATCGTTTTCGCGCGCTGAGTCCAAATCCGCCGTCCGTTTCGCCAAATTCTCATCCGAAATTTTGCCGAAAGCTCCCGAAAAATCCCATTTGCTCCGATTTTCGTGCGGTGTCTATTTTAAATGTCGAATTTCGATTCTACAAGCTCCGATGCACTGTACAAGCTCCCCGCAGTCACTGTTTAATGTTGCACAGTTCCTGCGGGAGTCCGGATCATCACATCCTCCCCCACTAAAAAGAGTTTCGTCCTCGAAACGAGACTCAACAACAATCCTCAGTCCAATGTCTCAAATAAGTAGGGGTGGGCGTCCCTCATCTCCGACTCAAGCTCCCATGTAGTCTCGCGCTCGTCATGATTGCCCCCATTGGATAGGGAATGGCCCGATTGCGCAATTCTCTCACCTCTCGATCCAGAATTCGCAGTGGGCGCTCCTCATACCTCAAATCCTTGTTGATCACAAGCGGGGTGAAATCGATGATGTGCGACGGGTCGAAGACATACTTCTTCAGAGTAGATACGTGAAATACACTAGCAAGTGCAAGTCGGTAAGCAACTGGCCCGATACATTCTAATACCTCAAAGGGTCCAATATATCGGGGGCTAAGTTTCCCACGAATGCCGAATTTCCTAATTCCTTTGGACGGCGAGACTTTTAGGAATACATGATCTCCAACTTGAAATTCTAAGTCTCGTCACCGAATATCGGCATAGCTCCTCTGTCGGCTTTGGGCGGTCTGAAGATACATCCGACTCGCTCGGACCTTCTCCTCTGCCTCTAACAATACATCTGGTCCCAAGGTCCGCCTCTCGCCCACGTCACTCCAATAAAATGGTGATCGACACTTGCGTCCATACAACGCTTCAAACGGAGCCATCTGAATGCTCGCTTGAAAGCTATTGTTGTACGCGAATTCAGTCAAAGATAAATGTCGAATCCACCCTCCGCCGAAATCCAGGACGCAAGCCCTCAACATGTCCTCCAGGATTTGTATCGTCCGCTCGGACTGCCCATCAGTCTGCGGATGAAAAGCTGTACTGAACCTAAGTTCAGTCCCCAAGGCTGTTTGCAAACTCCTTCAGAAATGCGAAACAAACCTCGGGTCTCTATCTGAAACAATGGAGGCGGGTACTCCATGTAATCTCACAATATCATCTAGATATAACTGGGCTAGTCGCTCAAGTGACCAAGTAGTCTGCATGGGCAGAAAGTGCGCCGACTTGGTAAGTCGATCTACAACTACCCAGATAGCGTCTGCTCCTCCCTATGCCCTCGGTAGTCTGACCACAAAATCCATCGTAATGTGGTCCCATTTCCACTCGGGGATTGGAAGACTCTGTAACTTGCCAGCTGGCACTCGATGCTCAGCTTTCACTTGCTGGCAAGTTAAACACTGAGTCACAAATCTCCCAATATTCCTCTTCATGCCTTTCCACCAGAAGTGTGCCTTGAGGTCCTTATACATCTTAGTCCCACCAGGATGTAGGGTATAAGGTGTATAATGGGCCTCTCGCAATATTTGCTCTCCAATCTCTACATGCTTGGTTCCTATACCTTAGTACTCCCGAGGCATCCACCGCAAAGTCCCCAGACTGATTACTTGGGATTTGATTTCTAATCCTGGTCAAGTGGGGGTCTCACTCTGTTTCTCCCTGATCCTGTCCAGCAGAGTGGGCTGCAAGACTAAAGATGTCAGTCTAGCAGTGACCCCAGGGGACACAACCTCTATCTCGAGTCGTCTCATCTCCTCTAATAGCGGTGCCTGGTCTGTGATCAACATAGACAAACTTTGCACCGCCCTTCTACTCAAGGCATCAGCGACTACATTAGCCTTACCTGGGTGGTAGAGAATATCTACATCATAATCCTTTAATAGCTCTAACCACTTACGTTGACTCAAATTTAGCTCCTTGACAATCCTCACTCCAGATAAACTTCACTCCCTTGCGCGTCAAGCGAGTGAGGGGTGTGAAGAGCTTCGCAAAGCCTTCCACAAACCGACGGTAATACCCAGCTAAACCCATAAAGCTACGTACCTCAGAAACCGTCGTCGGTCGGGGCCAATCACGGACTGCCTCAATCTTTGCTGGGTCCACTGCCACTCCTGCGGCAGAAATCACATGGCCCAAGAAGACTATCTCCCGAAGCCAAAACTCGCACTTTACCAGCTTGGCATACAACTTCTTTTCTCGCAGAAGTTGCAGCACAATCCTTAAGTGCTCCTCATGCTCGGCATCACTTCGGGAGTAGACCAAGATATCCTCAATGAACACTACTACGAGTCGATCCAAGTATGGTCGGCAGATCCGGTTCATTAAATCCACGAATGCGGCAGGGGCATTAGTCAGTCCAAAAGGCATAACTGTAACTCATAATGCCCGTGCCGTCTTAGGAATATCTTCGGCCTTCACCTTCAACTGGTGGTAACCGGATTGCAGATCTATCTTAGAGAAGACACAAGATCCTCGCAGCTGATCAAAAAGATCATTGATGCGCGACAAAGGGTACTTGTTCTTGATGGTCACTTTGTTTAATTTCCTATAGTCCACTCATAGTCGAAGTGACCCATCTTTCATTTTCACGAATAGCACCGGCGCTCCCCAAGGAGACACACTCGGCCTAATAAAGCCCTTGTCCATCAAATCCTGAAGTTGCGCCTTAAGCTCTCGTAGCTCAGCCGGTGCCATCCGGTACGGAGCCTTTGAGATTGGCGCAGTTCCTGGAACTACGTCAATCACGAACTCAATTTCCCTATCTGGCGGCATACTAGTCAGCTCAGGTGGAAAAACATCCGGAAACTCGCGGGCAATAGGGATGTCCCCGAGTCCCGGCGCCGCCGTAGGCCCCTCAACAACACTAGCTAAAAAGGCTACACATCCTCGACGGATCATCTGCCTCGCTCGGGATGTCGAACCATAGAGGCAAAGAAAGCGCTCTAACATCCTCGATATACTAACATCTCCTGGCCTGGCTTACTAAAAGTAACGGTTCTTGCGGCACAATCAATAGTCGCAAAATACCGAGCCAGCCAGTCCATCCCTAGAACCACATCAAAGTCCCTTAACTGTCTCAAGACCAACAGGTCTGCTGGAATAATCCAGGACTCGGTCTAGATCGGGCGGGACTAACAGCACTTCTCCATATGCAGAGTGCAATCGGGAATCTACACCTTCCATGCACAAGGTAAGAGTCCTATTCCTAACTCTATGCAATGATGTACGTTTTCTACAAATAAAAGAGATGCCCCTATATAGACGAGGTACGAGTCCTTATGCTAGAAAGTAAGTCATACCTGCTTCTTCTCGGTCAGCTGTAGTAGGATCCTCTGCCAGTGCTAAGTCATCCTGACTGCTCGACAATGGCCGTCTTTCTCCAGAAGGGCGGGGGATTGAAACTTGATCTCCTTGGAGGTCTGTCGGTGAAGCTCCCGGTCGTAGCTGGGAAGTGGTAGGGACAAACGCCGAAGTAGGTGCCCCGGTTATCTCCGAAGGGCACGTAACTCGTAGGTGCCCAGGCTGTCCACACAGGTAGCAACGTCCCCACCGTTGATTACAAGTACTAGGAAAATGATGATCTCCACAAAAGATACATCTGCCAGGAACTCGCAGCTGCCGTGACTGCTGCTGAGATGAAGAAGGAGCAGATGCTGAAGAAGGAGCCGTTGATGGCACATAAGGGCAAGTAGCTCGGACGTGGCCAGACTGTCCACACCGATAACAACGGCCGAACCTCAGATTACAAGTATCAGAATTATGCTGCCCTTGGCAGAAAATGCACCTGACCGTAGCCTGGAGCTATCTCGCCTGCTGCCTCCGTCTCCGAGAACTGGTCTGTCCATTAACATCCGGTGCTGGGCGTTTTCTCTCTAAATGCTGCTTAGAAGCCCTGGTCCTCTCCCCGACTGCCGGATCACTCCTCTGTGCCAACAGCTGCTCCAAATGCTGGTCCTGTTGAAAGCTCCTCGCCACCAACTGGGTCACCAAGGCCCGCAATTCCCCCAGCTCGACAGATACTGCCTGCTCGGGCTCCTCAGAAGGGGTGGAAATACCCCCGGTGGAAATACGACGAAGGGGCGACATACTGTCACCAGAAGCCACAAATCAGGAAAACAAAATCCCACACGACCCAATCTAGCGAAAGTCAAAGACATCCCCGATTTCTGTGACTTTATGTTGTCTGCAGCCAACATAACCGTACACCAGAAATTTGGGTATGTCGGTCTCTCTTCTCTCACTGGAAGAGTCAAACAAAATAAATCAACGACTTTCGCAAAATGTCACGTCTCTCATGCCCTATTATCCTAGGGTCTGCCAAAGGTCTAGGATTTCTTAAGTCCCAACTGACCTATCCCTAAGCTCCGATACCAACTTAATCTGTCACGCCCCGGAACCCGGGCTCGCCAACAGATCCGCCATGCACACGGGATTTTCCGCGTACACGAAGCGCTGGTAATCTGCTCAGATATAATATACCATAACAGAGCATAAAGCAGAGCTGAACTAAACATAATAATCCCAGACTGATAAGGTACAAGCTGTAATAATACAATAATCTCCCAGCTCACCAAAATAATACACCCAGCTGGCCAGAGCCAGATCCAAAATAAAAGTGCTACAGTCTGAGATAAAAGGGGTACAATATAAGTCCAGCTACTCTCATGGTCGGGGCAGACGATCTAGCTAGTCCGCTATCTTCTTACCTCGATCTGCCGCTGATGGCCCAGCAGCTCCCACAGACGACTCTGCAAAAATAAAGGGAAAGGAAAAAGACAGAAAATAATAATGGGGGTGAGAACTACCAGATAAACCAGCAGCCTCCCCTAGTGGGTAAAACCTCAACTCTGACGCACCCACTAGGACTACTAGAGGCAAAAGGGAACAGGGGAAGTGGTAAAATAAATAAGATGCTGAAACAGGTAAACTACCACTACTATGCTGTCAAAACTGTATGCATGCATCAGAAACAGTATCTGTCCAAATAAACCCAATCTGGATACCAGTAACAACTGGTGTTGCCTGCTCAGCGGAATCTGCACACAAGGCTCGAAACCGCGGGATCGGCCCGCACGGCTCGCATCCCAAAATAAGTATCAGACCGGCACACAAGGCTGGGTCCGAGAAAGCACACCTCCGGAGTGGCACTCGAGGGGAGCGACCCACACGAGTAAAGTATCTCTGTCATCAGTATCACAAGTATCTCTGTAGCACATGTCTCACAAGTATCACAATATAGCAGGACTGGATCATGACTATGATCAAAGTGGGAAACTCCATCCACTATAGAAACCCAAACCCCAGCTGATGCAAAAATAAACCAGACTCAACCCCGATCTGATGCAAGGATAAACATCTGGTCGACCGCCTACTGTCCGCGGTCACCGCAATACCCCATAAATCCACAATCTAATGCAATCTCGACTACACTATCCCAAACCCCTGCTCATACCTGAGCAACAAGCATCTGGATGCAAAGGTTAACAATGAAACATGTTCAAATCCCAATACGATAGTGTAGCAATAAATAGTGGCCTCACTAGATGTTCAGTCATGCATGCAAGCTGTAAAATAATGTCAAAGATTTAAAAAGATTGATTTACTGAATAAAAGTCATTTGCATGCGAGATGATAGCCTTTGTCTCAATCACAGTGTCCCAATATAAGTCATCATATCATCTGTGGGGTTATATTAATTTTTAGGAGAGTTCGTCCAGTCAATTGTCTCGTTAGTTCGTCCCAATTGTCATATTAGTTTATCCCAATAATTCTCATCAATTGTCATATTAGTTTGTCCCAATAGTTCTCATCAATTGTCATATTAGTTCGTCCCAATAGTTCTCATCAATTGTTCGGTTAGTTTGTCCTGTTAGTTGTCCTGTTAGTAGTCCTGTTAGTAGTCCTGTTAGTAGTCCCAATGGTTCTCATCAATTATCATATTATTTTGTCCCAATTGTTCTCATTAATTAAATTTTAGGGGAGTTCCAGTAATCCCAGTGAGCTTGTCAAAAATGAGGTAAGCAACAACCGCCCACCTCGAGCAGCTCAAACAACACCCCAGGTAGTCTCCTGGTTGTCCACAGTCCTCAAATCCTGCAAATCAACGTTCCCGGTATAAATACAAACCCCAAAAAGTACATTATTTGCTGTTTTTCAGACAGCACGGGAAAAGAGGAGTTTTTCACCTCTAAAATGAGCTCCTAAAATCCCAGAAAAATTACGGTTGCGTTCCTCGCGAAGAGTAGGTCAAAATCGATTCCTTGAATGCCTCGATCTGATGCTCCTACGCCAAGATAAAAATCGGAGAAGTCGGTGCTGTCCAAAAATTACCACAGCAAAAAGGGGGGTTAAAGAGGACTCGGGAATCATGCCAAAAGTATGAAACGGAGCAAAATGATCAACACGGAAATCGAAGCCCTACCTCTTACGGTCGTGCTGCCGCAAAAATCGTCCAAAAATTCCACCCGGTTAGCCCGCAGTGAATTTTCGACGGAACTGCGACGGGAAATGGGCCTAAAAAGGAAATCGTCGCAGTGCGTCGCGTCGCAGATATCTCACTATCTGTAACTCCAGAAATTCTGAGTTTTGGAGGAGAGAGAGAAGAGAGAGAGAGGAAGAAATTTCGCAGAGAGCTCCATCCTCAGATTCTCTCTCTAAGGGCTCGAAAACCGAGGTGCAAGGAGAGGGGGGTGGGGGACCTCTTATATAATGGGCCAAAGGGAATATTCCCACACGGGATCCGGATCCGAACAGGAAACAGCGAAAATTGGCCAACCAAAACGCGCCATCTGTCCACAAAATAGGAAACAGCGGTGCAAGGGCCAATCAGAAATCGCCACGTGTCCACGTGGGGCGCGTGCCTGCTCCGTGCTCCGGGTCTTCCGGAAGTTTGTCGGCCAACGGGGTGCTGCCACGTGTCACCTCCCCACGTGCTTCTAGAAGCCGGCCAGCCAATGAGGGAACGCCACGTGGCAACCCGTTTCTTCGGTGCTCCCGGTGCACGACCAGCCGTGGACCGCGCACCCGAGCCCTGCCCGCGCCTGCCCGCGCCTGCCCGTGCCGCGCGCCTCCGCGCTCTGCCGCTGCGCCGCCGCTGCGCTGCTGCCCGCCGCCGTGCGCCGCCGCCCGCCGCCGCTCGCTGGTCGCCGCCGGCCGCCGGAACAGTAATTCCGGCCGGCGGTTACTGTTCCGGTGAACAGTACCAAGTGCCGAAAAAATAAAGCGAATATACCATTTCGATCGTTTTCGCGCGCTGAGTCCAAATCCGCCGTCCGTTTCGCCAAATTCTCATCCGAAATTTTGCCGAAAGCTCCCGGAAAATCCCATTTGCTCCGATTTTCGTGCGGTGTCTATTTTAAATGTCGAATTTCGATTCTACAAGCTCCGATGCACTGTACAAGCTCCCCGCAGTCACTGTTTAATGTTGCACAGTTCCTGCGGGAGTCCGGATCATCACAAGCTGTGCAGGGCACTTAAGGCCTCGGCACAGAGTGTGTTACAACCTTTCCACCTCCCCCTGTCTTCCCCAAGCGCTGCGCCACCTCCCGAGACCCCGGTGGCCGAAAAACCAAGCTCCAAGTAAAGACTTGAGCTCGGATAAGGAAGGATAAGACATTACCAAACCCACTCCACTTCCTCTCAGAGCTTCTTGTGACCTTCTCCTACCTCCAGAGGATGTGCCTGAGGGAGCCCGGAGCTTGCAATGGCCGCACGGCGCGGGTGGAGGAGAATCGGCTTATTCCTTTCTTCTCCAACTTCGGCGAGGTTAGTACTCCCTCTCCTCCCGGTGTCTTGGCCCGAGACCTCTAGTAGTAGCTTCATTGGGTCATGGGAGTCTCCCAGCCCAACCCCAAAGCCGAGGAAGAGCCGGTTTGCCGGCGATGGAGTTGCACCGCCAAAAACCTAACCTACCTCCACCTCAAGCTATCTTTGCTCCCGACGGCTTTAGCCGAGATATAAAATGATGGGCTCCTTCTGCTGGACCTATTCTTGCTTTCCACAAAGTTTGGGAAGGTTTGGTGCGGTGTGGAGTGGATGGTGTTGTGCCCTAGTTTTAGGAAAAAGAGAGCTTGGCCGAGCTTCTTGCTCCAACGCCGCCACCGCCACTCTCCGACAACGGCCATGGCCTTGGTTGGCTCCACGGGGTCAAGAGGGACCTATTGGTGCCCTTGCATGTGACTCAAACCCCCTGTACAGAAGTTCACCATTATTGAGCTCGGGGTCAACCGCAACAATGGAGTCCGGCCAACCGCCGCCCTCCGCTGTCGGCCAGGTACCCAGTCTACCCCTAAATGATGAGACTAAGTCCTTGGTGCTGTTAGTTGCACCCAAAAGCCCTTGGTTCTTGCTGAACCAAGCTTGCTGCCCATGGTGGCCGCATGGCCTAGCTCCGGCCATCCGTCGCCACCGCGCGCTGGCGCCTGACCTGGGATTGCTCCTGGCAATGCCCACGATTTGCTGAAGCTGTTGCTTGCCTCTGTTGGCCACCATAACCATTATTCTATTAAGTGGCCCAAGCCCGGGCTCTTGGTGCATGTTGTTTGGCCGAGGTTGCTCCGGCAGCTGCTCCTGCCAGCCCGCAACCCTTGGATGGTGAGCCCCTGACTTCCCTCAACCCTTAAGCTCGATGCTCACCTTAGTTTAGGTAATGGTAGGGAGGATTTCTAGTTCAAGCATGCTAAGCCCTAAGTTGAGCAATGTTCCTCCTTAAGCTGTTCTAGCAGCTTTGTGGCTTCACTAGGGTGAGCCTCTGTGTTTCCTCGACCTCCTGAGCATGATGCTCACTTTAGTTTTAGAAATGGTCGAGTGGTTAAGTTAAAATTGCAACCTAAGCCTATTAGCCTAATGTAAAGATGACCCAAAATTGTTCTCGGGTTCCGTACTACTCCCAAATGGTGAGGACGACGTTCAGTACGTCGAGACCCACCTACTGGTGGCCCCAGTTTAGTTCAAAGATGCTTAGAAAGTAAATGCAAGCGTAAAAAGATAATAAAACTATGTAATTATTCAATCTTATTAAACCCTAATTATAATCTCACGAGTTGTCTTGGGCTATGTGCCTATGATCTCTAAACCTTTCGTTAGAGATCCGACGACTTTTGTTGAGCGAGGATTAGATATCGGACCGTAAATCGGCAAAAATCGCCGGTTTATCGGCGACTCGACGTTAATCATGCAATTCGAGGAATTACGGCGGTTAAGTATGGTTGCCAAATATTCCTGGCTATTCCCAGCACAGTCTTGGTAAGTCCAGTTGCCTGCCGGTGACTCCCGAAAACTAAAAAGGATTTTTCGGAGGTATTTTGATAATTTTGGCATCGGTCGAGTTCAGAAATGCACCCAGCAGTATGTTATTGCCCAAACGTCTTCAATAAAGCATTCTGGGGCCGCACGCCAGGTTTCGAAAACCCATAGGTGCGGATTGGGTCATAGTTGACCGATCGGCGAATTTTCGGCAGTTTCCAGGAATCTGGAAAAGGTCCAGGTTTAAGCCTTCTATGTGTAGTGAGTCTGTGAATTGGATATGTGTGTCTGTTTTTGATCAGTATACATGATCCAGGTCTCAACAGTCAAACTCATGCCCACGAGCCTTCCAGCTCAGTTTAGGACCGCCTACTCTGAGGTGGTTTTTCGTCGGTCCGGGCTTTATCATTTCGGCCCTCTGGGGTACCTTATTTGGTCGGACCCCTGTGCTTCATGATAGCCTAGACTTTACTCTTGAGCCTTCCTATATTTATTGATCATTATCAGCTTGCACTTGATAGTTATTATGGTTGATTGGCTTTCAGTATAATTGATTACATCTGGACATTTACCATGCTTAATTGGTCATTAGTTAGCTATCAGATATTTATCATGCTTATTAGTATACCTTGATTATATCTGGAAATATGCCATGTGTGATTAGACATTACTCTTATTCAGACAGTTATTATTCCTTGCATTCAATATTACATGAGATGGCACCAGATTGGTATTCAGTTACTTGCATCCCTGTTGGGATTTTGGCTTGTTGCCGATTACCCGGTCTGTGGACCGTGAGCTTGAGCATCAGCATTATGATCGTCATGCACTACTGTACTTCACGTACACCGACGGTTTTCCCATCGTCATGGTGTTCTTTGCTGGTAAAGTGGTCTAAAGTGGACCCGTGAGCCCCTAGGTTATGTTAGCCAGGTTGGTGCCAGGTTATGGCTTTTCGCCTAAAGTCCAGCGATCAAAATGGCAACATCGATTGAATACTTGGGATTCTATCATTGATGCATTATTTATCTGCTCAGCATGCTTTAGTTCCTGTACTCTTATGTATGTTTAGTATCATGTTTATGATTCAGCTATCTATATCAACATGCTCTTACTCTTGTATTCAGTACCCTTACATGCTCTGTACTATATTCATGATTTATCCAGTTATCAGCTTATTGTATCTGCCTTACCTACTGATTATTACTATCTGTTGATTATTATATGCAAGTAGGTACGATTTGCTATTTTTCGACTCGTCGTACCTACTGGGATACACTTATGCTATATCTCACACCAATGGATGACCATTTTTTAGGTCTGTCGGGTGATGGAATGTCGGGACGTGTTGGTGAGGCTGTCACGATAGTGCTGTCCCTCTGATGACTTCAGTTTATATTATCTTTCGAATATTATGATATTATGAAATTTTTAAATGTAATAAATGCTTAACTGATTAGTATATGTTAAAGAACTGTGATACTTATGTTTAGTATAGAATACTTAGATGAAAGCTGTAAGTGTTTAGCCGTGCATGTATAGAAAAGGCTCTATCCAAAGGGACAGAAAATTTTTCATACATGTGACGATATGCTCATATCCTGGAAATGCTTTAAATTCTGATTGAAAGAAAAAAAAAATTGGCTGCTTTTTGAAACTCAGGGTATGACATCCTGTCCTGTGATAAGATGCTAGATTGTGCTGAGTCTAGTTCGAAATAGCAGAAGGTTGAATTGGAGTGAGTCACAATTGAGATAAGTAGACGCTGTATCAATATACTTTAAATGAATTAGTTATATCTTTCTAACATCTTAAAATTTTGAAATTAACAAATTAACGCAAATGATCCTACTTGTTATACTTTTACTGTTGCCTCGAATTGGCACAAAAATATAAGAAGCTTATTAATACAAAACTTTAAATTGGATTTACCATCACATAGAAGTGATAAATCTAATTTCACATTGAATGTGGGGATTAAATCTTTGATTTTCTAACCACAGATTCGGAATACTAACCAGGTGTGGTAAGTTGTTGTGGTAGTATAAATCTTATGTTACAACTTAGAGTTAAAAACTAAATTGAATTTTTCGATAATTGAATTTTTAATATTCTAATATATCCGTATCCAAATTTAAAATTAAAAGTATTATTAATATAATATTTGAATTCAAAATTAAATTCGAACGGATGTATAATTTTGACATGCATCTAATCAAAATCGAGGTCAAATTCAATCGGAATTTATGCTAACCCCTTAATTTCTCCCTTAAGCTCGACCAACTTTTTAGACCATTTCCTTCACTCCAATAAATATTTATTTATTTATTTATTTATGTTTTAATTTTTGGAAAAAAAATATTTCAACAATATCATTTATTTTTAAAATTTAAATAAATAATAAATAATTAAAAAAAATAAAAAAATATAATAGACAAGCATGAGATTCTATCTTATTTATTAGCTCAGATTCAGATGTTGGCTCCGAGGCTAAGATAAATAAGATTAACTTATTCAAATTAGTATTAAAAAGTTTTAATTATATTTGCGATGATATTAGAATTTATAAATTCAATTATAATTTCTCACGGCTATGATTTTTAATGTATCAAATATTTTTTCCACATGTTTCTTTCACATATATATTGTAATCTTTTTTACTCGAATTAGCACTATAATGCGAATTAAGCATATTGCTAATTTGGGAATGATGATGAGATTGAAAATAGAAGAGAGAAGAATAAGTGAGATGTAGGAGAATTAGGGATTAGTATTATCTTTTCAACATACATTTTATACTATTCACTCTCACTTTACACTCACCACTATACTCACTTTACGCTTTCCGTTTGGTTCGGATATAAAAAAAATTTAGTTATACCAGAAATAGGTATAAGTTATGATATTAGCAGGAACTAATATTAATTTATATTTGGTGGGTATAAGAGTTATACCGGATATAAAAAAAATTGTATTTGGTAAATTAAAGAGGAATAAAAAGAATAGAGAGAATTAAATTTTTATAAAATAATGAAATAAATTTTAAATTTTATAAATTTAAATAACTTATAATTTAAAATAAAATTAATTAATTAAAAAAAAAAAAAACTGCAGGTGGAACAGCTCATGAGTTGTTCCACCTGCTGCTTGGAACAGTTATTCCTCCATAATCCCGGGATTAGGTGGAACAGCTGTTCCAAACAGTTTTTTGTTGTTTGGGTACAAAGGGGATATCCCCCTTATCCCCCTAGTTCATGTACCCAAACCAAGCCATATAATAAGTGCGCTAATATTCAAAAGGCTAATATAGAGCTAGGCTGCTATACTATTGGTCAAATTATTTTTAATAACGTATGTTTCAAATCGACGATCGATTTCATTAGACTCGGTTTATGCTATTAAAAATATTTTAAAATTAAATTTCATAATTTTTCTATATCATTTACATATCAAATGAGTGATAAAAATAAAAATCTCATAAAAAATAATAAAATATTTAAATTTTAAATTTTAATTTTAATTTTACTTTTTTATGTTAAGTAAAATTTTCTATTAAAATTTTATATTATTTGAATTATTTTATACCATTAAATTACAAACGTATCACATCGGTCATTAAAACTGTCACTTTTAAAATCATTTGATCATTTGATCATTGAAAACAACTTAGTAGCAAGAACTCAATAATATAAAATTAAATGTAATATATATATATATATATATATATATATATATATATATATATATATATATATATATATATAGTTCAGCTATAATACCAAGCATTTGGTACTATTAAGTTTTCTTCCCTTAAATTAATCTCTTTAATCATTTTTATCCGTTAGATTTTACTATTTTCCCAACCACCTATTAAACCCAAGAGGCCCACTATCATCTCAACCACACATCTTTTAATTTAAGGGTTAAAAACTTAATAGCACCAATGACTTGGTACTATTAATAGTATTCCAGCCTATCTATATATATATATCCTATACTATTGATAGTATTAGGGCGCTATTACTATTGTCCCATTTAAATTTTAGGATCACACCGTTAAATATGATCTAGAATATATGAAGTTTTTAGATTTTTTTTTCTTCTTTATAACTTTTCAATACAATTTACTTTATGATTAAACTATTTTAAAATTATTTATTTTTAATAACTACTATGGCGAGTATGTAATTTAACGGAGTAGAAGAATCTAAATTTATTCAAATTTGGATAGAAAATATTTTAAACTATTTAAATTAACATCAACATTCTTGATTTTGAATTCAAAAGTAGTATACTCAAATTTTAAATTTTTTTAATTTGCACCATTCATTTTGACATAATTTGCATACTAAGTAACCAATATCAAAAAATAATTTTTTTTTTTTTTAAAAACTTTATATACCCTATATCATATTTAACGGCATAAATTATTCATTAGCCTACTTTATTTCTCCTAATCCACTCCAATTCTACTCCGTCTCTTGCTGTAACTCCTCAACCCTAATCTCCTTTCACATCGTCTACAATCATCGAATTAATTTATCCCCGAATTTGTGAGGCATTAACAATACTTTTTTGGCTGCCACATTTGACTTAATATTGATATTCAACATTGATATATGAAATAAAATAAATTACTGCTATAAAATATTTTTTTACGTTGTAAATTTAGTTTCTCATACTTTTAATTTGCTTTCCTCCAATAACTCAATACTATTTATAACAAAAATATTCATACATATTATATATATATATATATATATATTTTTTCTTTAACTAAGAAAGTTATTGAAATATTCATATTACATGTGTGTATGTATAATAAATGCAACTACAAAGAAGCACACATATCTCCTTCAAAATGCAAAAACATTCATTTTATATGTTCCAGTCACACAATTTTGTCTGAAAGAAAAATATCATACTATCCGTTTTATTTATTTTTATTAAAAACGATCTCCTTAGTTCACACAAAAAAAAATTAAACAAGTATTACCAAAATCAAATATCACGAATTCGATTCTCATGTACTAGAAATTTTTGCAGGTGCTGGGTTGGAGGGATTATTGTTCTCAAGGGGCATGTGATGTCACGCCCTGGATTTTAAAAGTGGTCTAATTTTTTCTTTTTTCTTTAAAAAAAAAAAAAAAACAAATTAGAATTCAAAACGTACCCAGGAAACGTAACCCAGGACGCGACTAGATCTGCTACGCGCATAGAAGATTTTCTGTCCTAAAATCAGTGTCTTCCCTACGCACGCTCCGCTAGGCAAGAACAACATTACCAACTAAGGCAAGGTTACTAACAAAAACATAAACAATGTTAAATAATCCAATTAGCCCAAACTCTTCCGTCAAAAAAAAAAAATAAAAAAAATAAAATAAAATTTAAACTATTGACCAAAAATCTAATAAAAAAAAAATCTAAATATTATAGATATTTTATTTTTTCTATTTATTTTAAAAATTTAAATAAATTTAAAAATATTTAAAAAAATAAAAATACATAATGAGCAGACATAAGATTCAGCCATACTTTCTGAATCAGGTTTTTGTGTAAGGAAGATAATTAATTTATTAAAATTAGTATTTAGATATTTACGATTAAATCTTAAATTATCTATAAATATATAATTTTCAATATATTTAATATTTTCCCGACATATGTCTCCGCAGTTAAGTCATTTTGATTCGAATTAGCATAATTGGAATTAAGGATATGGAACTTTCAACAATCCCAATCCAATTATAACAATCCAGTTTGAGAAGAATTGAGAATTTGTATTATCTTTTCAACATGCTTCTTACATCTAAGTACCATTTCTTTATAATTCTATTACGACAAAAAAATAAAAATAAAAATAAATAAATAAATAAAATTATTACAGTTGTCTGCCTAAACTATCTCTTTATACTTTAATTTAGAAAAATACTTTTTCTACACTCCAAGTGCGGTGTACATCTTTACACCCCACCTATTTAAGGATGGGATGAATTTCATCAGTAACTTCGAAGTGAACGGTAGGTTAGTCCCCACCTTTGGATAGAGTAGGATGTACCTTTGAATAGGGTATTGCCCTTTAATTTATTACTTAGAAATCGTCATTCCTTCTACTTCACACCGCTACCTCCTAACTCGACCGTCCAAATCACTTCTCCCGCTGTTGTTACTCCAAATCCTCAACCGTAGTCTCCTTCTCCATCGCTTTTCCACGACTGATACAGTCGCTAAACATGTCTCGAGTTAATTTATTCTTTGTTCCGTGTGGTATTAACAATGTGCTTGTTCCTGTTTCTCCTACTCAATATTAATATTCGGTAGTTAATCTGAGTCAATATTGATACAAAAATTAAAATAAATTACTGCTATATATCCTATGTTTTTTTACACTGAAAATTTAGTTTTTGATTATTCTAATTTGTTTTCCTCCAATAATTTAATACTATTTACAATAAAAATATTCACATATATATATATATATATATATATATATATATATATATATTTCTCTATTTTTTTCTCCTAACCAAGAAAACCATAAAAATATTCATATTGCATGTGTGTATATATAATAAATGCACCTATGAAGGACTTATATCATGCTCAAAATGCAGAAACATTCATTTTATATATTCAGCTCACACAAAGTTTTTTTTAAAGAGAAAAATAGCATGCAATTCGTTTTATTTATTTTTACTAAAAAAATAAGCTTAGATGAAAATATGAAGAAACTATGTTTCAAACTTGAGATATAGTTCACACAGTTAAACAAATAAACGACTGGTACCAAAATCAGAGATCAATAGTCTTTTTTTCTTTTTCTTTAACCAAGAAAGGCATAGAAATGTTCATATTACATGTGTTTATATTTAGTAAATGCACTTATGAAGCACACATATTTCACTGAAAATGCAAAAACATTCATTTTATATGTTCTAAGTCACACAAATTATTTTAAGAGAAAGATACCATATACTGTCCGTTTTATTTATTTTTTAATAAAAATATAAAGTAACTATTTTTCAAACTTGAGACCTCTTTAATTCACACAATTAAATAATCAAGCAAGTGGTACTAAAATCAAAAGTCACGATTTTTATTCTTGCGTACTACAAATTTATGCATGTGCTAGACCAGATGGGAGGGACTCTTGTTCTAAAACAACAAGCATCCCATCCTGTGGTGAAAGATCAGATTGTGCCAAATTCCGTTTGAAGTGGCGGAAGGTCGACGAGTTGGACTATGTTACAATTGAGACTCGCAGACATTACGTTTACACGCTTTAAATAAATTAGTTATATTTTTATAAAATTTTTAAAATTTTAAATTAATAATTAACGGCAGCAATTCTAGATCTTATACCACAAAAATATCAAAAACTTATTAATACGAAACTTTAAATTAGTTAGCACATTGCATTGAATTTTCCCGCACATAGAATTCCGTGATGAAAATTTTAAATAAAAGTAAATTGTTAGAAGCTATAATCCAAACTTTCTTATATTTAAAGAGTTTGAATTAGAGGTTTAATTTTTGTAAATTCTTGATTGACGCAACTTTAAACTCAAGTCTTAGATATCAATTACCGAGCTCAGATCTCATATATCAATCACTAAATTATTTATTATTTATGTTAGAAACGATGGATCACAAGATCTTTCTAAAAATTACTTTTTATGACATAAATTTTTTTTTATCAAATAAATTATTATTTGACAAAACGGACTTACGTGAAAATATGATAAGAATAGAGGTATCAAACAGACAGACATTCAAATATAATAGGAATAGAGGTGTCAAAAGGAGTGACATTAAAATATGATAAAAGTAGAGGTGTCAGACGGACTGGGCACCTGCAGCCTGGCGTAGCACCACTGCAAGCAGCCATGTTTAACAGGCCGGCACAGCTTGTCTATTTTTTATTGGCTAAATTACAGAAAATTTCTCTATAATATATTGTTTTTTTATTTTATTTTTATTTTTTAAAAAAATTACATTTTTTCTCATCGTAATTATGTAATTATTTTTAGAGGGCAACAGAATTAACAGAATAGGTAAAATAACGATAATGCCCTCCTTATTCCTGTGTTTATCCCTGTGCTCCCCTCCGACTCCACTGCCGCCCCCGCCCACGCCGAGAAGCTCTCCTCATCCTCCCCACCCTGTCGTCGTCGTCGTCGTCTCCCGGCCGCCTAGGTCGGGGCCCGCCACGTGGCGGCCCCCTCACCCCGCGCTGACCCGCGCCAGAGGAGGCGCGGGTCCCCGCGCGCTGACCTGCGCCAGCACGCGCGCGCGTGCTGTGCGCAGTGGTGCGGCGAGTGGGGCGCCGCCACGTGGCGCCCCACCAGCCTCGGGCCGCGCCTGACCTAGAGCGCTGTCGCCGGGGAGGGCCCGGGCGGCGACTGCGTCGACGATCGCCGAGGGCTCCCGACAACGGCGGCGGCGAGATCCCTCACGGAGCGACGGAGCTCGGCCTCGGAGCGATCGGAAAAAGAAGATGTTGAAGGATATTTTTGGTATATTACCTAAAAAATTAACGGCCCACTAACGGAATGCTGACGGCGGGAGTCTAAATGCACAATTTCATAATTACGAGGGGACAAAATATAAATTTTTTAAAGACAGGGGGTAAAGTGAAAAAGCGGTATATTATAGAGGTTTTTCTGTAATTTAGCCTTTTTTTATTTTCATACTTTATATTTTTATTTTATTTTATTCTTTTTAATAAATATAACTAAAGTTATTTTATAAAAAACTATTTTAAATTTTATAAAAAAAATAAATTTATAATAATAATAATAATAATAATAATAATAATAATAATAAATTTTAAAATTAATTTTTTTTTAAAAAAAAAAACTAATATAAGGCCCTGATTTGTTCTGGGCGAGGGACCAAGTAGGGGCTCTATTCAACTTCCTAATCCAAACCCTTTACTCAAAGAAAAAAACAAAAAAACAAAAAAAATGAACTTTTGAACCAAAAACTTATCAAATCTAAATATTTGATATATTTTATTACTTTTGTTTAATTTTAAAATTTAAATATATTTAAAAATATTAAAAAATAAAAAATATATAATAATCAGACATGAGATTTAGTTAGTGCTTAGGATTTTGATATTGTCACCCTACTCGATTAATAACGGTAAGAAATATGATTAATTTATTAAAATTAGTATTTCGAGTTCTCATGACGGATATTTTGGAAGTTAACAATAAATTTTCTGTACATATATAATATTTAATGTATTTGATATTTTTTGAGCATATTGTAATCTTCCTAACAATTGCGCTCCTATACTTTAAAAAGTACAAAATTATTAATGCTTATGAAATTTTGGCACTAATGAAAAAATGTACGATTACCTTAGGTCCCGTTTGGTTGCGGATAAAGAAAGAATAATTTTCTTTATCCTACAATTTCTACCAAATAGGAGTTTAAAAATCGTGTTTAAATAATTCCTGACTTAACGAGTTATTTTAGAATAACTCGTTAATTTTTATTTCAGGGGTTATCTTCATTGAAAATTTTAAGGGTAGCGAATGGAATTTACTTCTCGCACCCCTAATCTAAAGTAATTTTATTTTCAAATCTTTAGTAAAGTTAAATATTGGATTGCATTATTATTTTATTTAGTATTTATTATTTACTATAAAATATACTATAAAATATAAAATATTATTTAATTTACGGAAAATATAATTTATTATTTATTATTCTATTTTTTTGAGACTTACTATAAAATATAAATCATATTTTCTATATATAAGATAATAGCAAAATTGATATTTTGTAAAAAAATTTATCATCTTTTTTCAGTATCATCTACTCTTCAATAATATTAATCAAACATTTTTTTATCTATTTCAGATAATACAAACAATTTGAACAAAACGTAATTTAATTTTTTTTTCTTAATTATTCCGAAATAACAAACTATTCTAGGTATAAAAAAAATTATACCTTTTAAATTTATACTCGAACCAAACTATCCTAGGTCCCGTTTGGTTCGGGGATTATGAGCTTGGGGATAAATTTTTTTATCTCTGGGATAGCTTGCTATTCCGAGATAGTCAGGGATAAAAGAAAAATAGTATTTAGTTTGTAAAACTGTTATTCTTAGCAATAGCTGAAATTGTATTTGGTTCATTTCTTGGAATAAGCTAGAATAGTGAAAAAATAAGAGTAATTATAATTTTAAAATAATAATATTTTATCTAATTAATTAATATAAAATATTAATTAAATAATAATTAATATCTGTATAAATTAAAGTTTATATTTTAGTAAATAATATCGTTTAATTTTTTAAAAATTAAAGTTAAAAATGTTAAAATTTGTATAAATTTTAAAATTTTAAAATTTATTAAATTTATAAATTTATTAAAAATTAAAGTTATAAATTTAAAAAATTATAAAATTTAAAATTTCTCTAAATTTAAAAATTTAAATTTTAATTATCTCAAAAAATGTGTAAAAGATGATGCAAAAATTTTAATTTTTAAATTTGTATAAATTAAAATATTTTTATAAAAAAGTTAAAAATTTATATATACAAAATTTGTATAAATTTTTAAATTTTTAAATTTCTTAGATTTATAAAAAATTAAAGTTAAAAATTTTAAAATTTATAAAATAAAAAAATAAATTTAAAATTTTATAAATTTTAATTTAAATTAAAAAAAGAAAAGAAAAGATGGAAACAAGGTTGTTCCGGGTGGGAACAACCTTGTTCTCACAAATGGGGGGAATTGTTATCCCCTTCTTAACGGGCTATTCTAGAATAGCCCGTTAAGGGGGGATAACAAATCCCCCCATTTTTTTGTTGTGTTTGGAGGATAAAGTGAGGATAAAGGAGTTATCCCCATTTATCCTCCAACCAAATATAGGCTTTAAAGATAATGTTTGGTTCGGAGATTATGAGTTTGGGGATAAATTTTCTTATCTCTCAGATAGCTTGCTCTTCCGGGATAGTCAGGGATAAAAGAAAATTAGAGTTTGATTTGTAAAACTGTTATTCTTAGAAATAGCTGAAATTGTGTTTGGTTCATTTCTTAGAATAAACGAGAATAGTGGAAAAATAAAAATAATAATAATTTTAAAATAATAATATTTTATCTAATTAATTAATAATATATTAATTAAATAATAATTAATATTTGTATAAATTAAAATTTATATTTTAGTAAATAATACTATTTAATTTTTTTAAAATTAAAGTTAAAAAAATTAAAATTTGTATAAATTTTAAAATTTATTAAATTTATAAATTTATTAAAATTAAAGTTACAAATTTAAAAAGTTATAAAATTTAAAATTTCTCTAAATTTAAAATTTAAAATTTTAATTATCTCAAAAAATGTGTAAAGGATTATGCAAAAATTTTAATTTTTAAATTTTTATAAATTAAAAAATTTTATAAAAAAATTAAAATTTATATATACAAAATTTGTATAAATTTTAAAATTTTAAAATTTTAAATTTTTAAATTTATAAAAAATTAAAGTTAAAAAATTTAAAATTTATAAAATAAAAAAATTTAAATTTAAAATTTTATAAATTTTATAAACTTTAATTTAATTTTAAAAAAATTTTAAAAAAAAAGATGGAAATAAGGTTGTTCTCGGATGGAAATAATCTTATTCCCACCAATGGGTTATAATAGCCCGTTAAGGGAGGGATAACAAATCCCTCCTTTTTTTTTTTTTTTTTTTTTTTTTTTGTGTTTGGAGAATAAATGGGGGATAAAGGAGTTATCCACCTTTATCCCCCAACCAAACATAGCCTTTAGGATTTAATGGGTGGTTCTATAATATTAATCAAATATAATTATATCTATTTCAAAGAATACAAACTTTTGGAACCAAACGCAATTTAATTTTTATTCTTGATTATTTCGAAATACCAAACTATTCTACGTATAAAAAAATTTATACCTTTTAAATTTATACTCGAACCAAACTAAGTCTTAGGATTTAATTGGTGGTGAGTGAAATAGTATGATCTAACGTTTGGAATTGATTAAAAAAAAAAATGTAATGAGAAAAAAGTTATCAGCATTAAATAATTGATATTTTTATCAGCATCATAAAAGTATAATTTGAATTTAGGAATGATGGAATCAAACTTTCAATTGTTCTGATCCAATTATAGCAAAAAGTATAATCTTTTCAAAATACTTTTTGCAGTTTCTATTACACTATGCCAAAAAAAAAGAACAAAAAAACAAAAAACAAAAAACAAAAAAATTATGGATGCTTCTGAGCCGCCATTTCTATCTGTACTGTGTCTGGAGTAGAAGGCCCAAAACGTTCAATTCTTAACTCAACATACTCCTCCTGCTCTTGTTGCTCGGACTACTCAATTTTAATATTTTTTTTCCATCGTCTCCTTACTATTTATACTTCCTTACTACCGATACTTACTACACATATTTTTCTACGATTTATCTGGTCCGATTAATTCATTTTTGGATCCCTGAGATATTAGCAATGCGTTTTTTTCGGTTTTGTCTAACTCACTATTGAAATATGAAATAAAATAAATTACTATTATGATATATTTTTTTATACAAAAAATTTGGCCTTTCATGTTTTTAATTTGTTTTCCTCCAATATCTCAATAACTCAATACTATTGGTAAAAAATTATATATGTATTCCCTAACCAAGAAAGCCATAACAATATTCATATTACATGTGTGTGTATATATATAATAAATGCATCTATGAAGCAAGCATATCTTGCCCAAAATGCAAAAACATTCATTTTATATGTTTAGTTCACACAAATTTTTTCTAAGAGAAAAATAGTATGCTATCCGTTTCGTAACTTAGATGGAATTGTGAAGAAATTATGTTTCAAACTTGGAATCTCTTTAGTTCACATAATTAAATAATTAAACAAGTGGTACCAAAATCGGATGCCACGTCCTAAGTTTCAAAAAGCAGTATTTTTTTTTTTTTTTTTTTTTTTCAATCAAAGTTTAGACTTGATACCCAGGACATGGACAAACCGTCACATACACAAAAAATTCTCTGTCCATACGGACATAGTCTTCCCTATACATACTCGGTTAGGCAAGTACAATAATACATTCAGAAAATGACATAATCAACAACTAAAGCATAACATAAAGTTTTACAATTAATTACATCCACAACTACACATGACATAATCCAACAAACACTCAGAACAATCTCAACTCCACAATCACACGACGATATCTACTCCTCAACTAAATTGGAAATATCAAGCACTGTGCCACAGTGGCCAATAGCAGGGGACAACTCTATCGCAAAAGCTCACTGGATTGTCCTGACATCTCAACACCTGACTGATCTGAAAAAATGGTCACCTAAGGGTGTGAGATACAACATAAATATAACCCAATAGGCACAACGGGCCGAGAAATAGCAAATCGTAATTACTGGATACTGTAAGCAGCGGATGGTAAAACATGATATAATCTGAAAGCTGAAAGGCAAGATACTAGTCATGCTGAAATGAAAGCAGGGTACTCATGAATAAAGCTGAACATGCTATAACTGGCAATCATATAATCCTGGTCAATCTCAATGTAAAATAGATACAGATTATGCTATATAACAGAGTAAGTATGATAATCCATAAATATCAAAACTGTAAATAAAGAGTACGAACAATCATGTGCCAGTTATGCTAATAAATGCTGGAGCAACAATACAAATCATGCATCAATGCTAGAACTGAAATACACAAATAAAGCCATCATCACTCTCGAAGACCTCGGCTAATGCCCAAGCTGGCACGGTTGGCTGACATATAACCCGGCACCACCGTGCACTCAAGGGCACAAGTGTCGCCACAATCGTCCACTATGTGCAGCCTGGGCTCACGGGTCGCGTAGACCACTCTACATTCTCTTTTCCTTATTCATGTTATTGTGTTTTAGTTCAAGTTGTTTATCCCTTTGGAAGCCTCGCCGAACGGGCCCGTGCCCCGCAGCCATGCTACCATAAGACGAGACAATCCAAAGGTGTTAATAGCACATAGGTGCTCTGCATGCCATTTGGAAGTACCTCACGCGATAAAAGGGCCTTTGCGCTTTCACACTCCCGAAATGCGAGTCTCAAATCCGAAGGCACCCTTTTAATTACTTTTAATCCCTACAAAAGTAGCTCAGCCGACGGGTCTCTACCCAAGGAGTCATGCTCCTAAATTGACGAGTCTCAAATCCGAAAGTACCCATTTTAATTACTTTTAATTTCTACGGAAGTATCTCATCCGACGGGTTTATACTCAAGGAGTCATGCTCCCAAATTGACGAGTCTAAAATATGAAGGTACCATTTTTAATTATTTTAATTCCTATGGAAGTATTTCGTTCGACGGGTCTCTACCAAAGGTGTCATACTCCCAAATTGACGAGTCTCAAATCCGAGTGTGCCCTTTTAATTCTTTTTTAGCTTTTGCATCTTTCATTCATTCACTTAGTCACTTATACTTATTCAACCTTGAATTCATAGACTCTATGTTGCATTGCATTTCATACTTGACCTAGAGTTCATTAACTCTAAATTGCATATCAACATTAACCTAGAGTTCATTGACTCTATTTGCATTTCAACAATTTCCTAGAGTTTCTTAACTCTATTTTGAATACTTTATCATGCAACCTTAAGTTATTCCCTAAGATAATGCCACTCGTTTGTTTAGAGTTTTCTCATAATTTCATGCTACTCATTTGACCTCTTAGTCTAGGTTTTCTCCTAATTTTTACATCCATGCCATTTGACAAAGTTTTCTCCTAGGTCACATATCATTCATACTGAACAATAACAATTGATCCCTATACTATCACGCAATATACGAATAGGGAACACTGCAATCACTGAACAGGAATATGCCGAAGTAACTAGTCTATAATCATCACTAGCTAATGACCAATCAAGCATGGCATATGTCCATATGTATATCACTATATGTTCTGAATACTGAGAATGAAAGCATATAGTAAGCTCAACTGTAAAATCAAGGCTACATAACTATATATATACTGAATGTTGGAATAAAAATAAGTAGAAAGGCTCAACCATAGGATCAAGGCTAACATCAAACACAGGGGTCCGACCTACTACGGTACCTCATAGGGCCGAAATGATAAAGCTCGAACCGAAGCTAAACCCACCTCAATATAGGCGGTTACACACTCCGCTGGAAGGCTCACGGGCAGGAGTCTGACTGTTGGGACCTGGATCATGTATACTGATCAGAAACGGACTCACAGATACCCAATCCATAGACTCACTATATACAGAAAGCTTAAACATGGACCTTTTCCAAATTCTCGCAATTTGCCGAGAATCTGTCGATCGATCAACTTTGACCCGATCCGCGCTTATGGGTTTCTGAATTTAATGAAACTTGACGTGCAGTCTCAGAACTCTTCACTGAAGACGTTCGGGCAATAGCATACTGCTGGGTGCATCTCTAAACTTGACCGATGCTAAAATTACCAAAATACCCCCGAAAAACCTTTTTTGGTTTTCGGGAGTCACCAGCAATAAACCAAGGCTGCTGGATCCTCTAGAACAATGCTGGGAACATCATACAATAATGCTTAATTGTCGCAATTCCTTGAATCGCGCGATTAACACTGAGTCGCCGATAAACCGGCGATTTTACCGATTTACGGTCCGAAATCCAATTCTTGCTCAACGAAAGCCGTCGGATCTCCAACGAAGGGTTTAGAGATCATGGGCACAAATCCCAAGACACCACGTGAGGTTACAATAGCGTTAAGACCCCTAGGATTTATTAAAATTGCATAAATAGATGATCTTATTGCCTTTTAAAGCTTGCATTCACTTTCTAAGTACCTTTGAACTGAATCGAGACCACCAGCAGGTGGGCCTCGACGTATTGAACGTCACGCTCACCATTTGGGAGCAGCACGAAACCCAAAAACAACTTTGGGTTATCTTTTCCTTAAGCTATTAGACTTTGTCACGCCCCGGGGTCGAAACTGCGACCCGGGCTCGCCAACAGATCCGCCGCCTATACGGGAAGTCCCGTATAGACGAAGTGACCAACCTACAAAAAATAAAGCTAACTACTAAACAGATATCAGAGCGAAAAGTAATATGCTGAAATAAAATAAATACAACTCCCAAAGTACATGTCAGATCCTCACAATACATAGATCTCTCCAAAATTGTAATATTACGAACTGTCTTGTGTTTATTTTAATCCCTTTTGAATGAATTAGTTGTTTAAGGGATCAATTAGCGGAATTTCTTGGGTACAGCATCGGTGCGTGCGGGTATTTTTCAGTGTTAAAGCTTGAAAAATGGTGAGCGACGGAGCGATCGGATCCGAAATCCGACTTACGTATCTCCCGGATTGAGTCTTTTGGGTTAACGGATACGATGGGATAAATCGAACCCGTAAAGACTTCGGTGCATCAATATTCGCGCCGGCTGGTTTTGAACGTGGTTTAGGTGACACTCTTATGCAGAGATTTGTTAGAGAATCTCGTTTATGGCTTTTAGAGATTTTCGGTACGTACGAGGAAAAAGGAAAAACCCCAATTCGAGGTCAAATTCAATCGAAATTTAAGCTAACCCCTTTCTCCCTTAAGCTCGACCAACTTTTTAGACCATTTCCTTCACTCCAATAAATAAATATTTATTTATTTATTTATTTTTTAACTTTTGGAACAAAAATATTTCAACAATAACATTTATTTTTAAAATTTAAATAAATAATAAATAATTTAAAATATATATATATATATATATATATATATATATATATATATATATATATATATATATATATATATATATATATATATATATATATAATAGACAAGCATGAGATTCTATCTTATTTATTAGCTCAGATTCCGATATTGTTGGCTCCGAGGCTAAGATAAATAAGATTAACTTATTCAAATTAGTATTAAAAAGTTTTAATTATATTTGCGATGATATTAGAATTTATAAATTCAATTATAATTTCTCACGGCTATGATTTTTAATGTATCAAATATTTTTTCCACATGTTTCTTTCACATATATATTGTAATCTTTTTTACTCGAATTAGCACTATAATGCGAATTAAGCATATTGCTAATTTGGGAATGATGATGAGATTGAAAATAGAAGCGAGAAGAATAAGTGAGATGTAGGAGAATTAGGGATTAGTATTATCTTTTCAACATGCATTTTGTACTACTCTCACTCTCACTTCACACTCACTACTATACTCACTTTACGCTCTTATAATACGTGCCCTAATATTCGAAAGGCTAATATAGAGCTAGGCTGCTATACTATTGGTCAAATTATTTTTAATAATGTATTTTTCAAATCGACGATCGATTTTATTAGACTCAATTTATGCTATTGAAAATATTTAGAAATTAAATTTCATAATTTTTCTATATTATTTACATATCAAATGAGTGATAAAAATAAAAATTTCATAAAAAATGATAAAATATTTAAATTTTAAATTGAAAGTTTTAATTTTACTTTTTATATTAAGTAAAATTTTCTATTAAAATTTTATATTATTTGAATTATTTTATACCGTTGAATTACAAACGTATCACATCGGTCATTAAAACTGTTACTTTTAAAATTATTTGATCATTGAAAACAACTTTGTAGCAACAATACCCGAACTCAATTATATATATATATATATATATATATATATATATATATATATATATATATATATATATATATATAGTCCAGCTATAATACTACCGATAGTACTAAGCATTTGGTACTATTAAGTTTTCTAACCTTAGATTAATCCCTTTAATCATTTTCATCCGTTAGATTTTACTATTTTCCCAACCACCTATTAAACCCAAGGTGCATGCCCACTATGATCTCAACCACACATTTTTTAATTTAAGGATTAAAAACTTAATAGCACCAATGAGTTTGTACTATTAATATTATTCCAGCCTAGCTATATATATATATATATATATATATATATATATATATTCTATATTATTGATAGTATTAGGGCGCTATTGCTATAGTCCCATTTAAATTTTAGGGCCACACCGTGTAGTAACCGTGATTTTTGAAATCCAAAATCTAAGTTTAAATAATTTTCTGGATTATTTAAATGGCAAAAATAGATTATCAGTAGTGCAATTGTGGCCCGAAAATACCGACTTTTGATCGGAGCCTGATCTCGAAAATCTGAGATCACCAGTGCGGCCGTCTCGTCGAAACAAGAAAGATTGATACTCATATGTTTTCGATTCGACGGTCGGATCTTCCGCAAATAGGCAAAAAATTTGCGGGGCCCACAACTTAAGTTGTGAATAGTAACCTGAATTTTCGTTCCCCTCTCGATCGACCGGCGACCGATTCACTGTCTGCGATCCGAACCTAGCAGTATGAGTAGTTGATTCTAGCTAATTTTCATGCTCTGAACGCAATGGCACTGACAGAATTCGAGTTTGGCGACTCTAGTGCATTGAAATGCGTGCAATGCAGTATACCTCATGGAACTTTATGGCCCGAGAATTTATTCAAGTACTGAATCAAACATGCAAATGCACTACCTGAAAGGTCTCGACGAGCCGGACGTCGTGGCGAAGTCCGTTTTCAGTTTCGGCGACTCGAGTGCCTCGAAAAGCGTGAAATACACTAAAAAAGTGAGTATTTTTGCAAAAAGGCTAATATTTCATGTACCAAATTGAATGAGGTTTCTTGGAGAGGGTTTTGGGTGCAATTGTGACCTACAGTAGGGATCAGTGGCTGGAGGTTTAAACATGCAGGGACCAAACCGCGATTTGTGTAAAATCATACTTATTTCGGGTGACTCTTGGGCTAGCCTGGGGGGGGGGGGGGGGGAGGAATACGAGGGGTTTAACTGACTCCTCGTGCTCCTCTCAAACCACAGAAGGCATGGAAACCGGCGAGGAAGGTCTGGGGTTGCCGAGGAGCCACTCCACCCTTGATTTGACCGAGCTTGGGTGAAGGTTGCGAGCACCGACACCTCTGGCAACCCAACCTCTCCAAAAGCTTGTTGGCGACTTCCTCTGCATCCTAGGAGCTTCGTGGAAGTGGAGATGCTGCCGCGCGTCGCCGGGGAGATTAACCGGCTACATCCCTTCTTCCCCAACTCCGGCGAGGTAAGCCCTCTTCATCCTTTGAGTTTTAGAGGTCGAGACCTTTGGAAGTGGTCTCTGTAGGTTCTAAGGATGCTCCACGCCAAGTCCCAAACCTTCATGCACGGTTGTTTGCCGGCGGTGAAGTTGCACCGCCGGAAAAGCCGCGTTGCTCCGCCTCGAGTTCTCTTCACTCCGGGCGGCTAAGGACCAAAAACTAAAATGGTAGTCTTCTTCCTCTGTCATGCTATTGCCCTCCACCAAAATTGGGGTGGTTTGGTGCACTGTAGACACCGCAGCCGCCTGCCCTAGTTTCGGGGAAAGAAGGCGGCGGCCGAGCTGGTTGCTCTGGCGCCGGCGTCGCTCCTCGCCGCCGGGCACATGGCCTGGAAACTTCCTGGGAGTGAGAGGACTCCATCCATGCCTTTGCATGGCATCCATGCAGCCCGAAAATGTGACTGCCATGGATGGCTCGAGTTCGAGCTCGTTAATGGCGGCCAGCCATCCGGCGACCGTCGACGGAGGGGTCAAGCCCAGACCTTCCTAAAAGCTTGCTAGGAAGCTAGTGGTGCTGTCTATTGCACCTAAAACCCTCTGGTTGGGGAGTTGCCATTAATGACCATTGGGAACCTTGGCCGAGCTTGCTCCGCCGCCGCCTCCGCCGTGTCCTGTCGCCAGGCATGGGTACAGGTGAGTTCGTAGGGATAAGTTGCACCTGATGGTGCCAGTGTTTGAGGCCCAGAACGCATAAAAGAGGAATCACCATTTTCAAAGCTTGAGCTTCATCTTCTTCTTCTTGATCTCGGCAAACCGAGAGAGAAAGTTGGCCCAAGTTGCATGAAAATGCTCCTGCTGTCTAATGAAACATTTCCATCCAAGTTGGAGGCTCCCAGGATCAGCCTCTGCAGAGAACTAGCTTGGGATTTAGTTTCTTGTGTATTATGAAGTTGTGCCCTTTAGGTGTTTGAGGAAATGCCTCAAAGAACCCGAAATCCAAGTTAGCCATTGTTAGGCATACAGAAAAGCACCAGAAGCCTCCACACACTCCCCTGAGCTTAATGCTCACTTAAGATCCAATTCTTGGGGTGTGTGGTTTTGTGTGGAGCATTATTGAAGAGAGTAGAGCTTGGGAACTTGGATCTTTAGATCCAGCAGCAACTAGATTGCAATTGAGTGAGCCTTCAGTTCCCTGTGATGTCCTGAGTATGATGCTCAACTTGGTTGGTGGTTGGCACGAGCAGAAAATTAAGTTATGGTAATTAGAGCCATATGTGGGTCGAATTGATCTCGGGGCTGTTTTAGCAACTTAGCAACTTCGCAGCAGTGAGCCGTTGACTAATTTGAGGTCACTGAATGTGATGCTCACTTTAAAAATGAAATGGTCGAGTAAAAAAAATGAAAAATGCCATTCGGCCTATGTTAGCAAAGAAAATCATGGGCCGAAGTTTTCTTTGGGATTCATGTTGCTACCAAATGGTGAGCACTGTGTCCAGCAAGTCGAGGACCACCTACTGGTGGTGACGGTTCGTTAAACTGATACACCAATAATTAATGCGAGCGAAAAAGGCTCAAAAAGGCGCGTATTTTAGCTAGAAAACCATAGGGGTCAAAACGCAATTGTAGCCTCACATGCAGTCTCGGGCAGTGTGTATATAATCTCTAAGCTTTTTGCTAGTGATCCGTTGGCTTTCGTTGAGCGAAAATTGGTTATCGGTTCGTCGTAAATCGGCAAAATCGTCGGTTTCACGGCGCCTCGTTGGCAATCGCACAATTCGGGAAATTGCGACGGTTCCGTGTAATAATCCAAAATATTTTATTTTTAATAAATAGATTAAAAGTGGAATTATAGTTTATTTCGAATTTAAAAGACACCCTTGTTGATTTATTTAGTTAATTGCTAGTGTGCGAGTTGCACGATTTACGAGACAAAAAGGCTATTTTCTAATCCGGACGTGATCTCGGAAATCCGAGTTGACCGATGCGATTGTCTTGTCGAACTGAGCGAGATTCATATTCAGCACTTTTCGATCTGACGGTCGGATCTTCCAGAAATCGATGAAGAAGCGGGCAAATAGCCGCGACCAATGTAACAGTGTCTGCGCACAGGTCACTTAAGTGAAATTACTGTAGATGCACAGTAACTCCTATTTTCGAATCTCCCTCGGTTGCAACAAGCACTATTTTACTGTTCGGAGTCCGAACATAGCGATCCAAATAGTCGATTTGATCCGTTTCGACGATCTGAACGCAATGGCGCTGACGGAATTTCCGTTTGACGGCCTTAGAGCCTCGAAAAGCATGATAAACTGTATTTTGGCACAGTTTTGATGGACCGAGAATTAATCCGGGCAGTTTCTCGAAAATCAAAAATCGCTACCTAATAGGTCTCGTCGAGCCGGACGTTGTGGCGAAGTCCGTTTCTCGATCTGACGACCGGATCGCCTCGAAAAGCGTAAAGTACAGCAAAAAGTGTGGTTTTTACACAATAATTAACCCTTATGCAACCTGTCTCGAAATGCGTGCCACTCCCTAGTGAAGGACCTAGGGGTGAAACAAAAGTGCTGCAAGGGACCTAGCTGCAAATACTAAAGCTAGAGGGACTTATTTGGAAATTTACAACACCTATATATATAGGTTTAACCCGAGCTAGGGTTCCCACAAAACCCTAAACCTCGTAACCCATTCCTTAGCCGCCAGCTCCAACCACCTCCTCTCCCTCTGCCGCACCCGTAGGAAGTCGCGCACCGGCCGCCACCCGTCGCCGGAGAAGAAGGATCAAGAACCTTCTTGTTCTCGGGTGTCTTGGTAAGGAGGGTGTTGGGAGGGAACTCACGTTGATCAAGTTGTACCTGAGGACTCCCCTGTGAAGCCGCGACCAAGCTGTGGTGAACCAGGCCCCAGCCGCCGCCGTGCGCCGCCGCGGGACTACTCCTCCTTCCTCCAAACTCCGGTGAAGGTGAGTTGATGAAACTTTGTTCATCATTTTGGGTTTTGGGCAAGATCAATGTGCTCCTTACACCGTGAAGGTCATCCGGTTGCAGGCCGAGCCGTTGCCGCCTTTCCGATCGCCGGCGGGCGGCCCTGTCAACGGAATTATCATTTTTGGGCCGCCGCCGAGCGCCGCCGTGATCCGACCGTCAAACTAAGGATCAGCACCATTGAACCGGGTCTTCTTGACGACTGCAACACCTCCACGAGTTCTGAGCATCATCGGTTGAGGATCGGACCCGGCCGAGCGTGCCCTAGAACCGACTTTCTTCAACCTTGGCCGAGCTCGGTCGTCCGGCGCCGACGCTGCCTCCCACCACCGGCCATCGCCACCAGAGAACTCCTGGAACCGAGAGGGGCCTTTCGGTCCAAGTGGCACAGGCCCGGAGCTCGTCGGCCGGAAACCGCCATAAAGGCCATTGAAGCTTCACCGAGCTCCGCCGCCTCGCCTTGCCGGCGCTTCCCGGCACCGGCAAACTGCCCAGGTAAGCTTCGTAGACCTTTTAGAGCATTCCCATCATCTTGCATGGCGTCCCTAACGTTGGGATTTCTGTCTCCAGAATTGCACCCGAGCAACACCTAGCCTCGGTCTCCGGCGATCCCCGTCGCTCCGGGACTCCGGCCACCACCCAGGTAAGATCTGCAGACCCTAATGAAGCTCCCCATGATTTTGTTTTGACCCAGAACATCCCCTATATCTTGGCTCCAAAACTTGCACCCGAGCTAAGCATCTCGGGCTCCTCTCCGGCCGCCGCCGCCTCCGGCCGCCGGGGCTCGACCCCGCATGGACCCGGGATCTTCTGGGACACTCCTTGAACTGATGTTCCCATCTGGTGCAGGTCTGAAACTGGTTTGCCCGAGACTTAGCCAAACCGAGCCCTTGCCTCTTGGTGGTGTTGCTCCGACCACTGTTCCGGCCAGTCTCCGACGCCCCTCAGGTGAGCCCTACTGCCCTCAGACCTTGCTCCGTACCATGCTTCAGTTACCTTCTGTTCTGGTCACATGAATCTTAAGATATTGCATAGCTAGTAAATGGGACTTTAATGGATCATGGGCCAACTTTGCATCCGGGCCCCGTGCCAGCCCAATTTGGTGAGCACGGGCTCCGTCTCGACGTAACGAGCGCGCTGAAACTTACGGCGTCGCGTTTGGACCCCCGGATTTCAAGAACGAGTCGAAACAGTGGCTTAACTCAATATTTTATGCAAATTAAAAATATATTATGGACTAAAACGCAGTTCGGACATGCGAGCTGTCTTTAGACAGTAATTACACACCTACTAGACATCTTGTTAGAGTTTCGTAGGTTCTCGGTGATCGGGAATCGGTCTTCGTTCGGTAAACCGACGATATTGCCCCGTATAAACGATCCGTTACTGTTGTGTCACCGGGATGGGTACGTGTGAGTCTATTACTGATCATAGTTGTTTATTCAGGGCCCAGTTGTTCAGGACCAGCCTCCCAGTAGCTGTGCGGGAGTTCGAGGATCTGCCTTCATCCAGGTGGGTTACTTTCGATCCGGGCTTTAACTTTTTGGCCCTCTGGTTGCTTTAGTCCAGTCGGACACCTGTCTTTGATTAGCCCTGTAGATTTTATCATGTATCCCTATTCTTGACTGTGCCTGATGATTTGATCTATATACCGCATGATTGTTCGATAGACATTGATTCCTTAGACACACTATATACATCTGCTTGTCAGTGTTCATATCTTGATTATATCTGATGAGTTCATCTATATGCCATATGATTTTCCTGATAGACAGTGATTCTTTAGACACAGCATGTACACCTGCTCATCAGCTTTTATATTCTAGTACATAGATGTCAGGATTGGATTTTACCTGCTATTTCCTTTCATCTGTGATGTTTGCTTGATATTCAGATATGCATGATAGATCTTGATCGATATGATAGATGATGTCCCTGTTGGGATCTCGGCTTATTGCCGACTACCCGGTCATTAGACCGTGAGCTTGAGCATAGCATGATGACTACCACGCACGCTGTACGTCACGTACACTGACGGTTTGGCCACCGTCACAGTGTTCTTTACCGATAAAGTGGTCTAGAGAAAGGACCCGTGAGCCCCCAGATAGGCACCAGTGGGTGCGGGGTTATGTCAGCCAGCTAGGTGCCAGATAGGTGGTATGAGCCTGAGGTCCTCGTGACCAATACTGGCATTGATTGGGTACTTGAGTTCTATTGTTGACGCATTATTCTTACCTTGCACTATTATTGATAGATATCTTACCCTGTACCTCCACTGCTCAGTGTATGCTTGATTAGCTCATTTATATCCAGATTTCTTGCATCACTTACCTGCAGTTATTGTGCCTGGATATTATAGCTCTACATTGATTTCTAGCATTTATTACTTGCAGTTTCATTATCCTTGATTATCTGCCTATTCAGTTATCTGTGGACCTTGTTGATTATCAGTAGATCTACTTTATTGTTCAGCTTTACCCTATGATTCTTACTATCCGCAGATTATTGTACCCAGTAGGTACGATTAGCTATTTCTCGGCTCGTCGTGCCCACTGGGATACATGTACAGTGTATCTCACACCCCCTGGGTGACCATTTTTCAGGTCGTTCGGGTAGAGGGGTGTCGGGACGATCCAGTGAGCCTGTCACGATAGAGCTGTCCCCCTGACGAGATAGATTGATGATTGAGATCCCGATGATCTGTAGCTGACTCTTGTTTATGCCATTTCCGCTTACAGTTTATTTAGTTATTTCAGACTGTTGTTGCATGATTATTTGGATTATCCTTGTTGATTATTCATTGAGTAGTTAGAAGTTGATTGATCTCTGATGGATGATTGGATTAGCCTAGCCGTGCATGTATAGGGGGTTCCCTATATGTGTGGCGGTCTGTTACGCCCGTTTTGCAAACTCTGATGATTTCAAAAAAAAAAAAATTTCAGACCTGATTTTAAAACTCGGGGCGTGACAGATTTGATGGTATCAGAGCAATAGGTACACGGTACCTAGGGAAAATTGATTAGGAACTGGTTAGGATGAACCCTAGGATGACTTGTCACGTGAGAGCGTTGGGTATGTCGAGTATAGGGGTTAGAAACTCCAGGTATATTATTAGAGTCTGTTTCTGACCCGGTTGTGTATTGCAGCTATGGCTCGTCCTCCAGGTCGTGGACGCGGACGGGGCACGGGCCGTGGAGTGGGCCGACCACCTAGCATGCCGAGCGAGCCCGTCGATCAGGGCCGTATGGACCGGCTTGAGGCCCAGATGGCGACTCTAGCCGGGATGTTCCAACATTTTATGCAGCAGCAGGCTGCTGGCCCCTCTACTCCTGCCCCGCCTGCTCCTCCACCTGCTGTACCTGAGGTCACACCGCCGGTTGCACCCCCTGCTGCACCGACCGTCGCTGAGCCTGAGTGCTTGGCAGAGCCAGATGTAGACCCCGCACCACCACCGGCGGGGCCCGTTCCAGCTCCAGCCCCTGCCGCAGCCTCCAGGGCGGTACCGGGGGTTGCTGCTACCCATGCCGCCACTGCTTCTACCACGTCTGCTTCCTTCCGCTCTGTTTCCCCCGCTCCGGATTCTGCGGCCGACGTCGAGGCCGAGCGGGCGGAGAAGGCCCGAGCAAAGGCGGTCTTGCTAGAATTTAAGAAATTCAAGCCGAAAATCTTCGACGGCAAGGACGATGACCATTGGGCGGTCGAGCTGTGGATCGACCACATGGAGAAATTGTTCCAAGACGCCTACACTGAGGACCGAGACAAGGTTCACATCGCTGCCCATTGCCTGGAGGGCCGGGCATCCAAATGGTGGAGGCGACATCGAGAGCGCCACTTCCCGAGCCCAGCCGATCCGACCTGGGAAGACTTTAAAACCGCTATGTACCACCATCACCTCAAGGAGACCACCAAGGAGGGTCTCGAGCGCGAGTTGGAAACTATCAAACAGGGCGACAAAAGCGTCCGGGAGTATGAGCAGGAGTTCCTGCGCATTGCTGACTTGGTGCCCCATGCAGTGCGCGAGGAACGTCGAAAGGTACGCTTGTTCTCGCAGGGATTACGACAGGAGATCCGCCGACATCTCGCATCCCATCTTTCCACCGACTTCGACAACTGCGTGGAGCGGTGTCTGGCTATCGAGGCAGAGGTCCAGATGTCCCGCGCTGAGCGGAACGCGGCAGACAAAAAAAAGGGCAAGAAGAGGGCGCCTCCTGGAAATGGCGGTGGGCAGTCAAATCAGAACAAAGAGGCGAAGCCGTCCCGACCGTGTGTCTTCTGCGGGGGTACCCACCGGGCGCACAACTGCAATCAGAGACATGGCCGATGTTTCACATGCGGCCAACAGGGACATAGAGCTTCGGAGTGCCCGCAGGGTTCCGCGCCTGCGCAGATCACAGCCCCTGTACCTAAACCTTCACAACGACGACAAGAACCGGCGCCTAGCTCTGCTTCATCTGGGCGTCCCCCTCTACCCCGACCACCTACTGGAGGGTATCAGTCGGCAGGTGGACGCGTCTATGCACTGACCCCTCAGGGAGAGCCAACGGAGGGAAACCCGACGACTGATTTCGTAGCTCTCGAATAAACTGGTGTAAACATTTCATAATGTATGACTTTAAGTTGTAAGTTTCAGGGACGAAACTTCTTTTTCGGTGGGAGTGATGTAATAATCCAAAATATTTTATTTTTAATAAATAGATTAAAAGTGGAATTATAGTTGATTTTGAATTTAAAAGACACCCTTGTTGATTTATTTAGTTAATTGCCAGTGTGCGAGTTGCACGATTTACGAGACAAAAAGGCTATTTTCTAATCCGGACGTGATCTCGGAAATCCGAGTTGACCGATGCGATTGTCTCGTCGAACTGAGCGAGATTCATATTCATCACTTTTCGATCTGACGATCGGATCTTCCAGAAATCGATGAAGAAGCTGGCAAATAGCCGCGACCAATGTAACAGTGTCTGCGCACAGGTCACTTAAGTGAAATTACTGTAGATGCACAGTAACTCCTATTTTCGAATCTCCCTCGGTTGCAACAAGCACTATTTCACTGTTCGGAGTCTGAACATAGCGATCCAAATAGTCGATTTGATCCGTTTCGACGATCTGAACGCAATGGCGCTGACGAAATTTCCGTTTGACGGCCTTAGAGCATCGAAAAGTGTGATAAACTGTATTTTGGCACAGTTTTGATGGACCGAGAATTAATCCGGGCAGTTTCTCGAAAATCAAAAATCGCTACCTAATAGGTCTCGTCGAGCCGGACGTCGTGGCGAAGTCCGTTTCTCGATCTGACGACCGGATCGCCTCGAAAAGCGTAAAGTACAGCAAAAAGTGTGGTTTTTACACAATAATTAACCCTTATGCAACCTGTCTCGAAATGCGTGCCACTCCCTAGTGAAGGACCTAGGGGTGAAACAAAAGTGCTGCAAGGGACCTAGCTGCAAATACTAAAGCTAGAGGGACTTATTTGGAAATTTACAACACCTATATATATAGGTTTAACCCGAGCTAGGGTTCCCACAAAACCCTAAACCTCGTAACCCATTCCTTAGCCGCCAGCTCCAACCACCTCCTCTCCCTCTGCCGCACCCGTAGGAAGTCGCGCACCGGCCGCCACCCGTCGCCGGAGAAGAAGGATCAAGAACCTTCTTGTTCTCGGGTGTCTTGGTAAGGAGGGTGTTGGGAGGGAACTCACGTTGATCAAGTTGTACCTGAGGACTCCCCTGTGAAGCCGCGACCAAGCTGTGGTGAACCAGGCCCCAGCCGCCGCCGTGCGCCGCCGTGGGACCACTCCTCCTTCCTCCAAACTCCGGTGAAGGTTAGTTGATGAAACTTTGTTCATCATTTTGGGTTTTGGGCAAGATCAATGTGCTCCTTACACCGTGAAGGTCATCCGGTTGCAGGCCGAGCCGTTGCCGCCTTTCCGATCGCCGGCGGGCGGCCCTATCAACGGAATTATCATTTTTGGGCCGCCGCCAAGCGCCGCCGTGATCCGACCGTCAAACTAAGGATCAGCACCGTTGAACCGGGTCTTCTTGACGACTGCAACACCTCCACGAGTTCTGAGCATCATCGGTTGAGGATCGGACCCGGGCGAGCGTGCCCTAGAACCGACTTTCTTCAACCTTGGCCGAGCTCGGTCGTTCGGCGCCGGCGCTGCCTCCCACCGCCGGCCATTGCCACCAGAGAACTCCTGGAACCGAGAGGGGCCTTTCGGTCCAAGTGGCACAGGCCCGGAGCTCGCCGGCCGAAAACCGCCATTAAAGGCCATTGAAGCTTCACCGAGCTCCGCCGCCTCGCCTTGCCGGCGCTTCCCGGCACCGGCAAACCGCCCAGGTAAGCTTCGTAGACCTTTTAGAGCATTCCCATCATCTTGCATGGCGTCCCTAACGTTGGGATTTCTGTCTCCAGAATTGCACCCGAGCAACACCTAGCCTCGGTCTCCGGCGATCCCCGTCGCTCCGGGACTCCGGCCACCACCCAGGTAAGATCTGCAGACCCTAATGAAGCTCCCCATGATTTTGTTTTGACCCAGAACATCCCCTATATCTTGGCTCTAAGATCTGCAGACCCTAATGAAGCTCCCCATGATTTTGTTTTGACCCAGAACATCCCCTATATCTTGGCTCCAAAACTTGCACCCGAGCTAAGCATCTCGGGCTCCTCTCCGGCCGCCGCCGCCTCCGGCCGCCGGGGCTCGACCCCGCATGGACCCGGGATCTTCTGGGACACTCCTTGAACTGATGTTCCCATCTGGTGCAGGTCTGAAACTGGTTTGCCCGAGACTTAGCCAAACCGAGCCCTTGCCTCTTGGTGGTGTTGCTCCGGCCACTGTTCCGGCCAGTCTCCGACGCCCCTCAGGTGAGCCCTACTGCCCTCAGACCTTGCTCCGTACCATGCTTCAGTTACCTTCTGTTCTGGTCACATGAATCTTAAGATATTGCATAGCTAGTAAATGGGACTTTAATGGATCATGGGCCAACTTTGCATCCGGGCCCCGTGCCAGCCCAATTTGGTGAGCACGGGCTCCATCTCGACGTAACGAGCGCGCTGAAACTTACGGCGTCGCGTTTGGACCCAAGGATTTCAAGAACGAGTCGAAACAGTGGCTTAACTCAATATTTTATGCAAGTTAAAAATATATTATGGACTAAAACGCAGTTCGGACATGCGAGCTGTCTTTAGACAGTAATTACACACCTACTAGACATCTTGTTAGAGTTCCGTAGGTTCTCGGTGATCGGGAATCGGTCTTCGTTCGGTAAACCGACGATATTGCCCCGTATAAACGATTCGTTACTGTTGTGTCACCGGGATGGGTACGTGTGAGTCTATTACTGATCATAGTTGTTTATTCAGGGCCCAGTTGTTCAGGACCAGCCTCCCAGTAGCTGTGCGGGAGTTCGAGGATCTGCCTTCATCCAGGTGGGTTACTTTCGATCCGGGCTTTAGCTTTTTGGCCCTCTGGTTGCTTTAGTCCAGTCGGACACCTGTCTTTGATTAGCCCTGTAGATTTTATCATGTATCCCTATTCTTGACTGTGCCTGATGATTTGATCTATATACCGCATGATTGTTCGATAGACATTGATTCCTTAGACACACTATATACATCTGCTTGTCAGTGTTCATATCTTGATTATATCTGATGAGTTCATCTATATGCCATATGATTTTCCTGATAGACAGTGATTCTTTAGACACAGCATGTACACCTGCTCATCAGCTTTTATATTCTAGTACATAGATGTCAGGATTGGATTTTACCTGCTATTTCCTTTCATCTGTGATGTTTGCTTGATATTCAGATATGCATGATAGATCTTGATCGATATGATAGATGATGTCCCTGTTGGGATCTCGGCTTATTGCCGACTACCCGGTCATTAGACCGTGAGCTTGAGCATAGCATGATGACTACCACGCACGCTGTACGTCACGTACACTGACGGTTTGGCCACCGTCACAGTGTTCTTTACCGGTAAAGTGGTCTAGAGAAAGGACCCGTGAGCCCCCAGATAGGCACCAGTGGGTGCGGGGTTATGTCAGCCAGCTAGGTGCCAGATAGGTGGTATGAGCCTGAGGTCCTCGTGACCAATACTGGCATTGATTGGGTACTTGAGTTCTATTGTTGACGCATTATTCTTACCTTGCACTATTATTGATAGATATCTTACCCTGTACCTCCACTGCTCAGTGTATGCTTGATTAGCTCATTTATATCCAGATTTCTTGCATCACTTACCTGCAGTTATTGTGCCTGGATATTATAGCTCTACATTGATTTCTAGCATTTATTACTTGCAGTTTCATTATCCTTGATTATCTGCCTATTCAGTTATCTGTGGACCTTGTTGATTATCAGTAGATCTACTTTATTGTTCAGCTTTACCCTATGATTCTTACTATCCGCAGATTATTGTACCCAGTAGGTACGATTAGCTATTTCTCGGCTCGTCGTGCCCACTGGGATACATGTACAGTGTATCTCACACCCCCTGGGTGACCATTTTTCAGGTCGTTCGGGTAGAGGGGTGTCGGGACGATCCAGTGAGCCTGTCACGATAGAGCTGTCCCCCTGACGAGATAGATTGATGATTGAGATCCCGATGATCTGTAGCTGACTCTTGTTTATGCCATTTCCGCTTACAGTTTATTTAGTTATTTCAGACTGTTGTTGCATGATTATTTGGATTATCCTTATTGATTATTCATTGAGTAGTTAGAAGTTGATTGATCTCTGATGGATGATTGGATTAGCCTAGCCGTGCATGTATAGGGGGTTCCCTATATGTGTGGCGGTCTGTACGCCCGTTTTGCAAACTCTGATGATTTCAAAAAAAAAAAAAATTTCAGACCTGATTTTAAAACTCGGGGCGTGACATTCCGCCTAGCTGTCTGTTGATCGCAGTAGAATCTGGTTGAGCCAGCAGCAAAGGGTCAAAGCCTGTGTTTCCCGAAAATTCAAATTGAATTTTCGGAAGGGGCATTTTGGTAATTATACCAACATTCGAATAAAAGGTTGAGTTTAGCAATGCTAACTGACAGATATTAGTGTTTTAGTGTCCCGAGGCTGCACGCCAGGTTTCGTCAAATTCGGAAATTTGAAGATGTTGTTCGGGCCAAAGTGGGCCGAACGACGGATTTCCGGCAAGTCGCGTAAATCTGGAAAAGTTCCAGATTTAGTGGATTAGAGAGTCAGTTGTTTGAGTGTGTGAGTTTTCCTGATCAGTGTTCATGATTCAGGTTGGCACGGTTCGGCTCTAGCCTTCGAGCATACCGTCGGTGTACTCAGTCGCCTGCAAACGACAGGTGGGTTTATCTTCGGTCTGGGCTTTATCATTTTGGCCCTCTGGTGTACCTTAATTGGTCGGACCCCTGTTCTTGTGGTAGCCCAGATTCTATATTTGAGCATTCCTTCCGTTGATTGTTATTATCAGCTTATATCTAAATGTTATACCATGCTTGATTATATCTAGACATTTACCATGCCTCATTGGTCATCTAGCTTATATTTGGGCACACTTCATGTTGGATTGGTCATTTAGTTTATACTTGGACTTTTGCCATGCTTGATTGGTCATTAGATAGCTATCAGATATTTACTATGTTCTCAGTATATCTTGGACTTTTGCCATGCCTGATTGGTCACTAGCTAGCTATTAGATATTTAATATGTTTTCTCAGTATATCTTGGACATTACTCTTGTAGGACAGCCATTGTTCCTTTCTGTAATACAGTTCAGTGATTGCAGTGTTCCCTATTCGTATACTGCGTGATAGTATAGGGATCAGTTATTATTGTTCAGTATGAATGATATGTGACCTAGGAGAAAACTTAGTCAAATAGTATAAATGTAAAAACTAAGAGAAAACCTAAATTAAGAGGTCAAACGAGTGGCATGAAATTAGGAGATAACTCTAAGCAAACGAGTGGCATTGCCTTAGCAAATAACCTAAGGTTGCATGATAGAGTATTCTATATAGAGTTAATGAACTCTAATTTAAGATGAAATGCAAAATAAAGTTAAGAAACTCTAGGTTAATGTTGAGATGCAATTTAGAGTTAATGAACTTTGGGTCAAGAATGAAATGCAATGCAACATAGAATCTATGAACTCAAGGTTGAATAAGTATAAATGATTAAGTGAATGAATGAAAAATGCAAAACCCTAGGATTTGAGACTCGTCAATTTGGGAGTATGACTCCTTGGGTAAAGACCCGTCGGAGGAGATACTTCCGTAGGGATTAAAAGAATTAAAATGGCACCCTCGGATTTGAGACTCGTCAATTTGGGAGTATGACTCCTTGGGTAGAGACCCGTCGGACAAGGTACTTCCGTAGGGATTAAAAGAATTAAAATGGCACACTCGGATTTGAGACTCGTCAATTTGGGAGTATGACTCCTTGGGTAGAGACCCGTCGGACGAGATACTTTCGTAGGGATTAAAAGAATTAAAATGGCACCCTCGGATTTGAGACTCGTCAATTTGGGAGTATAACTCCTTGGGTAGAGACCCGTCGGACGAGGTACTTCCGTAGGGATTAAAAGAATTAAAATGGCACCCTCGGATTTGAGACTCGTCAATTTGGGAGTATGACTCCTTGGGTAGAGATCCGTCGGACGAGGTACTTCCGTAGGGACTAAAAGAATTAAAATGGCACATTCGGATTTGAGACTCGTCAATTTGGGAGTATGACTCCTTGGGTAGAGACCCGTCGGACGAGGTACTTCCGTAAGGATTAAAAGTAATTAAAAATGGTACCTTCAGATTTGAGACTCGCATTTTGGGAGTGTGAGAGCGATAGCCATCTCTCCGGGAAGAGGCCCTTTTTGTCGCGCGAGGTACTTCCGAATGGTATGTAGAGCACCTATGTGCTATTAGCGCCTTTGGATTGTCCCGTCTTATGGTAGCATGACTGCCGGGCACGGGCCTGTTGGGCGAGGTTTCCAAAGGGATAAGCAACTTGAACTAAAGCATAGTAACATGAATAAGTAAAAGAGAATGTAAAGTGGTCTACAGAAAGACCCGTGAGCCCCCGTCAGCACATGTGAGTGTGAGGTTATGTCAGTCGTCAGGTGCCGTCAGTGGCTTTAACCTGAGGTCCTCATGACCAACAGTGGCAACGATTGGGTATTTGGTTATTCCATTATTGATGCATTGTTTACCTGCTCAGCATGCTTAGTAATTGTACTCTTGTAATTGCTCAGTTTCTTGATTCAGTATCTATATCAGCATGCTCTCATTATGATAGTTCAGTACCCTGTTATGCTCAGCACTGTATTCATGATTATTCAGTCATCAGCTTGTTATACCTGCCTTACCTACTGATCTCTTACTATCCGTTAGTTATTGTATGCCAGTAGGTACGATTTGCTATTTCTCGGCTCGTCATGCCCACTGGGATACACTGTCGATGTATCTCACACCCCCTGGATGACCATTTTTCAGGTCGGTCGGGTGCTGGGATGTCGGGACGTGTTGGTGAGGTTCCGTGATAGCAAATGACCCTTGGCAGCCGCTGAAATTTTACCAGTTGTAAACATGTAATTGAATAAGTTGTTGTAAATGTTAATTAATAATCTTTTGAGTTAGTGCGTAGTTTAGACTACTCTAGTATTGGCTGTAAGTGCTTAGCCGTGCATGTATAGAAAAGGCTCAATCCAAGGGGATTGAGAATTTTCTATATATGTGACGATCTGCCGTGCCCTGGCTTGTTTTTAAACTCTGATTGAAAAAAAAAAAAAATTAGACTCTATTTTTGAACTCGGGGCGTGACATTCAAACTTGAGACATCTTTAGTTCACACGATTAAACAAATAAACGAGTGGTACCAAAATCAGAGATCATTATTATTTTTTTCTTTTTCTTTAACCAAGAAAGGCATAGATATGTTCATATTACAAGTGTTTATATTTAATAAATACACTTATGAAGCACACATATTTCACTGAAAATGCAAAAACACTCATTTTATATGTTCTAAGTCACACAATTTTTTTTAAGAGAAAGATATTATATACGATCCGTTTTATTTATTTTTTAATGAAAATATGAAGTAACTATTTTTCAAACTTGAGACCTCTTTAATTCACACAATTAAACAATTAAGCAAGTGGTACTAAAATCAAAAATCATGATTTTTATTCTTGCGTACTGCAAATTTATGCATGTGCTAGATGAGATGGGAGGGACTCTTGTTCTAAAAAAACCAGCATCCCATCCTGTGGTGAAAGGTCAGATTGTGCTAAATTCCGTTTGAAGTGGCGGAAGGTCGGCGAGTTGGACTATGTTATAATTGAGACTCGTAGACATTACGTTTATACGCTTTAAATAAATTAATTATATCTTTATAAAATTTTTAAAATTTAAAAATTAATAATTAACGGTAGCAATTCTAGATCTTTTCTTTCCTGTGGCCTCGAAATAGCACAAAAATATCAAAAATTTTTTAATAGGAAACTTTAAATTAGTTAGCACATCGCATTGAATTTTCCAGCACATAGAATTCCGCAATGAAAATTTTAAATAAAAATAAATTGTTAGAAGCTGTAATCCAAACTTTCTTATATTTAAAGAGTTTGAATTAGAGGTTTACTTTTTGTAAATTCTTGATTGACGCAACTTCCAACTCAAGTCTTAAATATTAATTATCGAGCTCACGTCTCAGATATCAATCACTAAATTATTTGTCATTTATGTTAAGGACGATTGATTGATGACAAGATCTTTCTAAAAATTATTTTCTATGACATATATATATATATATATATTTTACTGAACAAATTATTATTTGACAAAACGGACTAACGTTCAAATATGATAAGAATAGAGATATCAAACGGACTGACATTCAAATATAATAGAAATAGAGGTGTCAAAAGGACCGACATTCAAATATGATAAAAGTAGAGGTGTCAAACGGACTGGGCACCTGTAGCCTGGCATAGCACCACTGCAAGCAGCCATGCTTAACAGGCCGGCACAGCTTGTCTATTTTTTATTGATTAAATTATAAAAAATTCTTCTATAATATACCGTTTTTTCACTTTGTCCCATGTCTTTAAAAAGCCTACATTTTGTCCCGGGCAACGGGGTTAACAGAATAGGTAAAATGACGATAATGCCCTCCTTATCCCTGTGCTCCTCTCCGACATCACTGCCGCCCCTGTCGAGAAGCTCTCCTCCTCCCCACCCTGTCGTCGTCGTCTCCCCCGCCGTCGGAGAGGTCGGGGGTGCCCAGGGAGCCGCGTCCCCGCGCGGACGCGTGAAGCGAGGCGCCCCCAGGGAGCAGGTCAACGCGCGGCGGCCTATGGGGGCCCGCCACGTGGTGGCGGGCCCCCTCACCCCGCGCTGACCCGCGTCAGAGGAGGCGCGGGTCCCCGCGCGCTGACCTGCACCAGCACACACGCGCGTGCTGCGCGCAGTGGTGCGGCGAGTGGGGCGCCGCCATGTGGCGCCCCACCAGCCTCGGGCCGCGCCTGACCTGGAGCGCCGTCGCCGGGGAGGGCCCGGGCGGCGACTGCGCCGACGATCGCCGAGGGCTCCCGACAACGGCGGCGGCGGGATCCCTCACGGAGCGACGGAGCTCGACCTCGGAGCGATCGGGAGAAGAAGATGTTGAAGGGTATTTTTGGTATATTACCTAAAAAATTAACGGCCCACTAACGGAATGCTAACGGCGGGGTGTAAATGCACAATTCCGTAATTAGGAGGGGGCAAAATATAAGTTTTTTAAAGACAGAGGGTAAAGTGAAAAAGCGGTATATTATAGGGAGGTTTTCTGTAATTTAGCCTTTTTTATTTTCATACTTTATATTTTTATTTTATTTTATTCTTTTTAATAAATATAACAAAGTTATTTTATAAAAAACTATTTTAAATTTTATAAAAAAATTAAATTAATAATAATAATAATAATAAATTTTAAAATTAATTTTTTTTTAAAAAAAACTAATAAAAGTCCGGGATTTGTCCTGGGCGAGGGACCAAGTAGGGGCTCTATTCAACTTCCTAATCCAAACCCTTTACTCAAAGAAAAAAAAACAAAACAAAAAAAAAAAAAAAAATTGAACCAAAAACCTTTCAAATCTAAATATTTGATATATTTTATTATTTTTGTTTAGTTTTAAAATTTAAATATATTTAAAAATATTAAAAAATAAAAAATATATAATAAGCAGACATGAGATTTAGCTAGTGTTTAGGATTTTGATATTGTCACCCTACTCGATTAATAACGGTAAGAAATATGATTAATTTATTAAAATTAGTATTTAGAGTTCTCATGATGGATATTTTGGAAGTTAACAATAAATTTTCTATAAATATATAATATTTAACGTATTTAATATTTTTTGAGCATATTGTAATCTTTCTAACAATTGCGCTCCTATGCTTTAAAAAGTACAAAATAATTGATGCTTGTTTTCGGCTCTCGAAAGAAAAGATGCACAATTAGTATAATAGTGAGTCCTTAGGCCCCGTTTGGTTGTGGGATAAAGAAAGAATAATTTTCTTTATCCTACAATTTCTACCAAATAGGAGCTTAAAAATCGTGTTTAAATAATTCCTGACTTAACGAGTTATTTTAGAATAACTCGTTAATTTTTATTTCAGGGGTTATCTTCATTGAAAATTTGAAAGGTAGTGAATGAAATTTACTTCTCCCACCCCTAATCTAAAGTAATTTTATTTTCAAATCTTTAGTAAAGTTAAATGTTGGATTGCATTATTATTTTATTTAGTATTTATTATTTATTATAAAATGTTATTTTATTTATGAAAAATATAATTTATTATTTATTATTCTATTGAGACTTGCTATAAAATATAAATCATATTTCCTATATATAAGATAAGAGCAAAATTGATATTTTGTAAGAAAATCTATCATCTTTTTTTATTATCATCTACTCTTTTATAATATTAATCAAACATTTTTTTATCTATTTCAGATAATACAAACAATTTGAACAAAACGTAATTTAACTTTTATTTTTAATTATCTCGGAATAAAAAACCTATCATAGGTATAAAAAAAATTATACCTTTTAAATTTATACTCGAACCAAACTTTTTTAGGATTTAATGGGTGGTTCTATAATATTAATCGAACACAAACTTTTAGAATCAAACGCAATTTAATTTTTATTTTTGATTATTTCGAAATAGCAAACTATTCTAGATATAAAAAAATTTATACCTTTTAAATTTATATTCGAACCAAACTAAGTCTTAGGATTTAATTGGTGGTGTCAGTCTTAGGATTTAATTGGTGGTGGGTGGAATAGTATGATCTAACGTTTGGAATTGATTAAAGAAAAAAATTTAATGATAAAAAACTTACCAGCACTAAATAATTGGTATTTATATCAGCATCATAAAAGTATAATTTGAATTAAGGATATGACTAATTTAGGAATGATGGAATCAAACTTTCAATTGTTCTGATCCAATTATAGCAAAATGTATTATCTTTTCAAAATACTTATTGCAGCTTCTATTACACTATGCCAAAAAAAAAAAAAAAAAAAAAAAAATTAAATTAAATTATAGATTCTTCTGAGCCGCCATTTCTATCTGTACTGTGCCTGGAGTAGAACACCCAAAATGTTCAATTCTTAACTCAACATACTCCTCCTGCTCTTGTTGCTCGGACTACTCAATTTTAATATTTTTTTTCCATCTTCTTCTTACTACTTATACTTCCTTACTACTGATACTTACTACACATATTTCTCTACGATATCTGGTGGGATTAATTCATTTTTGGATCCCTGAGATATTAGCAATATGTTTAATTTGTTTTCCTCCAATATCTCAATACTATTGGCAAAAAATTATATATGTATTCCCTAACCAAGAAAGCCATAACAATATTCATATTACATGTGTGTGTATATATATAATAAATGCACCTATGAAGCACACATATCTTGCCCAAAATGCAAAAACATTCATTTTATATGTTTAGTTCACACAATTTTTTTTTAAGAGAAAAATAATATGCTATCCGTTTCGTAACTTGAATGGAATTGTGAAGAAATTATGTTTCAAACTTGGAATCTCTTTAGTTCACATAATTAAATAATTAAACAAGTGGTACCAAAATCGGATGTCATGTTCTGAGTTTCAAAAAGGAGTAATTTTTTTTATTTTTTTTTATTTTTTTATTTTTTTCAATCAAAGTTTAGACTTGATATCCAAGACATGGACAAACCGTCACACGCACAGAAAATTTCCTGTCCATACGGACAAAATCTTTCCTATACATACTCGGTTAGGCAAGTACAACAATACATTCAGAGAGTGACATAATCAACAACTAAAGCATAACATAAAGTTTTACAATTAATTACATCCACAACTACACATGACATAATCCAACAAACACTCAGAACAGTCTTAACTCCACAATCACACAACGATATCTACTTCTCAACTGAATTGGAAATATCAAGCACTGGGCCACAGTGGCCAATAGCAGGGGACAACTCTATTGCAAAAGCTCACTGGATCGTCCCGACATCTTAGCACCTGACTGATATGAAAAAATGGTCACCTAAGGGTGTGAGATACAACATAAATACAACCCAATAGGCACGACGGGCCGAGAAATAACAAATCGTAATTACTGGATACTGTAAGCAGCGGATGGTAAAACAGGATATAAACTGAAAGCTGAAAGGCAAGATACTAGTCATGCTGAAATGGAAGCAGGGTACTCATGAATAAAGCTGAACATGCTATAACTGGCAATCATATAATCCTGGTCAATCTCAATGTAAAATAGATACAGATTATGCTATATAACAGAGTAAGTATGATAATCCATAAATATCAAAGCTGTAAATAAAGAGTACGAACAATCATGTGCCAGTTATGCTAATAAATGCTGGAGCAACAATACAAATCATGCATCAATGCTAGAACTGAAATACACAAATAAAGCCATCATCAGTCTCGAAGACCTCGGCTAATGCCCAAGCTGGCACGGTTGGCTGACATATAACCCGGCACCACCGTGCAGTCAAGGGCACAAGTGTCGCCACAATCGTCCACTATGTGCAGCCTGGGATCACGGGTCGCGTAGACCACTCTACATTTTCTTTTCCTTATTCATGTTACTGTGTTTTAGTTCAAGTTGGTTTATCCCTTTGGAAGCCTCGCCAAACGGGCCCGTGCCCCGCAGCCATGCTACCATAAGACGAGACAATCCAAAGGTGTTAATAGCACATAGGTGCTCTGCATGCCATTTGGAAGTACCTCGCGCGATAAAAGGGCCTTTGCGCTCTCACACTCCCGAAATGCGAGTCTCAAATCTGAAGGTACCTTTTTAATTACTTTTAATCCCTACAAAAGTAGCTCAGTCGACGGGTCTCTACCCAAGGAGTCATGCTCCTAAATTGACGAGTCTCAAATCCGAAAGTACCCTTTTTAATTACTTTTAATTCCTACGGAAGTATCTCATCCGATGGGTTTACACTCAATGAGTCATGCTCCCAAATTGACAAGTTTCAAATATGAAGGTACCATTTTTAATTATTTTAATTCCTACGAAAGTATCTCGTCCGACGGGTCTCTATCAAAGGAGTCATACTCCCAAATTGACGAGTCTCAAATCCGAGGGTGCCATTTTAATTCTTTTTTAGCTTTTGCATCTCTCATCCATTCACTTAATCACTTATACTTATTCAACCTTGAGTTCATAGACTCTATGTTGCATTGCATTTCATACTTGACGTAGAGTTCATTAACTCTAAATTGCATCTCAACATTAACCTAGAGTTCATTGACTCTATTTGCATTTCAATAATTTCCTAGAGTTCCTTAACTCTATTTTGAATACTCTATCATGAAACCTTAAGTTATTCCCTAAGACAATGCCATTCGTTTGTTTAGAGTTATCTCATAATTTCATGCTACTCATTTGACCTCTTAGTCTAGGTTTTCTCCTAATTTTTACATCCATGCCATTTGACTAAGTTTTCTCCTAGGTCACATATCATTCATACTGAACAATAACAATTGATCTCTATACTATCACGCAGTATACGAATAGGGAACACTGCAATAACTGAACAGGAATATGCCGAAGTAACTAGTCTATAATCATCACTAGCTAATGACCAATCAAGCATGACATATGTCCAGATGTATATCACTATATGTACTGAATACTGAGAATGAAAGCATATAGTAAGCTCAACTGTAAAATCAAGGCTACATAACTATATATATACTGAATGCTGGAATAAAAACAAGTAGAAAGGCTCAACCATAGGATCAAGGCTAAAATCAAACACAGGGATCCGACCTACTACGGTACCTCATAGGGCCGAAATGATAAAGCTCGAACCGAAGCTAAACCCACCTCAATATAGGCGGTTCCACACTCCGCTGGAAGGCTCACGGGCAGGAGTCTGACTGTTGGGACCTGGATCATGTATACTGATCAGAAACGGACTCACAGATACCCAATCCATAGACTCACTATACACAGAAAACTTAAACCTGGACCTTTTCCAAATTCCCGCAATTTGCCGAGAATCTGCCGATCGGTCAACTTTGACCCGATCCGCGCTTATGGGTTTATGAATTTAATGAAACTTGACGTGAAGTCTCGGAACTCTTCACTGAAGATGTTCGGGCAATAGCATACTGCTGGGTGCATCTCTAAACTTGACCGATGCTAAAATTACCAAAATACCCCTGAAAAACCTTTTTTGGTTTTCGGGAGTCACCAGCAATAAACCAAGGCTGCTGGATCCTCTAGAACAATGCTGGGAACATCATACAATAATGGTTAATTGTCGCAATTCCTTGAATTGCGCGATTAACACCGAGTCTGTCACGCCCCGCGGGTCGAAACTGCGACCCGGGCTCGCTAACAGATCCGCCATCTGTACGGAAACTGCCGTACAGACGAAGCGTCTAACCTGCAGAAAGAATCAACTACAGTATACAGATATCAGAGCTGAAAGAAAACTACTAAAAACTGAAATCCAATCACTGTACAACTGAAAATAAAACAATATCCATCTCTCCAAATACGATCGTATAAAAAGGTCCTCTAATACAAAAACCCAAAAGGAAGATATCTCCAATAACTAAATCAGTGTACAAGCTCTCGATACAAAAATATTCTCACTACAACAGTCTCTCAAACTGTAAAATAAAGTACAACTCTATACCTCACAACAAAGTTCTCTCGACAGAGGTAAAAGTAGTAAACTAGTCTACTGAAGCTCTCCACTGAAGGGGGTACCGCTACACTCCGACGACGGGTAGGGAACTAGCTCGCGACTCCCTCGCCTCGGTCAGAAGGATCAGCAACAGGAGCACAGGAACAGGAGAAGAAGTCCCTGGGGAAAAGACACCACGACGGGTGTGAGAACTACTTCCCACAGTAGTTCTCAGTGGGTGCCGTCAACAAGCCCAACGGTCTGCCCACTAAGTCTACTAGAGGTAAAAAGATAACAGTGCAATGAAATCTGAACAAGAAAAGCTGGAACTACTCTACAGCTACCATGCCTCTATCTAGATACTCAAAAAGTGGAACAGAGGAAAGTAAATGAGACCACTCGCACCCAAGGTGCTCAATCGACCCAATCGAACTGACTGCCTCAAAGGTCCAGTCAAGCCTGCGCCTGTCGACTAGGAACGCACCTGCCCACTACCACACATCCACATGAGGACGGGATTTACGTGGGGCGTCCTGTCCGGCTAACTCATCCCTCGCGCAAAACTGCCTCAACAGGCCAACCATCGCATCCACTGCGGCATCTCAGGGGGCGTGGCCCCAGCTGAGAAAAACGACGCGGCATAGAGTATCAAAAATTGGCACAAGCAGGCTATAGTCAAAATTCACGCTCACTCTCAGAACGGTAGGACTCAAGATCCTCAAATATCTCGCACAACAGTCGGAGCACTCTCGACGACTCAGTTGATCAGCTCGCACGAAACACGAAACACTAGCCTCTCCAACGGCTCGCAGCACAAGGCACACTGGCTGGAGGTACTCCACAGCCAGGAACGACCCACAATTCAGGCCAACAATACCGGTCGGACAACACTCAACGACCTGGGACCACCGTCAACCCCAACGGTTCCCAACAACACGGACCGGAAGATACTCGACGGCCCGGGACTACCGTCTACCCAACGGCTCCCTCCCACGACAACACAACAGGGATACAAGACCTCCCGGGACTACCGTTTACCCAAACGGCTCCCGGCACAGATAAGCAACTCACTAAAACTACCAGACTCCACTCTGCTCCCAAGCACGAGTGCAAAAGCATCCCACACTAAACGAAAGTCCCGACCTCTCGGCCCACTACCCGGGCGAGGATAACACTATGTCCAGGAATGAAAGAACAGTGTGGATGTCTAAGCATAAATAACCCTAGCCCAAGTGAGGGTTTTCTACTGGTCTGGTTACACATGCAGCATATGACGGGGGTGCTAGGTCAAGTTCCAAGATGACTATATTAACAGATGATAAAAGGAATAACAATTCCTACAATCTAGCATGCTACACAAGAAAATAAGCTATCATGCATAGTCCTACATCAGTAGAAATACTGTACAATCCATAAAACTTGGAGATAAGGCCACCCACCTCGGTTTGCCACCAATTGCTCGTAGACACTTGCAATTGGCCTCCACGCGATCCGCACGCAAAATGATGTACGCTGCCGGAGTCCGCACGCAAAACGGAGCACGGTGCCGAAATCCGCACGCAAAACGGAGTCCGCACGCAAAATGGAGCACGGTGCCGAAATCCGCACGTAAAACGGAGTCCGCACGCAAAACGGTGCACAGTGCCGGAATCCGCACGCAAAACGGTGCACGGTGCCGGAGTCCGCACGCAAAACGGAGTCCGCACGCAAAACGGTGCACAGTGCCGGAATCCGCACGCAAAACGGTGCACGGTGCCGGAGTCCGCACGCAAAACGGAGTCCGCACGCAAAACAGAGCACGCCGCCGGGGACCGCACGCAAAACGGTGCAGAAGAACACAGTCCCAAACACAGATAAGAACAAGGGGTTAATTACAGTCCAAAAGAACGCCCCGAAACTGTGCTAAAAACACCGTAAAAATAACACACGGGACCTACCCGACTGCGCCGCCGTCGCCGAAACGCTCCCAACGGAAAATCTCGCGCGCTCCACGAGGCCCACGATGCCACGCCGCACCTCCCACCATCTCCCTCCCTCTCCCTCTCGTTCGGTCGAAGAAGGAGGAAAAGAAAGGAAGAAGGTGGCGTGCGGGGGGGAGAAAGAAGAAGAAGAAGAAGATGATGAGGGGGAAAAGGGGATGGTCCATGGTGCACCGGTCCACGGTGCACCGGCCAATCCGGATCCTCCACCCGCCCGGTCCACGGCACAAAGCGGTGCACCAGGCGCAGGCGACCGCGCGGTCGCCACGTGGCCGCGCCCCTGCGCGCCACGGGGGCGCGCAGTCCGCGCGCCACACGGGCGCGTGACACCGCGCCCGCGCAGGCGCGGGACACGGGCGCGTGACACAGGCGCGCCCACCCTCTCCCGCGCGGGCGCCAACGGGGGGCCGCCACGTGGCGGCCCCTGCGCTGACACGCGCAGGCGCGCGTTCCCAACGCGCGCCAGCTGCGCGCCTTGAGCCGCCTCGGGAAATGCGCCGACGCCTCGCCTCGGGATGCGTGCCGCGATGCCTCGAAAAACGTGCAACTCATTCGGGCTCCAAACCAAGCAAGTAAATAGTCCATTCTTAGCGATTTCGCGCGCTGAATCCAAAAACGATGTCCGTTTCTCCAAATTCTCACCCGAAAATTTGCCGAATGCCCACTCGATCCGATTTTCGCGCCGGGTCCATTTTTAAAGTCCGATTTGCCAAATTCCAACTCTAAAAATTCCCGAAGGCGACCGGAGAGGTAAACTTTTATCCGGACTTCACCCGAAGTCTAATTTTGACATCTGAATCGCGCGAAATCACTTCTAAACAACCGACGGGTCCTCCAATTTCCCACGGGGTCTCATTTTAAGCCCGAAGTCCACCAAATGTGTCCAAATTGCGCGCAAACATCAACGACATACCACGCAGGCCTCCAGTGATGCAACAATAATCCCAAATTGCACCACAAATTCATTTCTTGGCCCCAACACGCGCACCAACACCCCCAACGGCGACCGAAAGCTGCCCAACAACCAGCAAACCCTACGCGGGGGATTCCGGGACCTCACAGAGTCGCCGATAAACCGGCGATTTTGCCGATTTACGGTCCGAAATCTAATTCCCGCTCAACAAAAGCCGTCGGATCTCCAACGAAGGATTTAGAGATCATGGGCACAAATCCCAAGACATCACGTGAGGTTACAATAGCGTTAATACCCCTAGGATTTATTAAAATTGCATAAATAGATCATCTTATTGCCTTTTAAAGGTTGCATTCACTTTCTAAGTACCTTTGAACTGAATCGAGACCACCAGCAGGTGGGCCTCGACGTATTGAACGTCATGCTCACCATTTGGGAGCAGCATGAAACCCGAAAACAACTTTGGGTCATCTTTTCCTTAAGCTATTAGACTTTGTCACGCCCCGGGGTCGAAACTGCGACACGGGCTCGCCAACAGATCCGCCGCCTATACGAGAAGCCCCGTATAGAGGAAGTGGCCAACCTACTAAAGATAAAGCTAACTACTAAACAGATATCAGAGCGAAAAATAATCTGCTGAAATAAAATAAATACAACTCCCAAAGTACATGTCAGATCCTCACAATATATAGATCTCTCCAAAATTGTAATATCACGAACTGTCTTGTGTTTATTTTAGCCCCTTTTGAATGAATTAGTTGTTTAAGGTATCAATTAGCGGGATTTATTGGGTACAGCATCGGTGCGTGCGGATATTTTTCGGTGTTAAAGCTTGAAAAATGGTGAGCGACGGAGCGATCGGTTCCGAAATCCAACTTACGGATCTCCCGGATTGAGTCTTTTGGGTTAACGGGTACGATGGGATAAGTCGAACCCGTTAAGGCTTCGGTGCATCAATATCCGCACCGGTTTTCAACGTGGCTTAGGTGGCACTCTTATCCAGAAATTTGTTAGAGAATCCCGTTTATCGCTTTTAGAGATTTTCGGTACGTACGAAAAAAAAAAAAAAAAAAACCAATTCGAGGTCAAATTCAATCGGAATTTATGCTAACCCCTTTCTCCCCTAAGCTCGACCAACTTTTTAGACCATTTCCTTCACTCCAATAAATATTTATTTATTTATTTATTAACTTTTGGAAAAAAAAAAAATTCAACAATATCATTTATTTTTAAAATTTAAATAAATAATAAATAATTTAAAAAAATAAAAAAATATAATAGACAAGCATGAGATTCTATCTTATTTATTGTCACTCCCCGAGTTCGAAAAACAGCCTCTTAATTTTTTTTTTTTTTTTTTTTTTTTTTTTTTTTTAAATCAGAGTTTGAAAACAGCCAGGGCGCGACAAACTGCCACATATATAGAAAATTCTCAATTCCTTCCTTGAAATTGAGCTTTTTCTATACATGCACGGCTAAGCTTTTGCAACAACATCAGAGTAACTAAAAGAAAGGTACCACTAATCTGTGCCAGTCATACCAGATGAATGTATCATAATCATAATGCTGTACGTATAACTAAACAATTAAATTACAACAGGTTATGATTACAACTTTTTACATAATTTGCGAAATAATTAAAAATAGCGGCTGGCATGGGTCGATTGCTAACACGGAACCTCACCAACACGTCCCGACATCCCAACACCCGAACGACCTAAAAAATAGTCACCCAGGGGGTGTGAGATACATCGACAGTGTATCCCAGTGGGCACGACGAGCCGAGAAATAGCTAATCGTACCTACTGGATACAATAATCTGCGGATAGTAATAGATTAATAGGTAACAGCTGATATATGAAACAAAACTGGCAGGAAGCATAATCATGATGCTGAACATAATGTGTGACGCCCCACTTCCCAGGGGGTCACCCATCCTAGAATTACTCTAGCTCTAGCACGCTTAACTCTCATGTTCCTCTTGGATCTTGCTACCATCCAAAATGCTATAGCCGGGTTAGAGATTTAGTCCTATTATATCATTTATATAGAGGACTAATCCAAATTCCGGGGGTGTCACATTCTTCCCCCCTTTAAGCCCTGACGTCCACGTCAGGCTCAAGCACACTCACAAGCACCAGGCGATGTGAGACTCGTCTCGCTAGCCTTAGCCGACCTTGTGAGGAGCTGCACTCCACTCACAACGGTCATTAGCCGGGGAGCCTCGCTCTACCCGCTATATAACCCTGGCTCAGCCGAGACTCATCTCACATTTCCGGCTGGTGAATGTCTCTGATACCAACTGTGACGCCCCACTTCCCAGGGGGTCACCCATCCTAGAACTACTCTAGCTCTAGCACGCTTAACTCTCATGTTCCTCTTGGATCTTGCTACCATCCAAAATGCTATAGCCGGGTTAGAGATTTAGTCCTATTATATCATTTATATAGAGGACTAATCCAAATTCCGGGGGTGTCACATAATGAGTACCATAATACAGGACTATAGCATATTGAAATACGATATAATGAACTATGCCTCGGTAATGGAACCAGATACCCAATCAGTAAATAAAGTAATGGTACTGATAGATGATGCTAATCAAGCTGTAACTGACAAATCAAGCTATAAATGCCAAATCTGATAGTCCTGTAAATCTCAATCCACAAGAGATACTGTTGAGGGCAAATATGATAATTCACAAGTATCGGTGCTATAAAAGAAAGATACCACTAATCTGTGCCAGTCATACCAGATGAATGTATCATAATCATAATGCTGTGCGTATACGGGTACAGAAATATCAGAATCAATCATGGTGATGATCAAATATAACTAAGAAGAAGTGGGTACTGAAATAAAGCATGCTAGTACATGGAAGTATAAAAGCTATGCATCAATCAAAGAACAACAAGTACCCAATCAATGCCACTTTTGGTCACGCAGGACCTCAGGCTCATGCCACTATCTGGCACCTATCTGGCTGACATTACCCCGCACCTCCAAGTGCTGTCTGGGGGCTCACGGGTCTTTCATCTAGACCACTTTACTGGTAAAGAATGACGGTGGCCAAACCGTCAGTGTACGTGACGTACAACGGTGCGTGGCGATCATAATGCTATGCTCAAGCTCGCGGTCCAACGACCGGGTAGTCGGCAACAAGCCGAGGATCCCAACAGGGAAGCAGATGTCCGAATATCTCAATCACAAGTCTATCATGCATAAGGAATATCAAAGCGTGTATAACTGGAAATAAATGCAGTGGAATATAAACAACTGGCATGATCAGACTGTAATAACGACTATACTGTGATATATGAACAGGGGAGCAAGCATATAGGCGAATAGCAGATAACGAACACCTATAAATAAAAGACAGGTATGCATAATCAGGGCTAAGTCAAAAACAGGTGTCCGACAGGACTAAAGCAACCAGAGGGCCGAAAAGATAAAGCCCGGACCGAAGATAACCCACCTGAATGTAGGCCGATCCCGAACTCCCGCTAGACTACTGGGAAGCTAGTGCTGAACAGCTGTGCCCTGAACAAAACTATGATCAGAAAAAGACTCACTCATACCCATCCCGACAATACTATAATAGCATGTTGCTAATACGGGAGAACTTAGCCGAAACTAGGCTCTTACCGGAAATTCTGGAAAACCACTAAAACACCGGAACTGACCCGCCGACAGTCAATATACATCCTAATACTGCGGAACTACACCTTCTAACCCTAAACATCAAAACATCGACGTTCGGATAGACAGGGGCAAAATCATAATTTCTGATGTCAAGATGTTGCCATAAACACTCGCGCGACTTCCGGAAAGCCCAATTCGGCTTCGGAGTCTCCCGATGAAATACAAAAAATACTGGACCAGCCAGGACAGTGTCGGGAATAACCAAAGGCAACAACTGACAACCAGAAATCCAAACCGGAATGCAGAACTCGCGCCGGAAACCGTAAAATCGACAATTTCGCCGATTTACGGAACGGGATCCGATTTCCGCTCAACGAAAACCTACGGAACTCTAACAAAATGCCCAAAAGGTGTGAAAATACTGTCTAAAGACAGCCAACATGTCACAACTGCATTTAGGTCCTTGATACATTTTAAAATTGCATAAAAACATTAACTTGATTAATTGTTTCGAGCCGTTCTCGCAATCCGGGAAGCTTTAGGCAGTGCCGTAAGTTTCAGCACGTCTGCTACGTCGAGACAAAGCTCGTGCTCACTAGTTTAGGCTGGCACGAGGCCCGAGGGCAAAGTTGGCTATTAAACTATTTAGGTCCAAAATGACACATTGCTACAACTTGTAACATACTTAATCTAAGTGTGATTAAACTTGAGCATGACACACAGGTTGGACAGAGAAAGGTTGTGCTCACCTGCGGCTTGCCGGAGAGTGGCCGGAGAGTTGGCCGGAGCAACCCCAATTTCAAGCTAAAGCTCGGTTTGGACAGAGCTTGATCAAACCTAGGTCATAAAGCCAACAAAGGCAAGAATTAGTGCAAGGGCTCTCTCAGAAGATTCTTGGTCACTGCCTGACCCATCGCCGGCGGCCGGAGGAGACGGCGGCCGAAGAAATGCCCATCAAAAGCAATTTCATATGAAGTTGGAGCAACTTAATTTGCAGAGCCTCTCTGTCCAAAACAACTTGATGGAAAGCTTAAATATAGTCCTTACAACTCACCTGGGTAGTTGGCCGGCGACCAAAGGCGGTGGCGGCGGCCGGCGGTGGAGCTCGGTTACAACAACAATAGTGCAACTACAAAAACACGAAACCCCACGTTAAAAGCTTCATGCAAATGCATGCAAAGCTTCTACGAGACCTAACTATCTTACCTAGGTCACTAGCCGGCGGCGCGGAGCGGCGCCGATCGCCGGAGCTCAAGCTCGGAAGATCCCGAGGTGCTCTAATGGCGGATTCCGGTCCGAGGCTCTTGAGGTCTTGCAACTTGGACCAAATGAGTCCTCTCGGTGCCGTGAAGCTTTCCAAGACGATGGCCGGCGGCGTGGGGGAGCGACGGCGCTGGGCGGCGAAGCTTGGCCGTGAGGAAAACAACCCGAAAGCTAGGGCACGGCTGCAAGACTTCGATCCTCAACCGATCGCGTTCAAACTTTGTGGAGGCTTCCCTGGCGACCAACAGAGGATTTCCAACGTAGCCGATCTTAGTTCCGACGGTCGGATGGAGCTCGCGCGCAGATCTGGTCGAAACTTGGTTTCCGGCGATCTTCTCCCACCCGCCGGCAACCGGAGCACGGCGGCAGCTCGGGACTTCACAAGGATGACCCTCTCAACATCAGAAAATTATTGAATGGGTTCAAGTCCCAGCAAAATCGAAAAAGTGGCAAGATCTTACCTCGCCGGAAAAACCCAAGGAAGAAGATGACCCCGCGGCGGCGCACGTCGGAGCTCGGTGCCGGGAACCCTATGGCTCGATGTCTGCAACACAGGGGAACTCCCAGATTAAGTTTGGATCAACTTGGACCTTCCCAAACACCTCCCTCACCAACAATCGAAGAGGATGCCTTCTTTAATGGTTATCTTGGTCCTCTCCGACGATGGTGTTGGGTTATACTAATATGGATCTAAATAGGGGAAAAAACACCTAGAGGGGGGGTGAATAGGTGTAAACAATAAACACTAAAAAAATCATTGCGCAATAAAACCCAATGCGGAAAATAAATGAACACGCAAGATTTTTACGTGGAAAAACTCCAAACCGGAGTAAAAAACCACGGGACCGATAACACGGCGAAATCCACTAGAATTAACACACGTACAAGGTGATATAACGTACTCACAGACGACTCAACCTTTTTCATACGCTCCTAGTAGATCTTCTCCGCTCGTTCCACGACGCTTCTCGAATCCACGATCTGCGCCCAACGTCGAATCCTCAGCGTCCAACGTCGAGTCCACGACGTCCGACCGAATCCACGGTCTTCACCCAGTAGCACGCTTCGAATCCACGAACGTACCTCGCTCCGAATCCACGAGAGCGGTTGCACCTTGAATCCACAAGGCCACGCGAGTCCACGCGCCGATTTGGGGTAAATCGTTGTTTTTGGGTGGTGATGATCCGCCGAATACTTAGATCAAAGATAGATCGGAAATACCATCTAAGTATTCATTGATTTGATTCTACTCAAAATCTGAGTATGGAAAACCTAGAATCAAATCAATCAATATAGATGAAGAAACATAGAATTAATCTATTGATTTCCTTTCTTCTCTATATGTGGATCTTTCTCTTTCGGTATATTTTTCTATGTTTTACCGATTAAAATCCTTAACCCTAAAAATGAATCATAGGGTCTATTTATAGGTTAGAAACCATTGGAAGAAGATAAGGATCAAAAACCTGCCGTTTCTGGAAATTTTACGGACGGCGATCCGGATCGGAATTACTGCGATCCGGATCGCGTAGCAAGATTGACGATTCCAGAAAACCAAGGGTTCGGGATCCGGATCGTAGTCCCCGATCCGGATCGTTCATACAGTTTTACCAAACATCAACATTCGGGATCCGGATTGCAAATCCTGATCCGGATCGTGCAAGTACCAAGGTAAAACAAGTGTTCGGGATCCGGATCATAGGATGCTGCGATCCGGATTGAACCAGTGTATGAACGAACACCCTTCGGGATCCGGATTGCAAGGTCTGATCCGGATCCTGAACATGTCCCATGTCCAGTTTTTGATTTTTATGCAATTAAACATTCTTCCAGGTGTTTCTACACTATAAGAAGTATTCGGATCACCAAAATCTTTAGTTAAACATACCTGATCCTTTTGAATTCTTCTTTCTTGAGATTGAGGTATATGATCCAAAGTTCTTTCATCTTCAATCTTCAAGACTTAACACTTTCACGAAATACGCCAACTCAAATTCCGTAACAATCTCCCCCTTTGGCGGTTTCGTGACAAAACACAAATCCACAAAAGAAAATTCAAAAAGATATTTTTGTTGCTATCACCATACAACAAAAATTTACAATGGAGATCCAAAAAATTTAAATACATGAGATAAACTCCTAAAACAGACTCTAGACTTAGACATCTGTAATCTCTGCAAAAAGAAATCATTCTTGACAAACAAAATCGTTAGATACCTCAAGAATTGAAACATACAAAACCAAATACAGAGATAGAGTTTATTCTCATCAAGACATTTTAGAATTCAGATATGTAAGAGAATCATAGACAAAAACCAACATATCTTCTATGCATTCAAAAACCAAATGTCACAAAATGTTAGTCCAACATCAACTTGTTAGTAATAATACATGCCCAAATAGTTAGTCGAATAGTTAGTAGGGACATGCAACAAATCACAAGATAAAAACCAAAAGTTGGAGTTGGAGTCATACTTACCTTAATGTTCACACATTCACACAGTTTTCACATCATCATTGTATCATCATTGTTCAAGTTCTCTCTAAACTCTCTCCCCCTTTTTGTCACAAAACAAAGCCAAAACGTAGTCAAAACTACTAAATGTAAGGAGAGTTAAAAGTTCCATTAACTTGAAAAACCTAAGAACTGAACTAAAGTAAAGTAAAAAGAAACTAAATCCTAAAAAGTCTGCACAAATCTGCACAAAAAGAAAGAAAGAAAATGAGTCAAAAAGTAATCAATGATCAGAATCCGAGTCTTCAGAGCTTGTGCAACCCATTTTAGAGAACATCTTTTTCAACCGTTTGTTCATTGAATTGACCCTCTTGGTTATTGTAATGTGAGCTGCCGTGATGAGTTCAAGCTCATTGGAAATTCTTTGCTGTTCCTTCGAAATCTGTTCTTGTTTATCGGATAGTCGTTGTTGTTCCTTGTAAATGGATGAGACTGATTCTTCATTCGCTGGTGCGGGTGCCGGTTGAGATGGTGATGCGGCAGTGCTTGTACTGGGTTTTGTTCCGGATGCAGGAACTGGAGTGACATGCGGCAACTTATGGAGGGACTTGATAATGGTAGACTCATCGATCATGCTCAAACATTGATGATAAGTTGTTGAACTAGTATCAACCTGAAATTTCTTTAAGATCCTCATTATAATCAATGGAAATGGAATTCTTTCAGTTGGATGAGGATGCTCAACATATCTCGTCATTCTATTCCAAATAATGTATGGAATGTTGATATTTAATGCCGTTGCCTCTGACGGATGTCCTATGAGATACAAAAACAGCAATCGATCCCATCTCACGACTTTCGTCTGCATATTCGGAAGAATATTGTAACATGTGATGAAGTTTAAGAACCGGTACTCAAGACGAAGTTCTTTAGATCTCACAGATTTCTCCGTTGATTGTGTTCCCTCCAAACAAATTCCTTCGATAACTTTTTGCCATAACGTATTTGTCAAGTTTATTCCCTTCAAGTAATTAATTCCTGTCTTGCTGGCTTCCATTCCCAAAACCTCGCCAATCAAATGTGGAGTAATCTTAAACCTTGTGCCTTGGATATTCGTGTAGAACTCCATTGGACCGTTTTCAAACTCTCGAAGGTGCCGAGCATTTGTATAGAAGGTCCTCACATGATGCAGACAGTAGCCAAGGGTTTCTGGGAATCGGCACACTTCAATAAGGTTGGCTTGTTCAATTAAATCACCAAACTCAGGGGAGTGACCTTGTAGTTCCTCAATGTTAACATGTCTCTCGCCAATGCATTCGCGATGTGCAAAAGCTCTAAGACGATCAGCGTTAACGAATACTTCTTCCACACGTGGTGGGGAGTCAGGAGCTGTCGGCGTGTCAACATTAATGTCCTGTCGTAGTCCGAAGCGTCTAGCTAATCGTTTTCTTTTCACAGAGATGGTTGGTGCAGCCATAGGTGCTTTTCCTGTGTCTATGGTTGCTTTTCCTTTGGAACTATCAGAAGCTTTTTGTTCAGGTTTAACAGGCAGTGACTCATCATCATCTGTTAACATATCCCAGTGCACTTCATCACTGTTTCCTTCAATTTCTGTGTCACTTATAACATCAACTTCACCTTTTCGTTGAAGTTTCTTGGCTCTTTTCAATTTGTTTGTAGCTCGAGTATGTACCATAGAAAACAGGAGAAGAATGATCCAAGAGAGCGCCATTAACCAAAGTGTTTTGAGAGAATTGAAATTCCTGTGAAGAGCAACTCAAGAACACATGAAAAATTGTTAATTTGAAAGATTTGGAAAAATTGTACCCAAACAATCATAATCATGTAGAGAAGCTATGAATCAAATTAGTTTTGCAAAAAGAATTTTAAAAATAGATCAATCCCATGATTTTCAGAAATTCCTATTATATGCCCTAAAACCGAAATTTTTGAAATCGAAGCCCAAAAATTCGTTTATCTTGAGGAAATCAAGCATATAATCAAAACTAATTAACCCAGAGTTCGTATTTCAAAAGAAATTTGACCAAAAACCATCCACAAACGAAAAAGATCCATAATTTCTACTCACGTTTGATGAAAAAATAGAAAACCTGTGAAAAACGAGATTTTGATCAATAAAACTTACTTGGATTCGAAGAACTTTGAGTTTGACGGAAGAAATCTAGAGAGAGAAACTCTAGAGACTTAAGAACAAAAGATTAGGGTAAAAGAAATTAAAATCCTTGCGTTCTTATTAAAAACCCTAGCCGTGATCCGGATCGGATCGAGATTTCGATCCGGATTGGCTACCCGCAGGAAGAAGCCTGCGTTCGGGATCCGGATCACTTACCCTGATCCGGATCAGCTTCAACTTTTTCCTCCAGAAAAATTTAAAAAAATTCAATAAAATCCAGAAAAAGTATGTAAGCACAATTGTGTATCAACTTTAAACAAAAATCATCGTTTCATACAACAAGAATTAGATTATGCCAAATCTATCAATAATATCCAAAAATGAAACGAAAATTTACAAAAATTAAATCTCTTAAAGTTGAACAACTTCAATTACATCTAACCTGATCTTATGCGTAATGCCTTTATCAAATCATCAATTTTGGTAAAGAAAATGAAATACCAAGATCAATAGATGTTTGAAATCCCAGATAAGTTAGATAATATATCTAGACAATCTGTTGAAGGAGTGGCTCTTTGAGCATCTTTTATCAAAAATCCCACCTTATACCAACCTTGAAATTTGACTGAGTCAATTATTTCAATATGCATTTCATCAATAATTTTAAAACAAAAATTTGCTTTGCATTCATGGGGTATCTTTTTCTTTTTCTTTTCCTCCATGTGGTGGTAGTTTTCACACTCCTCATTGGGATGTAACTCTTTCCACATCTTTTGAGCATTTTACTTTTCTTTGACTCCCCCTCAATTGGCTATCAATTATTTAATATATAAAGTATTCAACCAAACCACTGATCTCGAATTCATACTCGACTAAGCAATCAAATAAGATAATGACTATACCAAGAGATCATTGAGAGAGAAATTGACTTTGATCACTTAAAAGATAACTTAATTAACATAAATGATCATTGCAACATTGAAATATTATGACATCAAAGGCATAATAAATTTCTAAATGCATAAAAGGATGCAATTAAAGTCAATTATGATTTATGCTCAATTAATGTCCTATGCTCAAACATAGATAATGAACAAAACAAAACAAAAACCTAACCTAAGCAGAGGTTTCAAGAAGATTATTTCAAGGAAAGCATTCCAATTGCTTTACGCAAATGAATAAAACGTTTTTGATCCAAAGGTTTTGTTAAGATATCAGCTAATTGATCCTCAGTTGAAATATATGACAGTTGAAGAATATTTGATTCAACTAGCTCTCTAAGAAAATGATATCTAAGTTCAATATGTTTTGTTCTAGAGTGCAACACAGGGTTTTTGGAAATGTTAATAACACTAGTGTTGTCACATAAAATTGTTACCGAAGTTGCTGAAATCCGGAAATCGCTCAACACGCTTTTCATCCAAATCAATTGGGTTGAACAACTTCCTGCAGAAATGTACTCCGCTTCGGCAGTCGAGAGTGCTATGCAGTTCTGCTTTTTACTGTGCCATGCAACAAGGCAATGGCCAAGATAGAAGCATGCACCACTCGTGCTTTTCCGGTCATCCACTGATCCAGCCCAGTCGGCATCTGAGTATCCAACAATATCCAAACTTGTTCCCATAGGATACCAAATTCCGAAATTATTGTTCCTTTGATGTATCGGATGATCCGTTTCACCGCTTTCAGGTGAACCTCCTTCGGTGCTGATTGATATCTCGCGCAAATCCCAACACTGAAGGATATATCCGGGCGACTAGCCGTGAGATACAGTAGACTTCCAATCATACTGCGATACAGTTTCTCGTCTACATTCTCACTATGTGATTCACTTCCAAGTCCCTTATGGCTAGTTCCCATTGGAGTTGGAAAATCCTTAGAATTTTCTAGATCAAACTTTTTGACCAACTCCCTTGCATACTTGGATTGACACAAGTGAATACCTTCATCGTTTTGCTTAACTTGTAATCCAAGAAAATAAGTCAATTCGCCCATCATGGACATCTCAAATTCGCTTTCCATGGTCTCCGCGAATTTAGAAGCATCATTATCTCTTGTTGCACCAAATACAATGTCATCGACATAGATTTGTGCTACAATGAAATCGTTTTGATAATGCTTCACAAAGAGAGTCCTGTCAGCTCCCCCTCGAGTATAGCCCTTTTCTAACAGGTGCTTTGTCAACCTTTCGTACCATGCTCGCGGTGCTTGTTTCAGACCGTAAAGAGCCTTTTTCAAACGAAAAACATGGTTAGGTTGTTTATGGTCTACAAAACCTTTCGGTTGAGCCACATAAACTTTCTCATTTAAAAATCCATTTAAAAAGGCGCTCTTAACGTCCATTTGAAATAATTTGATTTTAAAATGACAAGCTATCGCAAATAAGATACGAATGGACTCGAGTCTAGCTACAGGGGCGAAAGTTTCGTCAAAGTCTATACCTTCTACTTGAGAGTAGCCTTGAGCAACTAACCTTGCTTTGTTCCTGATGATAGTACCATCTTCATTTTTCTTGTTCTTGAAGATCCATTTGGTACCTATCACATTGTGTTGCTTCGGAGGCTTCGTTAATTCCCAGACTTTGTTTCGCTCAAATTGATGGAGCTCTTCCTGCATTGCTTCAATCCAGTAGTCATCTTGGAGAGCTTCATCAACATTCTTTGGTTCGATTAAGGATACATAGCATGCGAATCCGCAAACCAATTGTCTCCGAGTTCTAACTCCTTCTTGTGGGTCTCCAATGATGTTCGATTCAGGATGATCCTTGGAGATGCGTAACGTTTGAGGTAGAGGAGTAGTCGGAGGTACTCGAGATGATTCCTGCACATCAGATAAACTTGAAGAACCGTTAGATGCATCATCATTATTATTGAAAGAATTGTTAGAAGAAGATGCATTAGCAGGTGAATCATCATCAAGAGAGATATCGAGGGTAGATTTTTCAGATTCAAAGTGAAAAGCTTCATCTACTTTAACATTTATCGATTCTACGATCGTCTTAGATTCTAAGTTAAAAACTCGATATGCTCTACTGTTTGTAGAATAGCCTAAGAAAATCCCTTCGTCACTTCGAGAGTCAAATTTTCCAAGATTTTCACGGTCACGTAAAATAAAACACCGACTCCCGAAGATACGAAAATATTTGATGTTCGGCTTTCTACAAAACCATAGTTCATATGGTGTGTTCAAAGTTCCCGGGCGCAAATAAACGCGGTTAATTACATAGACAGCAGTGTTCACCGCTTCAGCCCAAAAATATAAAGGAAGGTTCCGGCTATGAAGCATAACACGTGCCATCTCCTGTACGACCCTGTTTTTGCGCTCAACCACACCATTTTGTTGAGGTGTATAGGGTGCCGAGAATTCATGTTTAATGCCGTTTGAAATGCAAAAATCAATGAATTTGGAATTTATGAATTCTCCACCTCTATCACTTCTAACACGAGTAATCTTTTCATTCTTTTCAATCATAATACGATGGCAAATCTCGTGAAAAGAATCAAAAGTATCAGCTTTCTCTTTTAAAAATGCTACCCAAGAATATCTAGAGAAATCATCAACCAATAAGAAAATATACCATTTACCTCCCAAAGATGGTTGACGAGTTGGCCCCATTAAATCCATGTGCAAAAGTTCCAAAGGCCGTTTTGTACCTATGTGGTTCAAGTTCTTGTGTGCAGTCCTAGACTGTTTTCCCTTTTGGCAACCGCCACACACAATGTTTTGTTCAAAAGAAAGTTTTGGAACCCCCTTGACCACATCTTTGTTTGAAATTCTAGCAAGTTCCTTAAAGTTTATGTGACCTAGCCTTTCATGCCAAAGAGTTTCATTTTTCAAAGATGCTAGGTTACATTTTTCAGAAAATTTACTAGGAACTACATAACAATTGTTTTCTGATCTAACCCCTTTTAAAAAGAAGCATGGTTCTTGTCAGTTACAGTACATTCTACAGAAGAAAAATTAACTGAGTAACCATTATCACAAAGTTGACTTATGCTTATGAGGTTAGTCTTAAGGCCATTAACAAATAACACATTATTTAGAACCGGGCCATCCGGAATAGCTATAGTTCCTTTCCAACAATTTTGGAAGACCGACCATCTCCGAAAACAACAAGTCCTCCGGAGATTTTCTCAAAGGTTTGAAAACAGTTTTTGTCGCCGGTCATATGACGGGAACACCCGCTATCCAGATACCAAGACGAACTATCATATGCATGCAAGGAAACATTAGAAACAAGACAAGGGAAAATTTCACCTTTGCGCACCCAAACCTTTTTGGAATGCGTCGGTAATGGTCGTGAAGTTAATCTCCTAGGTGAAAGCGTCTTGTTTGAAGAATTGTTGCTCCTTGATGATGTCGTCTTGAGCGGTGAACTACCAAGGCTCTTTTCCTTCAAATGATTTGCATTTGATTTCTGAGGAATCACCTTTTTGGTAGTCATTGCAAGAGGTGCTTGAGGTGTGCGTTTGGCTCCCGTCTTGCAATTTTTCCTTATGTGCCCTGAAATGCCACAACGAAAACATACCTTAGATCTTGACGATCCCAAAGAGGATGAAGTAGGCTTGTTGTCGTTGTTTGTCGTGAATTCCGGTGTCGGAGGAGGAGATACCGACTGAGGCACAAAAACTGTCCCACTCGAACTTGGACTGTCTCCAGTTTGAGTGTTTCCGAGGCCGAACTTATTTGTTTGACCAAGACCAAGAAGCCTGTCCAACTTACTCCTTCCAGAAGAGAATCTCTTTAAGTCATCCTTTAGTTGGAGTATGGTCTTTGTCATTTCCATTTTTCCTGTCGAGCCTCGCCGTAGAGCTTCAAGAAGTAATTCGCTTTGTCCACCATATCCATATGTTCTTCTCAAGAAGCTCATTGGACTCTTGAAGGGAAACATTTGTTTTATCAGATTATCCCTTTCCACTTCAAGATCGGTTGAGAGAGAAGTTACCCTTTTTACTTCTTCTTCGAGATCCTGCAATCTCCCTCTCAACCCCTTGTTTTGTTTAGCCAGTTTCTTTGAATCCCTCAAAAGTCTGTGGTAGGCTAAAACAAAATCTTCACCTTCCGAATTATCCGATTCGTTGTCCGTTGCAATCTTTTCAACAGTGGAGTTGGACAATGAATCGGAGGTACTTGCCATCAAGCACATGAAGGGTGAAGATGTAGTGGACGCGTGGAATGCTGTCGCGTTGTCTTCTTCATCACTTGAGGATGACTCATTTGACGTTGAGTTGTCATCCCAAGTGACGACTTGCATCGCCTTCTTCTTTGCCGGATTCTTGTTGGGACACTCCGTTGCAATGTGGCCGTAGCCTCGACATTTGAAGCATTGAACTTGTCCCTCTGAACTTTTCTTATCCTTTGAGAAGTTCTCTTGCTTTCTTGACTTGTAGCTTGAAGAACCTTTGCCTTTCTTCGACTTTCCGAAGGATGGAGTTTTGCTTGAATTACCCCTTCGAAAGTTGCGGCGAAACTTCCTTGTCAAGAGAGCGAGCTGCTTCTCAAAGTCCTCCATAGATAGGTTCTCGTCATCGTCCGAGGAGGATGAATCCGCGTCTTCTTCTTTAGTTGATTTCAATGCATAACCTGAAGACTTAGAAGAGGATGCCTTTCCAGAAGAATAGTTAGTAGGAAATGTCATTTCATAAGTTTGTAATGCACCAACTAATTCTTCTACACGCATTTCGTCCGGGTGTTTAATTGTTTCAATGGCTGCGACCTTCGGGCGAAATCGTTCAGGAAGAGTTCTTAATATCTTTCTTACAACTTTAAATTCTGGAATCTTCTCTCCCAAGTTAGCACATGAGTTTACGATGTCTTGCAATCGTGTGTAATAGTCAGTGAAAGATTCATTTTCTGCCATAGAAATAGAGTCAAACTTGCTCGTAAGCATTTGCAGTTTCTGAATCTTCACAAGGTTAGTTCCCTCATGCGTAACTTGAAGAACATCCCAGATTTCTTTCGCAGTCTCACATGCCGAGACGCGAGAGAACTCTGTTTGTGACAAAGCATTAAATAGAGCATTAATCCCTTTGCCATTGTAAGAAGATGAATCTATCTCTTCCTTGGTCCATTTCGACCTAGGTTTTAAGGTGCGAACATCATCTATAATTTCAGTTGGATTAGACCATCCTAATTCAATTGATTGCCACACCCTTTCGTCGATGGAAATTAAAAAGGCTTTCATCCGCACTTTCCAGTACGCATAATTTGTTCCATCAAAGAAAGGGGGTCGATTGATGTTTCCACCTTCAACCATTGTTTACAACCCTATTCCCGCTCTGATACCACTTGTTGGGTTATACTAATATGGATCTAAATAGGGGAAAAAACACCTAGAGGGGGGTGAATAGGTGTAAACAATAAACACTCAAAAAATCATTGCGCAATAAAACCCAATGCGGAAAATAAATGAACACGCAAGATTTTTACGTGGAAAAACTCCAAACCGGAGTAAAAAACCACGGGACCGATAACACGGCGAAATCCACTAGAATTAACACACGTACAAGGTGATATAACGTACTCACAGACGACTCAACCTTTTACCATACGCTCCTAGTAGATCTTCTCCGCTCGCTCCACGACGCTTCTCGAATCCACGATCTGCGCCCAACGCTGAATCCACAGCGTCCAACGTCGAGTCCACGACGTCCGACCGAATCCACGGTCTTCACCCAGTAGCACGCTTCGAATCCACGAACGTACCTCGCTCCGAATCCACGAGAGCGGTTGCACCTTGAATCCACAAGGCCACGCGAGTCCACGCGCCGATTTGGGGTAAATCGTTGTTTTTGGGTGGTGATGATCCGCCGAATACTTAGATCAAAGATAGATCGGAAATACCATCTAAGTATTCATTGATTTGATTCTACTCAAAATCTGAGTATGGAAAACCTAGAATCAAATCAATCAATATAGATGAAGAAACATAGAATTAATCTATTGATTTCCTTTCTTCTCTATATGTGGATCTTTCTCTTTCGGTAATATTTTTCTATGTTTTACCGATTAAAATCCTTACCCTAAAAATGAATCATAGGGTCTATTTATAGGTTAGAAACCATTGGAAGAAGATAAGGATCAAAAACTGCCTTTTCTGGAAATTTTACCGACGGCGATCCGGATCGGAATTACTGCGATCCGGATCGTCGTAGCAAGATTGACGATTCCAGAAAACCAAGGGTTCGGGATCCGGATCGTAGTCCCCGATCCGGATCGTTCATACAGTTTTACCAAAATCAACATTCGGGATCCGGATTGCAAATCCTGATCCGGATCGTGCAAGTACCAAGGTAAAACAAGTGTTCGGGATCCGGATCATGGATGCTGCGATCCGGATTGAACCAGTGTATGAACGAACACCCTTCGGGATCCGGATTGCAAGGTCTGATCCGGATCCTGAACATGTCCCATGTCCAGTTTTTGATTTTATGCAATTAAACATTCTTCCAGGTGTTTCTACACTATAAGAAGTATTCGGATCACCATAAATCTTTAGTTAAACATACCTGATCCTTTTGAATTCTTCTTTCTTGAGATTGAGGTATATGATCCAAAGTTCTTTCATCTTCAATCTTCAAGACTTAACACTTTCCACGAAATACGCCAACTCAAATTCCGTAACAGATGGGAGGACGGCGGCCGGCGGCGTAACGCCCGTGGAGAGAGCAGAGGGAGATGAGAGGTCTCGTGGGCATGGCTGGGTGCTTAGGGTTTTGGGTTGCTAGGGTTACAAAGAGAACCCTAATACTATATATATACAAATGCAACAAAATGCATCTTGCCCTCTCTACACTTGATATTTAGACCTAGGTCCCTCACTGTAGCTAAATTTCACACTTAGGTCCTTCTCCACAAAGCAGCGCGCAAATCGGAGCATAAAATATAGGGGTTATTGCGTAAAATACTACATTTTTCACTATTTTTTGCATTTTTCGAGTCATTCGAGTCGTCAAACGGAAAAACGGACTTCGTCACGGCATCCGGCACGTCGAAATCTATAAGGTAGCAATTTTTGTTTTTCGACAAAATGCCCGGATAAATTCTCGGTCCATAATTACTGTCCAATTATACAGTATGGCACGTTTCTCGAAACTCTAGGATTGTCAAACGAAAATTCCGTCAGCGCCATTGCGCTCAGAATGTCAAAAATAGCTTGAAACGACTACTCATACTACTATATTTGGGGTCCAGACGGCGAAATGGCCGACGTAGGTCGAGAGGAAAATTAAATAAGGGATTACACTTAAGTTGTGGGCCCGCTCGCTTCTTCGCTGATTTCTGGACGATCCGACCGTCAAATCGAGAACATATGAATATCAATCTTTCTTGTTTCGACGAGATGGTAGCAATAGTGATCTCAAATTTTTGAGATCAGGCTCCGATCAAAAGTCGGTATTTTCGGGCCACAATTGCACTACTAATGATCCATTTTTGCCATTTAAATAATCCAGAAAATTATTTAAACTTAGATTTTGGATTTCAAAAATCATGATTACTACATTTATTAGCTCAGATTCCGATGTTGGCTCCGAGGCTAAGATAAATAAGATTAACTTATTCAAATTAGTATTAAAAAGTTTTAATTATATTTGCTATGATATTAGAATTTATAAATTCAATTATAATTTCTCACGGCTATGATTTTTAATGTATCAAATATTTTTTCCACATGTTTCTTTCACATATATATTGTAATCTTTTTTACTCGAATTAGCACTATAATGCGAATTAAGCATATTGCTAATTTGGGAATGATGATGAGATTGAAAATAGAAGAGAGAAGAATAAGTGAGATGTAGGAGAATTGGGGATTAGTATTATCTTTTCAACATGCATTTTATACTACTCACTCTCACTTTACACTCACTACTATACTCACTTTAAGCTCTTATAATATGTGCGCCAATATTCAAAAGGCTAATATAGAGCTAGGTTGTTATACTATTGGTCAAATTATTTTTAATAATGTATCTTTCAAATCGACGATCAATTTCATTAGACTCGATTTATACTATATATTGAAAATATTTAGAAATCAAATTTTATAATTTTTTTATATTATTTACATATCAAATGAGTGATAAAAATAAAAATCTTATAAAAAATAATAAAATATTTAAATTTTAAATTGAAAATTTCAATTTTACTTTTTATGTTAAGTAAAATTTTCTATTAAAATTTCATATTATTTGAATTATTTTATACCGTTGAATAACAAACGTATCACATCGGCCATTAAAACTATCACTTTTAAAATTATTTGATCATTGAAAACAACTTGGTAGCAACAGTAACCAAACTCAATAATATAAAATTAAATGTAATATATATATATATATATATATATATATATATATATATATATATATATATATATATATATTCCAGCTATAATACTATCGATAGTATCAAGCATTTGGTACTATTAAGTTTTCTACCCTTAGATTAATCCTTTTAATCATTTTCATCCGTTAGATTTTACTATTTTCCGAACCACCTATTAAACCCAAGGGGCCCACTATCATCTCAACCACACATCTTTTAATTTAAGGGTTAAAAACTGAATAGCACCAATGACTTGGTACTATTAATAATATTTCAGTCTAGCTCTATAGAATATATATATATATATATATATATATATATATATATATATATATATATATATATATATATATATATATATATATATATATTCTATATTATTGATAGTATTAGGGCGCTATAGTCCCATTTAAATTTTAGGAACACACCGTTAAATATGATCTAGAATATATAAAGTTCTTAGATTTTTTTTATTTTTTTATTTTTTTATAATTTTTCGACACAATTTACTTTATGATTAAACCATTTCAAAATTATTTATTTTTAATAACTGCGATGGCGAGTATGTAATTTAACGGTGTAGAAGAATCTAAATTTATTTAAATTTTGATAAAAAATATTTTAAACTATTTAAATTAACATCAACATTCTTGATTTTGAATTTTAAAGTACTTTACTCAAATTTTAAAAATTATTTAATTTGCAATACTAAATAAACGATATCGAAAAAAAAATAAAAATTTATATACCCTATATCATATATTTAACGGTGTAAATTATTCATTAGTCTACTTTATTTCTCCTAATCCACTCCAATTCTACTCCTGCTCTTGCTGTAACTCCTCAACCCTAATCTCTTTCCACATCGTCTACCATCATCGAATTAATTTATCCCCGAATTTGTGAGGCATTAACAATACTCTTTTGGCTGCCATATTTGACTTAATATTTTATTTTTTGAGAAAAGTATTTGACTTAATATTGATATTCAACATTGATATATGAAATAAAATAAATTACTGCTATAAAATATTTTTTTACGTTGTAGATTTAGTTTCTCATACTTTTAATTTGCTTTCCCCCAATAACTCAATACTATTTATAACAAAAATATTCATATATATTATATATTCTTTTTTTTTTTCTTTAACCAAGAAAGTTATTGAAATATTCATATTACATGTGTGTATATATAATAAATGCAACTACAAAGAAGCACGCATATGTCCTTCAAAATGCAACAACATTCATTTTATATGTTCAAGTCACACAAATTTTTCGGAGTGAAAAATCTCATACTATCCGTTTTATTTATTTTTATTAAAAAATAAATTAAGATGAAAATGTGAAGTAACTATTTTTTAAATTTACGATCTCCTTAGTTCACACAAAAAAAAAACAATTAAACAAGTATTACCAAAATCAAATATCCCGAATTCGATTATCATGTACTAGAAATTTGTGCAGGTGCTGGGTTGAAGGGATTATTATTCTCAAGGGACATGTTATGTCGCGCCCTGGATTTTAAAAGTGGTCTAATTTTTTTTTTTTTTAAAAAAACTAAAAATAAATTAGAATTCAAAACGTAATTCAGGACGCGACTAGATCCGCTACGCGCATAGAAGATTTTCTGTCCTAAAACCAGTGTCTTTTCTACGCACGCTCCGCTAGGCAAGAACAACATTACCACCTAAGGCAAGGTTACTAACAAAAACATAAACAACTAACATACACTACAAATAATCCAATTAGCCCAAACTCTTCGGTCCAAAAAAAACAAAATAAAATAGAATAAAATTTATACTATGGACGAAAAACCTAATAAAAAAAATCTAAATATTAGAGATATTTTATTTTTTCTATTTATTTTAAAAATTTAAATAAATTTAAAAATATTTTAAAAAATAACCAGACATAAGATTCAGTCATACTTTCTGAATCAGATTTTTGTGTAAGAAAGATAATTAATTTATTAAAATTAGTATTTAGATATTGACGATTAAATCTTAAATTATCTATAAATATATAATTTTCAATATATTTAATATTTCCCCAACATATGTCTTCGCAGTTTAGTCATTTTGTCACATTTTTTTTATTCGAATTAGCATAATTGGAATTAAGGATATGAAACTTTCTACTATCCCAATCCAATTATAACAATCCAGTTTGAGAAGAATTGAGAATTTGTATTATTTTTTCAACATGCTTTTTACATCTAAGTTCCATTTTTTTATAATTTTATTACACTACGACAAAAATAAATAAATAAATAAATAAATAAATAAAATTATTACAGTTGTCTCTTTATACTTTAATTTATTACTTGAAATCGTCATTCTTTCTACTTCACACCGCTATCTCCTAACTCAACCGTCCAAATCACTTCTCCTGCTGTTATTACTCCAAATCCTCCACCGTAATCTCCTTCTCCATTACTTTTCCACGACTTATGCAGTCGCTAAACATGTCACCGTAATCTCCTTTCCATTACTTTTCCACGACTTATGCAGTCGCTAAACATGTCTCTCTACTATCTATCTGGTCGAGTTAATTTGTTCTTGGTTCTGTGTGGTATTAACAATGTGGTTTTTTTCTGTTTCTCCAACTCAATATTAATATTCGGTAGTTAATCTGAGTCAATATTAATATAAAAATTAAAATAAATTACTGCCATCCTATGTTTTTTTACATTGAAAATTTAGTTCTTGATTATTCTAATTTGTTTTCCTCCAACAACTCAATATTATTTATAACAAATATATATATATATATATATATATATATATATATATATATATATATATATATAAAATAAATGCACCTATGAAGGACTTATATCATGCTCAAAATGTAGAAACATTCATTTTATATATTCAGCTCACACAATTTTTTTTTTTAGAGAAAATTAGCATGCAATTCGTTTTATTTATTATCACTAAAAAATAAGCTTAGACGAAAATAAAAAGTATGCTAATTTGTTTTATTTATTATCACTAAAAAATAAGCTTAGACGAAAATATGAAGAAACTTTTTTTTTGAGAGAGAAAGGTAGCATGCTACCCGCTTCGTTCATTTTTGAAATAAACTTAGCTGGAAATGTGAAGCAACTAGGCTTCGAACTCGGGTCTCGGATATCAACCACCAAGCCCTTTGCCACTTGCACTAGGGACGAAAATATGAAGAAACTATGTTTCAAACTTGAGACATCTTTAGTTCACACAATTAAACAAATAAATAAGCAGAGATCAATATTTAATAAATGCACTTATGAAGCACACATATTTCACTGAAAACAAAAACATTCATTTTATATGTTTTAAGTCACACAAATTTTTTTAAGAAAAAGATATCATATACTATCCGTTTTATTTATTTTTTAATAAAAATATGAAGTAGCTATTTTTCAAACTTGAGACTTCTTTAATTCACACAATTAAACAATTAAGCAAGTGGTACTAAAATCAAAAGTCACGATTTTTATTCTTGGGTACTGCAAATTTATGCATGTGCTAGACGAGATGGGAGGGACTCTTGTTCTAAAAAAACCAGCATCCTATCCTGTGGTGAAAGTTCGGATTGTGCAAAATTCCGTTTGAAGTGGCGGAAGGTCTACGAGTTGGATTATGTTACAATTGAGATTCGTAGACATTACGTTTATACGCTTTAAATAAATTAATTATATTTTTATAAAATATTTAAAATTTTAAAATTAATAATTAACGGCAGCAATTCTAGATCTTATACTTTCCTGTGGCCTCGAAATAGTACAAAAATATCAAAAACTTATTAATACGAAACTTTAAATTAGTTAGCACATCGCATTGAATTTTCCAGCATATAGAATTCCGCGATGAAAATTTTAAATAAAAGTAAATTGTTAGAAGCTGTAATTCAAACTTTCTTATATTTAAAGAGTTTGAATTAGAGGTTTACTTTTTGTAAATTCTTGATTAACGTAACTTCGAACTCAAAGTCACAAAAATCAATCACTAAATTATTTGTCATTTATGTTAGGGACGATTGATTGATGACAAGATCTTTTTAAAAATTACTTTCTATGACATATATATATATATATATATATATTTTTTTTTTACCGAATAAATTATTATTTGACAAAACGGACTGACATTCAAATATGATAAGAATAGAGGTATCTAACGGACTGACATTCAAATATAATAGGAATAGAGGTGTCAAAAGGACTGACATTCAAATATGATAAAAGTAGAGGTGTCAAACGGACTGGGCACCTGCAGCCTGGCGTAGCACCACTGCAAGCAGCCATGCTTAACAGGCCGGCACAGCTTGTCTATTTTTTATTGATTAAATTACAGAAAATTCTTTTATAATATACTGTTTTTTCACTTTGCCCCCATGTCTTTAAAAAGCCTACATTTTGTCCCGGGCAACGGGATTAACAGAATAGGTAAAATAACGATAATACCCTTCTTATCCCTGTGCTACTCTTCGACTTCACTGTCGCCCCTGCCGAGAAGCTCTCCTCCTCCTCCCCACCCTGTCGTCGTCGTCTCCCCCGCCGTCGGAGAGGTCGGGAGTGCCCAAGGAGTCGCGTCCCCGCGCGGACGCGTGAAGCACGGCGCCCCTAGGGAGCAGGTCAACGCACGGCGGCCTATAGGGGCCCGCCACGTGGCGGCCCCCTCATCCCGCGCTGACCCGCGCCAGAGGAGGCGCGGGTCCCCGCGAGCTGACCTGCACCAGCACGCGCGCGCGTGCTGCGCGCAGTGGTGCGGCGAGTAGGGGGCCGCCACGTGGCGCCCCACCAGCCTCGGGCCGCGCCTGACCTGGAGCGCCGTCGCCGGGGAGGACCCGGGCGGCGACTGCGCCGACGATCGCCGAGGGCTCCCGACAACGGCGGCGGCGGGATCCCTCACGGAGCGACGGAGCTCGGCCTCGGAGCGATCGGGAGAAGAAGATGTTGAAGGGTATTTTTGGTATATTACATAAAAAATTAACGACCCACTAACGGAATGCTGACGGCGGGAGTATAAATGCACAATTACATAATTACGAGGGGGCAAAATATAAGTTTTTTAAAGACATGGGGTAAAGTGGAAAAGCACTATATTATAGGAGGATTTTCTGTAATTTAGCCTTTTTTTTTAATTTTCATACTTTATATTTTTATTTTATTTTATTCTTTTTAATAAATATAACTAAAGTTATTTTATAAAAAACTATTTTAAATTTTATAAAAAAATTAAATTTATAATAATAATAATAATAATAATTTTAAAATTAATTTTTTTTTAAAAAAAAAACTAATGAAAGGCCGGGATTTGTCCTGGGCGAGGGACCAAGTAGGGGCTCTATTCAACTTCCTAATCCAAACCCTTTACTCAAAGAAAAAAACAAAAAAACAAAAAAAAATGAACTTTTGAACCAAAAACCTTTCAAATCTAAATATTTGATATATTTTATTAATTTTGTTTAATTTTAAAATTTAAATATATTTAAAAATATTAAAAAATAAAAAATATATAGTAAGCAGACATGAGATTTAGCTAGTGTTTAGGATTTTGATATTGTCACCCTACTCGATTAATAACGGTAAGAAATATGATTAATTTATTAAAATTAGTATTTAGAGTTCTCATGACGGATATTTTGGAAGTTAACAATAAATTTTCTATAAATATATAATATTTAATGTATTTAATATTTTTTGAGCATATTGTAATCTTTCTAACAATTGCGATCCTACGCTTTAAAAAGTACAAAATTATTAATGCTTGTGAAATTTCGGCTCTCGAATGAAAAGATGTACGATTAGTATGATAGTGAGTCCTTAGGCCCCGTTTGGTTGCGGGATAAAGAAAGAATAATTTCTTTTATCCTATAATTTCTACCAAATAGGAGCTTAAAAATCGTGTTTAAATAATTCCTGACTTAACGGGTTATTTTAGAATAACCCGTTAATTTTTATTTCAGGGGTTATCTTCATTGAAAATTTTAAGGGTAGTGAATGGAATTTACTTCTCCCACCCCTATTCTAAAGTAATTTTATTTTCAAATCTTTAGTAAAGTTAAATGTTTGATTACATTATTATTTTATTTAGTATTTATTATTTACTATAAAATATACTATAAAATATAAAATATTATTTAATTTACGGAAAATATAATTTATTATTTATTATTCTATTTTTTGAGAGTTACTATAAAATATAAATCATATTTTCTATATATAAGATAAGAGCAAAATTGATATTTTGTAAAAAAATCTATCATTTTTTTTCATTATCATCTACTCTTCTATAATATTAATCAAACATTTTTTTATTTATTTCAGATAATACAAACAATTTGAACAAAACGTAATTTAACTTTTATTCTTAATTATTCCGAAATAGCAAACTATCCTAGATATAAAAAAAATTATACATTTTAAATTTATACTCGAACCAAACTTCTTTTTAGGATTTAATTGGTGGTGAGTGAGATAGTATGATCTAACGTTTGGAATTGATTAAAGAAAAAAAATCTAATGATAAAAAATTTACCAGCACTAAATAATTGATATTTTTATCAGCATTATAAAAGTATAATTTGAATTAAGGATATGACTAATTTAGGAATGATGGAATCAAACTTTCAATTTTTCTGATCCAATTATAGCAAAATGTATTATCTTTTCAAAATACTTCTTGCAGCTTCTATTATACTATGGCAAAAATAAAATAAAATAAAATAAAATATGGATGCTTCAAAATAAAATAAAATAAAATAAAATAAAATAAAATATGGATACTTCTAAGCCGCTATTTCTATCTGTACTGTGCCTGGAGTAGAAGGTCCAAAATGTTTAATTCTTAACTCAACATACTCCTCCTCCTCTTGTTGCTCGGACTATTCAATTTTAATATTCTTTTCCATTATCTCCTTACTACTTACACTTTCTTACTATTGATACTTACTATACATATTTCTCTATGATTTATCTGGTCGGATTAATTCATTTTTGGATCCCTGAGATATTAGCAATACGTTTTTTCCTGTTTTGTCTAACTCACTATTGAAATATGAGCTAAAATAAATTACTATTATGATATTTTTTTTATACTAAAAATTTGGACTTTCATGTTTTTAATTTGTTTTCCTCCAATATCTCAATAACTCAAAACTATTGGTAAAAAATTATATATGTATTCCCTAACCAAGAAAGCCATAACAATATTCATATTACATGTGTGTGTATATATATAATAAATGCACCTATGAAGCACACATATCTTGCCCAAAATGCAAAAACATTCATTTTATATGTTTAGTTCACACAAATTTTTTTTAAGAGAAAAATAATATGCTTTCCGTTTTGTAACTTAGATGGAATTGTGAAGAAATTATGTTTCAAACTTGGAATCTCTTTAGTTCACATAATTAAATAATTAAACAAGTGGTACCAAAATCGAATGTCACGTCCTGAGTTTCAAAAAGCAGTACATTTTTTTTTTTTTTTTTTTTTTCAATCAAAGTTTAGACTTGATACCCAGGACGTGGACAAACCGTCACATGCACAGAAAATTTTCTGTCCATACGGACAAAGTCTTCCCTATACATACTCGGTTAGGCAAGTACAACAATACATTCAGAGAGTGACATAATCAACAACTAAAGCATATCATAAAGTTTTACAATTAATTACATCCACAACTACACATGACATAATCCAACAAACACTCAGAACAGTCTCAACTCCACAGTCACACGACGATATGTACTCCTCAACTAAATTGGAAATATCAAGCACTGGGCCACAGTGGCCAATAGCGGGGGACAACTCTATTGCAAAAGCTCACTGGATCGTCCTGACATCTCAGCACCTGACTGATCTGAAAAAATGGTCACCTAAGAGTGTGAGATACAACATAGATATAACCCAATAGGCACGACGGGCCGAGAAATAGCAAATCGTAATTACTGGATATTGTAAGCAGCGGATGGTAAAACAGGATATAATCTGAAAGTTGAAAGGCAAGATACTAGTCATGCTGAAATGAAAGCAGGGTACTCATGAATAAAGCTGAACATGCTATAATTGGCAATCATATAAACCTGGTCAATCTCAATGTAAAATAGATACAGATTATGCTATATAACAGAGTAAGTATGATAATCCATAAATATCAAAGCTGTAAATAAAGAGTACGAACAATCATGTGCTAGTTATGCTAATAAATGCTGGAGCAACAATACAAATCATGCATCAATGCTAGAACTGAAATACACAAATAAAGCCATTATCAGTCTCGAAGACCTTGGCTAATGCCCAAGCTGGCACGGTTGGCTGACATATAACCCGGCACCACCGTGCACTCAAGGACACAAGTGTCGCCACAATCGTCCACTATGTGCAGCCTGGGCTCATGGGTCGCATAGACCACTCTACATTCTCTTTTCCTTATTCATGTTACTGTGTTTTATTTCAAGTTGTTTATCCCTTTGGAAGCCTCGCCGAACGGGCCCGTGCCCCGCAGCAATGCTACCATAAGACGAGACAATCCAAAGGTGTTAATAGCACATAGGTGCTCTGCATGCCATTTGGAAGTACCTCGCGTGATAAAAGGGCCTCTGCCTGGGGAGATGGCTATCGCTCTCACACTCCCGAAATACGAGTCTCAAATTCGAAGGTACCCTTTTAATTACTTTTAATCCCTACAAAAGTAGCTCAGTCGACGGGTCTCTACCCAAGGAGTCATGCTCCTAAATTGACGAGTCTCAAATCCGAAAGTACCCTTTTTAATTACTTTTAATTCCTACGGAAGTATCTCATCCGACGGGTTTATACTCAAGGAGTCATGCTCCCAAATTGACGAGTCTCAAATATGAAGGTACAATTTTTAATTATTTTAATTCCTATGGAAGTATCTCGTCCGACGGGTCTCTACCGAAGGAGTCATACTCCCAAATTGACGAGTCTCAAATCCGAGGGTGCCCTTTTAATCCTTTTTTAGCTTTTGCATCTTTCATTCATTCACTTAGTCACTTATACTTATTGAACCTTGAGTTCATAGACTCTATATTGCATTGCATTTCATACTTGACCTAGAGTTCATTAACTCTAAATTGCATCTCAACATTCACCTAGAGTTCATTGACTCTATTTGCATTTCAACAATTTTCTAGAGTTCCTTAACTCTATTTTGAATACTCTATCATGCAACCGTAAGTTATTCCCTAAGACAATGCCACTCGTTTTTTAGAGTTATCTTATAATTTCATGCTACTCATTTAACCTCTTAGTCTAGGTTTTCTCCTAATTTTTACATCCATGCCATTTGACTAAGTTTTCTCCTAGGTCACATATCATTCATACTGAACAATAACAATTGATCCCTATACTATCACGCAGTATACGAATAGGGAACACTGCAATCACTGAACAGGAATATGCCGAAGTAACTAGTCTATAATCATCACTAGCTAATGACCAATCAAGCATGGCATATGTCCAGATGTATATCACTATATGTACTGAATACTGAGAATGAAAGCATATAGTAAGCTCAATTGTAAAATCAAAGCTACATAACTATATATATACTGAATGCTGGAATAAAAACAAGTCGAAAGGCTCAACCATAGGATCAAGGCTAACATCAAACACAGGGGTCCGACCTACTACGGTACCTCATAGGGCCGAAATGATAAAGCTCGAACCGAAGCTAAACCCACCTCAATATAGGCGGTTCCACACTCCGCTGGAAGGCTCACTGGCAGGAGTCTGACTGTTGGGACCTGGATCATGTATACTGATCAGAAACGGACTCACAGATACCCAATCCATAAACTCACTATATACAGAAAGCTTAAACCTGGACCTTTTCCAAATTCCCGCAATTTGCCGATAATCTGCCAATCGGTCAACTTTGACCCGATCCGCGCTTATGGGTTTCTGAATTTAATGAACCTTGACATGCAGTCCCGGAACTCTTCACTGAAGACGTTCGGGCAATAGCATACTGCTGGGTGCATCTCTAAACTTGACCGATGCTAAAATTACCAAAATACCCTCGAAAAACCTTTTTTGGTTTTCGGGAGTCACCAGCAATAAACCAAGGCTGTTGGATCCTCTAGAACAATGCTGGGAACATCATACAATAATGCTTAATTGTCACAATTCCTTGAATTGAGAGATTAACACTGAGTCGCCGATAAACCGGCGATTTTGCCGATTTACGGTCCGAAATCCAATTCCTGCTCAACGAAAGCCGTCGTATCTCCAAAGAAGGGTTTAGAGATCATGGGCACAAATCCCAAGACATCACGTGAGGTTACAATAGCTTTAAGACCCCTAGGGCTTATTAAAATTGCATAAATAGATGATCTTATTGCCTTTTAAAGCTTGCATTCATTTTCTAAGTACCTTTGAACTGAATCGAGACCACCAGCAGGTGGGCCTCGACGTATTGAACGTCATACTCACCATTTGGGAGCAGCACGAAACCGAAAAGCAATTTTGGGTCATCTTTTCCTTAAGCTATCAGACTTTGTCACGCCCCGGGGTCGAAACTGCGACTCGGGCTCGCCAACAGATCCGCCGCCTATACGGGAAGCCCCGTATAGACGAAGTGACCAACCTGCAAATGATAAAGCTAACTACTAAACAGATGTCAGAGCGAAAAGTAATCTGCTGAAATAAAATAAATACAACTCTTAAAGTACATGCCAGATTCTCACAATACATACATCTCTCCAAAATTGTAATATCACGAACTGTCTTGTGTTTATTTTAACCCATTTTTAATGAATTAGTTGTTTAAGGGATCAATTAGCGAGATTTCTTGGGTACAGCATCAGTGCGTGCGGGTATTTTTCGGTGTTAAAGCTTGAAAAATGGTGAGCGACGGAGCGATCGGATCCGAAATCCGACTTACGGATCTCCCGGATTGAGTCTTTTGGGTTAACGGGTACGATGGGATAAATCGAACCTATTAAGGCTTCGGTGCATGTCACGCCCCGAGTTCAAAAATCAGCGTCTAAATTTTTTTTTTTAATCAGAGTTTTTAAAACCAAGCCAGGGCATGACAGACCGTCACATATATAGAAGAGTCCCAATCCTCCTTGGGATTGAGCATTTTCTATATATGCACGGCTAAGCTTTACAACATCATCAGAGTAGACTAACTACGTACAACTAAACGAATAAATATTACAAATACTTTTACAATTAAATTATAATTTTTCTCTTTGGCAATTGCTAATACATGAATACGGCTGTCCAGGGTCGACTGCTAACACGGAAACTCACCAAACACGTCCCGACATCCCAGTACCCGATCGACCTGAAAAATGGTCACCCAGGGGGTGTGAGATACACTGTACATGTATCCCAGTGGGCACGATGAGCCGAGAAATAGCAGATCGTACCTACTGGCATACAATACTAGAGGATAGTAATAATCACATGTTAGGTAAAGCAGATATATCTTTGGAGCTGTAATTTAAAGCATCTTACAAAATCTTTAAGCAAGTATAGATTGATAACCATAACAGGATTAGGAATCAGGTAATCATGAGATATGATAAAAGCAGGCTATGACAAAAACAAGCTAAACAGGCAACACATGCATCAATAACTGAAATAACAAGTTACCCAATCACAAGCCACCATATTGGTCTACAAGACCTCAGGCAAACTGCCCACCTGGCACCACCTGGTTGACATTCCCCCCTGGGGGTCACGGGTCGCTACTGCTGACCACTTTACCGGTAAAGAACATCGCTGCGGGTAATTACTCCGTTAATGTTCGTGAAGAACAACGGTGCGGGCGATCATAATGCAAATGCTCAAGCTCTCGGTCCACTGACCGGGTAATCGGCAACAAGCCGGGAAAATCCCCACTGGGATGCAACAGTATAAGCCAACAGAATCACAACTCAAAGGAACAGCAACAAGATGAAACAATCTCCAACAAGGATGCAAACTCAAAACCAACTGAAACTCTACTCATATGCAGGAATAATCAGCAACATGAATCATGGATCAGATATAATCAGAAGTACTGAAATTCAGGTTTAACAAATATCCAGAAATCAAACCATAAGATCTGGAAGCAACTGAATACCAATCATGCAGACTAACCAGTCATGCAGACTAAACACATGTTTTTGAGAAAACCATTTTGAAAACAAGTTTTAGGTCCAAACCTCGAAGAGCGTTGCCCTTGTCCTATCAAACAAGAACAGACTCAGGCGACCCTACGAAGCTCGGTAAAAATATTTATTTTATAAAATCATGTATTTAGCAGCATAACGGGTGAACAACAAGCCGAAACAATCCAATAACGGGTGAACAACAAGCCGAAACAATCCTATCAAGGATGCAATGCAGAATATAATCAACAACTTCTAGAACATGGATCAGGATATATTGATAATCAAACCAATCAGGCATGACAAATGTCTAGGAATAGAGTCATAATATCTGGAAGCAACTGAGAATCAATCGTGCAAAACTATAAATCTTTTTAGGAAAAACATTTTGAAAACATGTTTTATGTCCAAACCTCGAAGAGCGATACCTTCGTCCTATCAAACAAGAACAGACTCCGGCGACTCTGCGATGCTTGGAGACAAAACATTGGTTGAATAAAAACACATTTTTAGAAAAATGTGAGAATTTGAAATTTTGTAAATAAATAAATAAATGAAAATGATTGAAGTCCAGTTGAATTTGGATCATGAAAAGCACTAGTAGTCTAAGTGCCCTTTTCTGCAGTGTAAATTGCACAGTTAGTGGGCCAGAAATATCATTTTTCAATCCGAGCCTGATCCCGAGGATCCGAGACCACGAGTGCGACCGTCACGACGAACTGAGTGAAAACCATATTAAGCCTGTTCAGATCTGACGGTCGGATCTTCCAGAAATCAGCGTTGAAGCCGACGGGACCCGCGACTTAAGTCGCGGGTACAAGTGAACAGTAAACCCTATTTTCGAACCCCTCTCGCGCCAACGTTGAGCCAATTCACTGTCCGGAAGCCGATCATAGCACTTCAAATAGTGGATTTTAACGGTTTCATCGTTCTGGACGCAATGGCGCTGACGGAATTTCCGTTTGACGACCCTAAGTCTCGAAAAACGCCAAAACTGTGTTTCGGAGCTGTATTTTATGGACCAAAAATTTATCTGGGCACTTTCTCGAAAAACGAAAATCGCTACCTGATAGGATTCGTCGAGCCGGACGTCGTGGCGAAGTCCGTTTTTCGAATTGACGATCGGATTGCCTCGAAAAGCGTGAAATACGGGGAAAAATGTGAATTTTGCGTATGAATCCCTATAAAACCTGCCTCGTAAAGCATGCCACTGCATGAGGAGGGACCTGAGTGTGAGACTAAACTACTGGGAAGGACTCAGCTGTGAATACCAAGTGTAGAAGGACTACATTGCAATTGTATCAAACCCTATATATATATTGCATACGGGCTAGGGTTTTCCAAGAAACCCTAAAGCCCTCAGCCCCAGCCGCATCCTGCAACCACCTCCTCTCCTCAGCCGCTCTCCTCGGACAACCCCGCACCGGCCGCCGCCTCCCCTCGCCGGAGAAGAAGGTGTAGCCATTTCTTCTTCCTCTCGGGTTGGAAAGTGAGTGAGCCACACAAAAGCTTTTGGTGGTTCCGGACTTCTTCGGGAGGATCCTCTGAGTGGTCGAGGCCGAGTGGAGGTGAACCCGAGGTCCACCGCCGCCGCGCGCCGCCGCGGGGGAGACCTCTTCTTCCTCCACTTTTTCGGTGAGGTGAGTTCTTGGAACGTCCTTGTTCATTTTGGCATTTGGGCACAACCCTCGTGCTTCTGACATTGTGGCGACTCCCCGGGTGCAGGCCGAGCCACAGCCGCCGTCCCGTTCGCCGGCGGGAGCAAACCCCGCCGGATTATTGCTTTTCTTAGCCGATCGGAGGCGCCGCCGACATCCGACCGATAAACCGGTGATCAGCACCGTTGGATCGACGGCCTTCATCGACTGCTGCGCCTCCACAAAGTCTGAGGGTGATCGGACAAAGATCGGGCCCGCGCTATCGTGCCCTAGAAGCGGGTTTTCTCCACTAAATCCGACCGCCGCCGTCCGGCCGCCGCGGCCTCCCAGCGCCGGCCACCACTGCACCGAGCCTCGCAGAGAGGAGTGGGAGCTTTTGGTCCATCTTGCACCGGCCCGGAGCACGTCGGCCGGAAACCACCATTTGAGGCTTTGGAGCTTCATCGGAGCTCCGCCGCCGCGCGCTGCCGGCGACTCCAGACCCCCGGCAACCGTGCAGGTAGGCTTATCTCACCATTCTAAGTCCTCCCATCGCCTTGCATGGCACTCTTAACGTCGGACTCTTGAACTCCAGGGTTGCACCCGAAATCAGCTTGGGTTCCATCTCCGGCGATCCCCGCTGCTCCGGGACTCCGGCCAACCAACAGGTAAGACCTACTGACCCTACTAATGCTCCCCATGATTTTACTTTGGGGCCAGAGACCCCCTGTAGCTTGTTCTTAACTCTTGCACCCGAGAGCACCTTCTCGGGCTCATCTCCGGCCGCCGCCGCCTCCGGCCGCCGGGGCTTGACCCCACATGGACCCGAGACCCTCTGGGACCTCCTTCTTACTGATGCTCACTTCCTCTACAGGACAGAGCCTGAGTTGATCCAAGAAAAGCCCAAACCGAGCCTTGGCTTGTTGGAGTTGGAGCACCACCTTGCTCCGGCGACTCTCCGGCCGGCCTCCGACGCGCGCAAGGTGAGCACTGCACCCCTCTGTTCATGCTTAACACTAGGCTCATGTTAGATCTCAAAAAGATCATGTATACATTAAGTTGTAGCATAGTTGTAAATTGGACCTCTAAAGAGCATGGGCCAACTTTGCCCTCGGGCCCCGTGCCAGCCCAACCTTGTGAGCACGAGCTTCGTCTCGTCGTAACGAACACGTTGAAATTTGTTACGGCATTTTGGTGTTGGCATATTTCGTGAGTCAAGTCAGTGAGTTGAGTCGGAGTCTTAAAGGGATCAAATTGTCAATCAGCAATCAAAGACTTAGAGAAGATTCAACAATAGCTCAAGTTGACACTCAATGTCTTGAGTCTTGAAGATTGAAGATGAAGAATTGTGGATCAGTTACATCAATCTCAAGAAGAAAGTATTCAAAAGGATCAGGTATGTTTAACTAAATAATTTTGGTGATCCGAATACTTTCTTATAGTGTAGAAACACTTGGATGAATTTTTAATTGCATAAAAATCAAAAACTGGACATGGGACATGTTCAGGATCCGGATCAGATCTTCCAATCCGGATCCCGAAGGGTATTGTTCATTGGCAATTTCAATCCGGATCCAGGCCATTCCGATCCGGATCCCGAACATGGGATTTTGCTGAATTGCATGAACGATCCGGATCGGACCTTGCAATCCGGATCCCGAACCCTTGGTTTTCTGGAATCGTCAATCTCGTTACGACGATCCGGATCGCAGTAAATCCGATCCGGATCGCCGTCCTGAAAAATTCCAGATAAGGTATGTTTTTGATTCTTATCTCTTTCCAAAGGTTTCTAAACTATAAATAGACATTTAGGGTTTCTCAAAAACGTGGGAGCTATACCGATCATTTTATAAAACACTTGAGAGCAACCCTAGAGGCTAGGTTTTTATCGTTCTTCTTTATAGCCTCTTTTAGGTCAATTCGACGGTTCTTCAAGAACATATCTTTTGTCGAATTGATCTAATCTTTGCTTAGAGATTTCTTCTACGGTTCTTCAATGATAATCTAAGCAAAGGATCACCATCGAAGCCAATATTCTTACCGGCTGAGTTTGCGTCGTGGATTCGACGTGGCATCGTGGATTCGGTGTGCTAAAGGCGTTTCGTGGATTCGAAACGTGTGCTCGTGGATTCGAGTGGCGTTCGTGGATTCGAACGTGTGCAGTGGACGTGCAATCGGTGGAGCGCAAGGTCCGAAGAAGTTGAAGGAGGGGTTGAATCCGTGGAGACGGTAATCACCTTGTTATTCTTCTTTTCTTAGTGGATTGTTATTGCGTGGACATCCAATCGGTCAGCGCAAGGTCCGAAGAAGTTGAAGGAGGGGTTGAGTCCGTGGAGTCGGTAATCACCTTGTTATTCTTCTTTTCTTAGTGGATTGTTATTGCGTGTTGGTCCCGTGGTTTTTCTCCTGGATTGGAGTTTCCACGTAAATCTCGGTGTGCTATTTTTATTTTCCGCATTGGTTTTTATTTTGCACTGAGATTGGTTTTTTAATATTACACCTATTCACCCCCCTCTAGGTGTTTGATAGTACCTATTTAGATCCTTGTGGATCCTAAAAACCAACAATTGGTATCAGAGCGGGTTTTAGGTTTATCTATCATGTCGGGTGAAAGTGGTAATATTTTTAGACCTCCTCTTTTTGATGGGACCAATTATGCATATTGGAAAGTGCGGATGAGAGCTTTTCTCATCTCAATTGATGAGCGGGTATGGCAAACCGTTGAATACGGTTGGGTGCATCCGGTTGAGGAAGTAGGAAATTCTACTACCCCAAAACCTCGCTCTAGATGGTCCAAAGAGGAAATCGAAAGATCTTCTTACAATGGGAAAGGTATGAACGCTTTATATAATTCTCTTTCCTCGACTGAGTTTACAAGAATTTCCGCGTGTGAAACCGCGAAGGAAATTTGGGATATTCTCAAAATTACACATGAGGGTACTAATCTTGTAAAAATTCAAAAGCTCCAGATGCTTACAAGTCAATTTGACTCTATTCATATGGAAGAGCATGAATTGTTTACAGATTATTACACTAGACTTCAAGATGTAATTAATACATGTGCTAATTTAGGAGAAAAGATCCCGGAGTCGAAAATTGTAAGAAAGATACTTCGGACTCTTCCGGAACGGTTTAGGGCAAAGGTTACCGCCATTGAAACCGTTAGTCATCCGGATGAGATGAGTGTAGAGGAATTAGTAGGTGCTTTGCAAACTTATGAGATGACTTTTCCTACTAATCAAGTTTCTTCCAAGTCTTCTTCTAAGCTTACAGGTATTGCATTCAAATCAACAAAGGAAGAAGATAGCGAATCAAGTTCCGACGATGAAATCTCTTTAGCCGATTTTGAAGAACAATTGGCGCGGATCACAAAGAAATTTCGTCGGAAATTTTGGAAGAATCGAACCGATGGATCTTCATCCACGAAATCATCTAAAGGATCATCGGGTTCTAAATCCTCTAAACTCAAAGGCGTTGCAAAACCTTCTAAAGAAAAAGAAAAAGATGATTTCGAAGGGGAAATCCGATGCTATCGATGCAAAGGCTACGGCCATATTTCAACGGATTGTCCTTCTAAGAAATCATATAAAAAGAAGGCTTTGCAAGCGAAAACTTGGGACGATTCTAGTTTCGATGAATCGACCTCAAGTGAAGAGGAAAAAGTTGTTGCTTTTCATGCCTCTCAAATTCCCTCTTCTAATTTTGCTTATCATCTTTAGTCACTGACTCTATTCCTTTGATTTTGCATGAAACATCAACATCCGAGGAGAGTCATCAAGTGAGGGGGAGTCGGACGAAGAAGAACTCGTTGAGGCATACCAACAACTTCTTGCGGAATCAAAGAAGATGGCCAAGCATATCAAGAAGTTGAGGAAGCAACGACTTGAGATTCAAGACGAGAATCATGCTTTAAAGATCAAACTTCATGATCTCGAGGAGGAACGAGAGCTTTTATTGGATAACAATAAAATCCTCCAAGAAAAGATAAATCAATCGGAAACGATCGTTAATTCATATATGGACAAGATTGATTTTCTTGAAAAGCAGTTTGAGGAGATTCATGTCACCAACCAAGCTTTGACCAAGCAAGTTCATCAACTTAAATCCGACATACAAAGGCTTTCAACCGGTTCCAAGAAACTAGAAAGTATGTCCGGATTAGGTCAAACAAGCAAGGTTGGTTTGGGATTTAAAAAGAACCAAACTGTGAAGGCTTCAAGTTCCACAATCAAATTGAAAGGAAGAACTTGTCACCTATGTGGACTTGAAGGACATTTGGTGAAGAATTGCCCGAAAAAGAGAAAGAAGAATTCTTCGGCAACTTCATCTACGGAGCGGACTCAACGGAATCAAAAGACACATCAAGTCAAAGGAGTTCACTCAACCCACCAAAGGTCCGAGCCACAACATCAATCATACAAGTGGATTATTGCGAGGCAAAGACCTAAGGTGGATCAACAGTCAAAGCGGACAACCCCCGGCCACAACGAATCAAGACAACCCAAAATCCAGCGATTTTGGATTCGGAAAGGTGATATCTTTCCTTGTCTTAAGTTCTAAATAGCTTATGACTGTATGTAATGCTTTGATTGGTTTTTCCTTCATATTTTTCTTAATCTTTGCATTACATGTTTTTCAATGCTCTTTGTTTTTATACTTTGTTTTTGAACAAAAGGGTTTTTAATTGAACAAGTGCATTGAATAAAAAGGGCTTCACGTTCATTCACTCCAAATTAATTTTATATGGATTATCAACTTTACTCCATAATCATAATCTTGAAGATACTTCATTATAGGAGTTTTTGATAGTTATAAGCATCAAATTTTAGAAATCATGTGTGATCTTTAGATGCTTAATCTATCTAGGTTGTGTGAAGTCTTTGTGACAACACAAGTGCTATAAACATTCCTAAAAATCCTGTGTTGCACTCAAGAACAAAACACATTGTTGAGCATTGGTTATATTGACTTTAATTGCATCTTTTCACGCATTTAGAAATCTATTATGCTTTTGACATCATAATATTTCAATGTTGCAATGATCATTTATGTTAATTAATTCATCTTTTAAGTGATCAAAGTCAATTTCTCTCTCAATGATCTCTTGGTATAGTCATTATCTTATTTGACTGCTTAGTCGAGTATGAATGCGGGATCAATTTTTGGTTGAATACCTTATATATTAAATAATTGATAGCCAATTGAGGGGGAGTCAAAGAAAAGTAAAATGCTCAAAAGATGTGGAAAGAGTTACATCCCAATGAGGAGTGTGAAAACTACCACCACATGGAGAAAAGAAAGAAAGAAAAAGATACTCCATGAATGCAAAGCAAATTTTTGTTTTAAAAATATTGATGAAATGCATATTGAAATACTTGACTCAGTCAAATTTCATGGTTGGTATAAGGTGGGATTTTTGATAAAAGATGCTCAAAGAGCCACTCTCTTCAACAGATTGTCTAGATATATTATCTAACTTATCTGGGATTTCAAACATCTATTGATCTTGGTATTTCATTTTCTTTACCAAATTGATGATTTGATAAAGGCATTACGCATAAGATCATGTTAGATGTGATTGAAGTTGTTCAACTTTAAGGGTTTTAATTTTCATAAATTTTCGTTTCATTTTTGAGTATTTTTGATAGATTTGGTATAATCTATTTCTTGTTGCATGAAACGATGACTTTTGTTTAAAGTTGATGCGCTAAAGTGCTTACATACTTTTTCTGGTTATTATGGAATTTTTCTAAATTATTCTGATGAAAGGGTAGAATTCAAGATTGATGTCATTTGGAAATCTCCGTAAGTCATCTTTGTAAATTCGTTACATCTTGATAGAGTTTGGATCTCAAGATTATTTTTGATGACTTGTGTTTGATGAATATAACATGAAAAACTGTTTATAATGTTTTATCTTTGTTTTTCATGATTTAGGAGTAAATCTTTTTAATTTTGTGAAATTAATTGGATTGAATGACATCTTGTTAATTCATTGGTTAAAGCACTTAAATTGATTTCTTGATGGAATACAAATCGGTATTTGAAAAGATTCTAAAATCTGGATTTGTTTCAAGGAATTATTTGATTTTTGCTTTCTGGTACCGGTACGCAATCTGCATTTTTGTTATATACCGGAACTGAGCTTTTATCTCTCTTTCTCTATGAACTAATGTTGTTAGTGATTTCCTTTTGTCTAGTATGTTCACTGTTTGACAATTTGTGACAAAAAGGGGGAGAAGAGAAATGACGGAGATGAGATCATCAAGAGAGGACAAACGAAAATGGAAAAATGGGGGAGAACGGAAAATGATGATCGTATCACAAAGGGGAGAACAGATGAAGAACATGGAGAACATGAGAGATGCTCAAGATATGAGACAAAAGAACATGATGAGATCATCAAGAACATGGGAGAACATGATGATGATGAGAACATGGAGAACATGGAGAACATGTTAGAGATGCTCAAGATAGGGGGAGACAAAGAAAAAATTGAAAGAGCCGAAAAACAAAAGAACCAAAAGGAAGACGGATCAAATGTAGGATTTTAATTTCTAACGACTAACGTTTGATTTTGTTTGGAGTTTTGTTTTGCAGGAATTACATCACTTTAAGACTCCAAGTCCTAAGTCATAGAGTATGTTCTAGGACTGTTTGGTTCAAATGTAATTTTGTATTTATTGGATCTTTCACGCAAAGAAAATCAATGTTTTGGTGATGACATTGAATTTCGATTTTTTGGTTTAAGATGAGTGACTTGAGCGTTTTTATGTATTTTTGGGTTTTGTCACGAAATTGCCAAAGGGGGAGATTGTTACGGCATTTTGGTGTTGGCATATTTCGTGAGTCAAGTCAGTGAGTTGAGTCGGAGTCTTAAAGGGATCAAATTGTCAATCAGCAATCAAAGACTTAGAGAAGATTCAACAAGAGCTCAAGTTGACACTCAGTGTCTTGAGTCTTGAAGATTGAAGATGAAGAATTGTGGATCAGTTACATCAATCTCAAGAAGAAAGTATTCAAAAGGATCAGGTATGTTTAACTAAATAATTTTGGTGATCCGAATACTTTCTTATAGTGTAGAAACACTTGGATGAATTTTTAATTGCATAAAAATCAAAAACTGGACATGGGACATGTTCAGGATCCGGATCAGATCTTCCAATCCGGATCCCGAAGGGTATTGTTCATTGGCAATTTCAATCCGGATCCAGGCCATTCCGATCCGGATCCCGAACATGGGATTTTGCTGAATTCATGAACGATCCGGATCGGGCCTTGCAATCCGGATCCCGAACCCTTGGTTTTCTGGAATCGTCAATCTCGTTACGACGATCCGGATCGCAGTAAATCCGATCCGGATCGCCGTCCTGAAAAATTCCAGATAAGGTATGTTTTTGATTCTTATCTCTTTCCAAAGGTTTCTAAACTATAAATAGACATTTAGGGTTTCTCAAAAACGTGGGAGCTATACCGATCATTTTATAAAACACTTGAGAGCAACCCTAGAGGCTAGGTTTTTATCGTTCTTCTTTATAGCCTCTTTTAGGTCAATTCGACGGTTCTTTCAAGAACATATCTTTTGTCGAATTGATCTAATCTTTGCTTAGAGATTTCTTCTACGGTTCTTCAATGATAATCTAAGCAAAGGATCACCATCGAAGCCAATATTCTTACCGGCTGAGTTTGCGTCGTGGATTCGACGTGGCATCGTGGATTCGGTGTGCTAAAGGCGTTTCGTGGATTCGAAACGTGTGCTCGTGGATTCGAGTGGCGTTCGTGGATTCGAACGTGTGCAGTGGACGTGCAGTCGGTGGAGCGCAAGGTCCGAAGAAGTTGAAGGAGGGGTTGAATCCGTGGAGACGGTAATCACCTTGTTATTCTTCTTTTCTTAGTGGATTGTTATTGCGTGGACATCCAATCGGTGAGCGCAAGGTCCGAAGAAGTTGAAGGAGGGGTTTGAGTCCGTGGAGTCGGTAATCACCTTGTTATTCTTCTTTTCTTAGTGGATTGTTATTGCGTGTTGGTCCCGTGGTTTTTCTCCTGGATTGGAGTTTCCACGTAAATCTCGGTGTGCTATTTTTATTTTCCGCATTGGTTTTTATTTTGCACTGAGATTGGTTTTTTAATATTACACCTATTCACCCCCCTCTAGGTGTTTGATAGTACCTATTTAGATCCTTGTGGATCCTTAAAAACCAACAATTGGTATCGGAGCGGGTTTTAGGTTTATCTATCATGTCGGGTGAAAGTGGTAATATTTTTAGACCTCCTCTTTTTGATGGGACCAATTATGCATATTGGAAAGTGCGGATGAGAGCTTTTCTCATCTCAATTGATGAGCGGGTATGGCAAACCGTTGAATACGGTTGGGTGCATCCGGTTGAGGAAGTAGGAAATTCTACTACCCCAAAACCTCGCTCTAGATGGTCCAAAGAGGAAATCGAAAGATCTTCTTACAATGGGAAAGGTATGAACGCTTTATATAATTCTCTTTCCTCGACTGAGTTTACAAGAATTTCCGCGTGTGAAACCGCGAAGGAAATTTGGGATATTCTCAAAATTACACATGAGGGTACTAATCTTGTAAAAATTCAAAAGCTCCAGATGCTTACAAGTCAATTTGACTCTATTCATATGGAAGAGCATGAATTGTTTACAGATTATTACACTAGACTTCAAGATGTAATTAATACATGTGCTAATTTAGGAGAAAAGATCCCGGAGTCGAAAGTTGTAAGAAAGATACTTCGGACTCTTCCGGAACGGTTTAGGGCAAAGGTTACCGCCATTGAAACCGTTAGTCATCCGGATGAGATGAGTGTAGAGGAATTAGTAGGTGCTTTGCAAACTTATGAAATGACTTTTCCTACTAATCAAGTTTCTTCCAAGTCTTCTTCTAAGCTTACAGGTATTGCATTCAAATCAACAAAGGAAGAAGATAGCGAATCAAGTTCCGACGATGAAATCTCTTTAGCCGAGTTTGAAGAACAATTGGCGCGGATCACAAAGAAATTTCGTCGGAAATTTTGGAAGAATCGAACCGATGGATCTTCATCCACGAAATCATCTAAAGGATCATCGGGTTCTAAATCCTCTAAACTCAAAAGCTCTGCAAAACCTTCTAAAGAAAAAGAAAAAGATGATTTCGAAGGGGAAATCCAATGCTATCGATGCAAAGGCTACGGCCATTTTTCAACGGATTGTCCTTCTAAGAAATCATATAAAAAGAAGGCTTTGCAAGCGAAAACTTGGGACGATTCTACTTCCAATGAATCGACCTCAAGTATAGAGGAAAAAGTTGTTGCTTTTCATGCCTCTCAAATTCCCTCTTCTAATTTTGCTTATCATCTTTAGTCACTGACTCTATTCCTTTGATTTTGCATGAAACATCTACATCCAATGGAGAGTCATCAAGTGAGGGGGAGTCGGACGAAGAAGAACTCGTTGAGGCATATCAACAACTTCTTGCGGAATCGAAGAAGATGACCAAGCATATTAAGAAGTTGAGGAAGCAACGACTTGAGATTCAAGACGAGAATCATGCTTTAAAGATCAATCTTCATGATCTCGAGGAGGAACGAGAGCTTTTATTGGATAATAATAAAATCCTCCATGAAAAGATAAATCAATCGGAAACGATCATTAATTCCCATATTAACAAGATTGATTTTCTTGAAAAGCAGTTTGAGGAGATTCATGTCACCAATCAAGCTTTGACCAAGCAAGTTCATCAACTTAAATCCGACATACAAAGGCTTTCAACCGGTTCCAAGAAACTAGAAAGTATGTCCGGATTGGGTCAAACAAGCAAGGTTGGTTTGGGATTTAAAAAGAACCAAACTGTGAAGGCTTCAAGTTCCACAATTAAATTGAAAGGAAGAACTTGTCACCTATGTGGACTTGAAGGACATTTGGTGAAGAATTGCCCGAAAAAGAGAAAGAAGAATTCTTCGGCAACTTCATCTACGGAGCGGACTCAACGGAATCAAAAGACACATCAAGTCAAAGGAGTTCACTCAACCCACCAAAGGTCCGAGCCGCAACATCAATCATACAAGTGGATTATCGCGAGGCAAAGACCTAAGGTGGATCAACAGTCAAAGCGGACAACCCCCGGCCACAACGAATCAAGACAACCCAAAATCCAGCGATTTTGGATTCGGAAAGGTGATATCTTTCCTTGTCTTAAGTTCTAAATAGCTTATGACTGTATGTAATGCTTTGATTGGTTTTTCCTTCATATTTTTCTTAATCTTTGCATTACATGTTTTTCAATGCTCTTTGTTTTTATACTTTGTTTTTGAACAAAAGGATTTTTTATTGAACAAGTGCATTGAATAAAAAGGGCTTCACGGTCATTCACTCCAAATTAATTTTATATGGATTATCAACTTTACTCCATAATCATAATCTTGAAGATACTTCATTATAGGAGTTTTTAATAGTTATAAGCATCAAATTTTAGAAATCATGTGTGATCTTTAGATGCTTAACCTATCTAGGTTGTGTGAAGTCTTTGTGACAACACAAGTGCTATAAACATTCCTAAAAATCCTGTGTTGCACTCAAGAACAAAACACATTGTTGAGAATTGGTTATATTGACTTTAATTGCATCTTTTCACGCATTTAGAAATCTATTATGCTTTTGACATCATAATATTTCAATGTTGCAATGATCATTTATGTTAATTAAGTCATCTTCTAAGTGATCAAAGTCAATTTCTCTCTCAATGATCTCTTGGTATAGTCATTATCTTATTTGACTGCTTGGTCGAGTATGAATGCGAGATCAATTTTTGGTTGAATACCTTATATATTAAATAATTGATAGCCAATTGAGGGGGAGTCAAAGAAGTGTAAAAATGCTCAAAAGATGTGGAAAGAGTTACATCCCAATGAGGAGTGTGAAAACTACCACCACATGGAGAAAATGAAAGAAAGAAAAAGATACTCCATGAATGCAAAGCAAATTTTTGTTTTAAAAATATTGATGAAATGCATATTGAAATACTTGACTCAGTCGTATTTCATGGTTGGTATAAGGTGGGATTTTTGATAAAAGATGCTCAAAGAGCCACTCTCTTCAACAGATTGTCTAGATATATTATCTAACTTATCTGGGATTTCAAACATCTATTGATCTTGGTATTTCATTTTCTTTACCAAAGTGATGATTTGATAAAGGCATTACGCATAAGATCATGTTAGATGTGATTGAAGTTGTTCAACTTTAAGGGTTTTAATTTTCATAAATTTTCGTTTCATTTTTGAGTATTTTTGATAGATTTGGTATAATCTATTTCTTGTTGTATGAAACGATGACTTCTGTTTAAAGTTGATGCGCTAAAGTGCTTACATACTTTTTCTGGTTATTATGGAATTTTTCTAAATTATTCTGATGAAAGGGTAGAATTCAAGATTGATGTCATTTGGAAATCTCCGTAAGTCATCTTTGTAAATTCGTTACATCTTGATAGAGTTTGGATCTCAAGATTATTTTTGATGACTTGTGTTTGATGAATATAACATGAAAAACTGTTTATAATGTTTTATCTTTGCTTTTCATGATTTAGGAGTAAATCTTTTTAATTTTGTGAAATTAATTGGATCGGTGTGCTATTTTTATTTTCCGCATTGGTTTTTATTTTGCACTGAGATTGAGTTTTTTAAGTATTACACCTATTCACCCCCCCTCTAGTTGTTTGATAGTACCTGTTTAGATCCTTGTGGATCCTTAAAAACCAACAAAATTTACATAACGTCGTTTGGACCCCCGGATTGCAAGAACGAGTCGAAACGGATAATAAACTAATGATTTTCTGCAAATTTTAATATTTTATGGACCAATTTGCAAATGTAACACCCTGGCTGCCCTTAGACAGTACTCACGCACCACCTGGACATCTTATTAGGGTTCCGAAGGTCCTCGTTGACCAGGAATCAGATATTGATCGATAAATTGGCCGATTTGACCCGTTTAAGCGTTCCGTTAGTGTAGCGTCGTCGGGAAAGGGTTGTGTGAGTTTATTACTGACCAGATCTTCTGATACAGGGCCCAGTTGTTCAGCACCAGCCTCCCAGTAGCTGCGCGGGAGTTCGAGGATCTGCCGTCATCCAGGTGGGTTATCTTCGAACCGGGCCTCAGCTTTTTGGCCCTCTGGTTGCTTTAGTCCAGTCGGACCCCTGTTTTTGATTTCCCTGCTGATTATATGACCTATCTTGACATATCATTGATACTGACTGGATTAGACCTGTGATTGAGATTACTTGTTCACGATCAGCCTGATTATTGCATACCTGCTCCCTGATTGTCACTGATAGATTCTGATCTACTTAAGACATATCTGTTATTAGCCTGTATATTCCAGTACTTAGATTGCATGATCTGATTATACTGTTGATTCTTGTCCTTGGAGATGTTGCTCGATTTTCCGATATGCATGATTGATTGATCCTGATTGATAGAGATAGACAGATGATTCCCTGCTGGGATCTCGGCATGTTGCCGACTACTCGGTCACTAGACCGCGAGATTGATCATTACGACTTGCCACGCATCGCTGTACTTCACGAACATTGCCGGGGTCGCTCCCCGTGGCTATTGTTCTTTACCGGTAAAGTGGTCTAGAGGAAGGACCCGTGAGCCCCAGATAGCACTTAGGGGTGCGGGGTTATGTCAGTGGGATAGGTGCAGATAGTGATATGAGCCTGAGGTCCCCGCGACCAATAGTGGCATTGGTTGGGTGCTCGATATTCTTGTGATTGATGCATAGATTCTATATTTCCATGTTCTAGCATACTTTTCAGTCACCTTTTATTTCCAGCATGTATGATCTACAGTTTTATGATTGATTTCCAGTATACTTACCTGCAGTTCTTATTCTGATTAGTAGTAGACCTCTATGCTTTCCAGCTTTTCCTATTAACTCTTACTATCCGCAGATTTTAGTACCCAGTAGGTACGATTAGCTGATCCTCGGCTCGTCGTGCCCACTGGGATACATGTACAGTGTATCTCACACCCCCTGGGTGACCATTTTCCAGGTCCGTTGGGTGGGGAGATAGCGGGACGATCCAGTGAGCCTGTCACGATAGAGCTGTCCCCATGATTCTAGACAGAGATGATTGAGATCCTTAATTGATGACTTATCCTGACTTCCATTTCCGCATTTCATTCCAGTTTTTATTTGATTTAGACATTTAAATAATGATGTAATAACTGATTTTGATTTATTCTTGCTGAGTAGATTAGTAGTAGTAGTTACTGAGATATCTGTTGTTCTCTGATGATGTTATTAGCCGTGCATATATAGGGGAATCTCTGTTCTTGGGATAGAGGGTCTCCTATATGTGTGGCGGTCTGTTGCGCCCAGTTTGCAAAATCTGATTTCAAAATAAATAAATAAATAAATAAATAAATAAATTTTAGACCGGATTTTTAAAACTCGGGGCGTGTGTAAGAATTTGAAATTTTGTAAAATAAATATTAAATGAAAATAAATAAAGTCAAGTTGAATTTGGATCATGAAAATCACAAGTAGACTAAGTGCCCCTTTTCTGCAGTATAAATGGCACAGTTAGTGGGCCAGAAATAGCACTTTTCAATCCGAGCCTGATCTCGAAGATCCGAGACCGCGAGTGCGACCGTCTCGTCGAACTGAGTGAAACCCATATTAAGCTTGTTCAGATATGACGGTCGGATCTTCCAGAAATTAGCGTTGAAGCCGGCGGGACCCGCGACTTAAGTTGCGGGTACAATGAACAGTAAACCCTATTTTCGGGTACCCTTCGCGCCAACGTTGAGCAACTTCACTGTTCGGAAGCCGAGCATAGCACTTCAAATAGTGGATTTTAACGGTTTCGTCATTCTGGACGCAATGGCGCTGACGGAATTTCCGTTTGACGACTCTAAGTCTCGAAAAACGCGAAAACAGTGTTTCGGAGCTGTATTTTATGGACCGAAAATTTATCTGGACACTGTTTCGAAAAACGAAAATCGCTACCTGATAGGATTCGTCGAGCCGGACGTCGTGGCGAAGTCCGTTTTTCGATCTGATGATCGGATCTTCTCGAAAAGCGTGAAAAAGGGCGAAAAATGCAAATTTTGCATAAAGACCCCTACGAAACATGCCTCGAATTGCGTGCCACTGCATGTGGAGGGACCTGAGTGCGAGACTAAACTTCTATGAAGAACTGGGTTGGAATTGAGTGGCCTAGAAAGGATCAAACCGCAATTGTACCTATTCACATTCGAAATTCAAAATCGGTTTTGGATTTTAAAAGGCCGCAGCCCTAGCTCCCTTAGCGCAGACCCCTCAACGACCTCCTCCTTCTCCTCTCTACACTCTCCCCCGGATCCTCCCCGCACCGGCCGCCACCCTCCACATCGCCGGAGAAGAAGATCAAGAAACATCTTGTTCTCGGGTGGCTCGGAGAGAGGGTACTCGGGGAGGGCCCTTGATCACCAAGACCTTGTCTGGTGGGGTCCCTCGTGAAGCCGCGTCCAAGCTGAAGTGACTCCGTGCCCCGCCGCCGCCGAGCGCCGCCGCGGGAGACCTCTCCTCCTTGCTAATCTCCGGCCAAGGTGAGTTCTTGGGTCTTTTCCTTTTAATTTGGCATTTGGACACTATCATGGCACTCCTGACATCGAGGCCACCATTCGGGTGAAGACCCAGCTGCGGCTGCCGTCCCGATCGCCGGCGGGAGCAACCCCGCCGGATTATTGTTCTCGTGACCGATCTCCAGCGCCACCGCCATCCGACCGGCCAGCGCGAGATCAGAGCCGTGGAATCGGGTCCTCCCGGTGACTGCAAGCTTCCCCAAAAGTTGGAGCGCGATCGGATCAAGATCGGGGAGGTTTGGCCGTGCCCTAGAAATCCGATAATTGGTGTCTTCGCCGATCGCCGCCGTCCGGCGCCGCCGCGGCCTCCTGTCGCCGGCCATCACTGCACCAAGCCTCCTGACACCGGGGGGGAGCTTCTTGTGATGATCCGGACTCCCACAGGAACTGTGCAACATTAAACAGTGACTGTAGGGAGCTTATTCGGTGAAATAGAGCTTGTAGAATTGAAATTGGAAATTTAATATAGACTCTGCGCGAAAATCGGAGCAAATGGGATTTTCCGGGAGCTTTCGGCAAAATTTCGGATGAGAATTTGGCGAAACGGACGTCGTATTTGGACTCAGCGCGCGAAAACGGTCGAAACGGTATATTTACTTAATTTTTCGGCACTGTGTTACTGTTCACGCCGGAACAGTAACTCCGGCTGCCGGAATTACTGTTCCGGCGACCGGCGGCAGGCGGCGGCGACCGGCGGGCGGCGGAGCAGCGTCGGCGCGGCCACGGAGCGCGGCGGAGCGCAGCGGCGCACAGCGCGGGCGGGGGTGCTGGTGCGCGGTCCATGGGCCTGGCGTGCACCGGGTGCACCGAAGACCCTCCTTGCCACGTGGCGCTTCCTCATTGGCTGGCCGGCTTCTAGAAGCTTCTGGATGGTCGACACGTGGCGCACCCGGATTGGCCCGACAACTTCCGGAAGACCCGGAGCACGGAGCAGGCACGCGCCCCACGTGGACACGTGGCAATTTCTGATTGGCCCTGCACAGGCTGTTTCCTGTTTGGGCAACGCGTGGCGCGTTCTGGTTGGCCCGTTTTGGTGTTTTGTGTTCGGATCCGATCCTGTGTGAGACCCCCAGCCCATTATAAATAGGACCTCTCCCCTCCCTCATTCCCCACCTCGGTTTTCGAGCCCTTAGAGAGAGAACCAGACAAAATGCCCAATACGAAAAATCTTCCTCTCTCTCTTCTCTTTCTCTATCTATAATCTCAGGAATTTAGGAGTTACAGATAGTGAGATATCTGCGACGCGGCGCACTGCGACGGTTTTCTTTTTAGGCCCATTTCCCGTCGCAGTTCCGTCGAAAATTCACTGCGGGCTAACCGGGTGGAATTTTTGGACGATTTTTGCGGCAGCGCGACCGTAAGAGGTAGGGCTTCGATTTCCGTGTTGATCATTTTGCTCCGTTTCGTACTTTTGGCATGATTCCCGAGTCCTCTTTGACCCCCCTTTTTGCTGTGGTAATTTTTGGACAGCACCGACTTCTCCGATTTTTATCTTGGCGTAGGAGCATCAGATCGAGGCGTTCAAAGAGTCGATTTTGATCTACTCTTCGCGAGGAACGCAACCGTGATTTTTCTGGGATTTTAGGAGCTCATTTTAGAGGTGAAAAACTCCTCTTTTCCCGTGCTGTCTGAAAAACAGCAAATAATGTACTTTTTGGGGTTTGTATTTATACCGGGAGCGTTGATTTGCAGGATTTGAGGACTGTGGACAACCAGGAGACTACCTGGGGTGTTGTTTGAGCTGCTCGAGGTGGGCGGTTGTTGCTTACCTCATTTTTGACAAGCTCACTGGGATTACTAGAAATCCCCTAAAATAATGTGACAATTGATGAGAACCATTGGGACAAACTAACAGGACAAACTAACAGGACAAACTAACAGGACAATTGATGAGAACCATTGGGACATACAAATATGACAATTAATGAGAACTATTGGGACAAACTAAGATGACAATTAATGAGAACTATTGGGACAAACTAAGATGACAATTAATGAGAACTACTGGGACGAACTAATATGACTATTGGGACAAACTAATGTGACAATTGATGAGAACCGCTGGGACGAACTCTTCTAAAATTTAATATGACCCCACAGATTTTATGATGATTTATATTGGGACACTGTGATTGAGACAAAGGCTATCATCTCGCATGCAAATGACTGTTATTCAGTAAATCAATTGTTTTAAACCTTTGACACTATTTTACAACTTTTAAAAATAAAGACAGTCGCATGCATGCCCGGACATCAGGTAAGGTCCCTATTCATTGCTACACTATCATATTGGGATTTGAACATGTTTCATTGTTGTCCTTTGCATTCATATGTTGTTGCTCAAGTGTGAGCAGGGGTTTGGGATAGTGTAGCCAAGGTTGTGCTAGATTGTGGACTTGTGGGGTATTGCGGTGACCGCGGACAGTAGGCGGTTGACCAGATGTTTATCCTTGCCTCAGATTGGGGTTGAGTTGGTTTATTTTGCATTAGCTGGGGATTGGGTTTCTTCTAGTGGATGATGTTTCCCACTTATTGAGCACTATGGCATTAGATCAGGCTTTTCTTTAGTGGATGGCTTTTTCCACTTTGATCATAGTCATGATCCAGTCCTGCTTTTGAAACTCATCATACCGGCGCGGTTATTGCCCGGTGATTGATCATAGTCGTGATCCAGTCCTGCTTTTGAAACTCATCATACCGGCGCGGTTATTGCCCGGTGATTGATCATAGTCATGATTCAGTCCTGCTTTTGAGACTTATCTTACCGGCGCGGTTATTGCCCGGTGGTGCTTTACTCGTGTGGGTCGCTCCCCTCGAGTTCCCCTCTAGAGGCTGGGGCCAGACAGTTATTGACAGTTTTGCTATCACGTCGGCGCGGATTTTTGCCCGATGATGAGAGCGGAGCAGGCAGTATCGATCGTGGATCAGATGACGGATTGGGTTATTTTGGACAGTTTCTGTTTACTGATGCATGCATACAGTTTTGATAGCCAGTACTGCAGTAGAGGCATAGTAGTGGTAGTTTTACTGTTTCAGTACCTTACTTATCTTACCACTTCCCCTTTTCCCCTTTTGCCTCTAGTAGTCCTAGTGGGTGCGTCAGAGTTGAGGTTTTACCCACTAGGGGAGGCTACTGGTTTATCTGGTAGTTCTCACCCCCATTGTTATTTTCTGTTTCTTTCTTCTCCTTTATTTTGCAGAGTCATCTGCGGGAGCTGCTAGGCCATCAGCAGCTGATCGAGGTAAGGGGATCGCTGAATAGATAGATCTCCTGTGAGGCTGAGAGCTATTAGACAGATATTGTACCCTCCACTCAGACTGTGATATTCTCCTTTCATTTTGGGGTCTGGCTTTAGCCAGCTGGTTGTACTGTTTTGGTGAGCTGGGAGATTATTGTACTTATTACAGTTTTATTTGTAGTCCCAGTCTGAGATACTATGTGGTTCTTCTATTTCAGCTCTGTATTATGCTCTTTTATTGTTATATTATATCTGAGCAGGTTACCAGCGCTTCGTGTACGCGGAAAATTCCGTGTGCACGACGGATCGTGACACTTCTGGTCCATCTTGCTCCGGCCCGGAACCACCGCGCCGGAATCCGCCATTAACGGCTGTTGAAGCTTCTCCGACCTCGCCGACGCCGCCTTGCCGTCGCTCCCAGACGCCGGAAAATTATTCAGGTGAGCTCCTCTGAGCCTTGTGAGCTCTTCCATCACCTTGCATGGCATCCCTAACGTCGGGACCTTTATCTCCAGAATTTGCACCCGAGTGAGCTTCGGGTTGGACTCCGGCGATCCCCGGCGGTCTGGGCTCCGGGCATCTTGACAGGTAAGACCTAAACGCCATTTCTAAGCTTCCTATCATTTTAGTTTTGGCCTAGGACCCCCTCTGTGATGGCTCTCCAACCTTGCACCCGAGAGCACCACTTCGGGCTCATCTCCGGCCGCCGCCGCCTCCGGCCGCCGGGGCCCGACCCAGCATGGATCCGCAAGCTTCTGTGACCCAGTGCTAAGCTGTGCTCACCTCTGGTTGCAGATTGACCAAGGGGGAGGTGAACTTGCCCAAACCCGAGACCTTGTGGAAGCACCACCTTGCTCCGGCGACGCTCCGGCCGGCCTCCGACGCGCGCAAGGTGAGCACTGCACCCCTCTGTTCATGCTTAACACTAGGCTCATGTTAGATTGTAAAAAGATCATGTATAAATTAAGTTTGAGCATAGTTGCTATGTGGACTTAGTAATTGTATGGGCCAACTTTGTTCTCGGGATCCGCGTCAGGCCAAACTTGTGAGCACGACCTTGGTCTCGACGAAACGAACACGCTGAAAGTTACGGCGTCATCGTCGGATTCCCGGATTTCAAGAACAAGCTGAAACAGTCACGTAACTTAATGTTTAAATGCAATTTAAGAACTATTTTGGATCAACTTGCAATTGTGGCACCCTGGCTGCCCTTAGACAGTATTTACGCACCACCTGGACATCTTGTTAGGGTTCCGAAGGTTCTCGTTAACCAGGAATCAAATTTTGACAGATAAATTGACCGATTTGACCGTTTAAGTATTCCGTTAGTGTAGCGTCGTCGGGAAAGGGTTGTGTGAGTCTATTACTGACCAGATCTTCTGATACAGGGCCCAGTTGTTCAGCACCAGCCTCCCAGTAGCTGCGCGGGAGTTCGAGGATCTGCCGTCATCCAGGTGGGTTATCTTCGAACCGGGCCTCAGCTTTTTGGCCCTCTGGTTGCTTTAGTCCAGTCGGACCCCTGTTTTTAATTTCCCTGCTGATTATATGACTTATCTTGATACATCGTTATTTCTCTGATCGACATTGACTTGATTAGACCTGTGATTGAGACTTCTTGTTCATGATCAGCCGACTATCATACACATACTCCCTGATTATTCCTGACTGATCCTGATTAATTGATATATATAGATTTGCATGATTAGATGACACCTGTTGATTCCTGTCATTGAGATGTTATTCGAGATATTATTGATATGCATGATTGATTGATTCCGATGGTTAGATATAGACAGATGATTCCCTGTTGGGATTTCGGCGTGTGCCGACTACTCGGTCACTAGACCGTGAGATTGATCATGATGATTTGCCATGCACTGCTGTACTTCACGAACATGGCCGGGGTCGCTCCCCGTGGAGCTTGTTCTTTACCGGTAGAGTGGTCTGGTGATAGACCCGTGAGCCCTCGACAAGGGTATGTCAGCGGATCGGGTGCGGATCGGTGGCTTTTGCCTGAGGTCCTCTGAGACCAATAGTGGCGCATGATTGGGTACTTGAGTTTCTACCGTTGACGCATTGCTTTGACTTGTACTGTTGTTAAGTTATTTCCAGCACTATTATCTGTAGACCTGCTTGTATCACTAGTAGTTCTTTATACATGATCCTTGTAGTTGACTTTTGATTTCCAGCATGCATGTTCTACAGTTTTCTTGATTGTTATTTCTGATATACCCTGATTGTTCAGCATACTTACCTGCCGTTTTGATTCTGATTATTAGTAGATATCTATGTTTCCAGCTTTTCCTATAGATCTTTACTATCCGCAGATTTTAGTACCCAGTAGGTACGATTAGCTGATCCTCGGCTCGTCGTGCCCACTGGGATACATGTACAGTGTATCTCACACCCCCTGGGTGACCATTTTCCAGGTCCGTCGGGTGGGGAGATAGCGGGACGATCCAGTGAGCCGATTACGATAGAGCTGTCCCCATGAGCATTTCTATATCGATGACTTCTGCAGACTTTTATATTTTCCGCATTTCATTCCGCTTCTATTTGATTTAGACATTTCAAAATGATGATGTAATAACTGATTCTGATTTATTCTTGCTGAGTAGATTAGTAGTAGTTACTGAGATATCTGTTGTTCTCTGATGATGTTTATTAGCCGTGCATATATAGGGGAATCTCTGTTCTTGGGATAGAGGGTCTTCTATATGTGTGGCGGTCTGTTGCGCCCAGTTTGCGAACTCTGATTTCAAAAAAAAAAAAAATTTAGACCGAATTTTTAAAACTCGGGGCGTGACAGATTAGATGGTATCAGAGAAATAGGTACACGGTACCTAGAAAAAGATGATTAGGAACTGGTTAGGATGAACCCTAGGATGACTTGTCGCGTGAGAGCGTTGGGTAGGTCGAATATAAGGGTTAGAAACTCAGGAGGTATTATTGGAGTCTGTTTCTGACCCAGTTGTGTTTTGCAGCTATGGCTCGTCCTCCAGGTCGTGGACGCGGACGGGGCACAGGCCGTGGAGTCGGCCGACCACCTAGTACGCCGAGCGAGCCCATTGATCAGGGCCGTATGGACCGGCTGGAGGCCCAGATGGCGACTCTAGCCGGGATGTTCCAGCACTTTATGCAGCAGCAGGCTGCTGGCCCCTCCACTTCTGCCCCACCTGCTCCTCCACCTGCTGTACCTGAGGTTACACCACCGGTTGCACCCCCTGCTGCACCGGTCGTTGATCAGCCAGAGGGCTTGGCTGAGCCAGAGGCAGACCCCGTGCCACCACCGGCGGGGCCCATTCCAGCTCCAGTCCCTGCCGCAGCCTCCAGAGCGGTACCGGGGGTTGCTGCAGCCCCAGATGCCTCTGCTTCCACCACGTCTACCTCTTCTCGCTCCGTCTCTCCCGCTGCTGGTCCTGCGGCCGATACTGAGGCCGATCGGGCAGAGAAGGCCCGGGCAAAGGCGGTGTTGCTCGAATTCAAGAAGTTTAAGCCGCAAATCTTTGACGGCAAAGACGACGACCACTGGGTGGTCGAATTATGGATCGATCACATAGAGAAACTGTTCCAGGACTGCTACACAGAGGACCGCGACAAGGTCCATATCGCCGCTCACTGCTTGGATGGCCGGGCATCCAAGTGGTGGAGGCGACACCGTGAGCGCTACTTCCCGAGCCCGGCCGATCCTACCTGGGAAGATTTTAAGACCGCCATGTACCAGCACCACCTCAAGGAGACCACTAAGGAGGGTCTCGAGCGCGAGCTGGAGACGATCAAACAGGGCGACCAGAGCGTCCGAGACTACGAGCAGGAGTTCCTGCGCATCGCCGACCTGGTGCCCCAGGCGGTGCGCGAGGAACGTCGGAAAGTACGCTTGTTTTCACAGGGCTTGAGGCCGGAGATCCGCCGACAGCTCGCGTCACAGCTCTCCACAGACTTCGACAACTGCGTGGAGCGGTGTCTAGCGATCGAGGCGGAGATCAAGATGTCCCGCGCTGAGCGGAATGCAGCGGACAAGGACAGGGACAAGGGCAAGAAGAGGGCGCATCCAGGAAACGGCGGAGGGCATCCGAACCAGAACAAAAAGGCAAAGCAGCCCCACTTGAAGAGATGGCCCAGACGATCCCCTGCTGTTGGAGCCTTCCCTAACCCCAACTGGGGCCCCCGACCTTGCGTCTTCTGCGGGGGTGCCCACCGGGCGAAGGATTGCGATCAGAGGCATGGCCGATGCTTCACCTGCGGCCAGCCAGGACATGTTGCGGCATCGTGCCCGCGGGGATCTGCACCCGCGCAGACGGCTGCTCCTCTACCTGCACCACCGCGACGACAAGCTCCGGCACCGAGCTCTGCTTCCTCGGGACGTCCACCTTTGCCTCGCCCACCTACGACATCACGACAGACAGCTGGGGGGCGTGTCTTCGCCCTGACCCACGGCGAGCCAACTCCGGAGGACAACTTGGCAGGTACCACTTTTATTTCTGGTCATCATGCTAGGACCTTATTCGATACAGGGGCATCGCATTCGTTCATTTCCACCCACTTTATTACTACCCATGGTATTATCGCTCAGCCGACTAGGCATTATTTCTGGGTAGAGATTCCGGGTCACAGTGTCCCTATTAGCGAAGAGCTCCACTTATGCCCTATTCACATTGGCGGGCGGAGTTTCCCCATCTCCCTTCTCGTCCTCAAACTTCGTCAGTATGATGTAATTCTGGGGATGAACTGGCTTTCCAAGTATCGAGCGACTATCGACTGCGCCTTCCGAAGATTGACCCTAGATCCGCCTGGTGAAGCGGAATTGATTTATTCGGGCTTCGAACCTTCTGCTTATTTGGGGATCTGCTCCGTGACCCCAGTCCGTCGCCTGGAGAGAGGGTGTGTGGCATATCTTGCCACGGCTGTCAACGCCCTCCCTGTTTCTCGGCGAATTGAAGACATTGCTGTGGTACGAAGCTTCCCAGATGTATTCCCTGCTGAGCTTCTGGGAATGCCACCTGAACGCGAAATCGAATTTGTTATCGATCTTGTACCCGGCACAGCTCCTATTTCTCGAGCACCGTACCGCATGGCTTTCGCGGAACTCAAGGAGCTTAAAACACAATTAGAAGACCTGACGGCCCTGGGCTTTATTCGACCTAGTGTGTCCCCTTGGGGCGCACCTGTTCTCTTTGTGAAAAAGAAAGACGGCAGCCTACGTCTTTGTATTGACTATCGGGAACTGAACAAAGTCACCATCAAGAACCGCTATCCCCTCCCGCGGATTGACGATCTGTTCGACCAGCTTCAAGGGTCGGTGGTATTTTCTAAGATCGATCTTCAATCCGGATATCATCAATTGCGGGTGAGGGCGGAAGATATCCCGAAGACGGCTTTCCGAACCAGATACGGCCATTACGAATTCACTGTAATGCCGTTTGGGCTTACAAATGCCCCTGCTGCCTTTATGGACATGATGAACCGGATCTTCAAGCCTTTTCTGGATCGCTTTGTCCTCGTATTCATTGACGACATTCTCATATACTCGAAGAGCGATCTAGAACACCAGGACCATCTTCGGCAAGTTCTTCAGGTCCTGCGTGAAAACAATCTATATGCCAAGTTCAAAAAGTGCGACTTTTGGCTTCGGGAAGTCGCATTCCTTGGACATATTATCTCGGCTAAAGGCGTTGCTGTCGATCCCAAGAAAATTGAGGCTATTAAGGAGTGGCCCCAGCCAACCAACGCGACGGAGGTTCGCAGCTTCATCGGTCTGGCGGGGTATTATCGGCGATTCGTCGAGGGATTTTCAAAGATTGCTGCTCCAATGACCCGCCGGACGAGGAAAGAAGAGAAATTCGTGTGGACTCCTGAGTGCCAGCTCGCTTTCGATGAATTAAAGCGGCTACTGACTGAGGCACCTGTATTGACGCTACCGGTCCAAGGCGAAAATTATGTAGTCTATTGTGATGCTTCGCGGATCGGATTGGGCTGTGTTCTAATGCAAAATGATAAAGTGATAGCCTATGCCTCTCGACAACTGAAGCCCTACGAGCAAAACTACCCGACGCATGATCTCGAGCTTGCGGCGGTGGTTTTCGCTCTCAAGTTATGGAGGCATTATCTCTATGGAGTCCATTGCGAGATTTTCACTGATCATCAAAGCCTCAAATATCTCTTCACACAGAAGGAACTGAACCTAAGACAGCGCCGATGGCTCGAGTTGCTGAAAGATTATGATATCACTATCCAGTATCATCCTGGTCGGGCCAACGTGGTAGCCGATGCTCTAAGCCGAAAGCATGTGGCGCCAGAGCTGCTGATGATCACTGATGAGGACCGCTTGATTTCTGAGTTCCAGCGGCTAGATTTGGAGGTTGTTCCTTCTGGGTCGACTGCTCGACTTTTGGCGATAGTAGTGCAGCCGACCCTACTTGATCGCATAAAGGAGGGACAGCAGTCGGACCCCTCCTTCCAGAAGATCCGAGAACTGATATCACTGGGGCAGACGGATGATTACCAGCTGCATACCGACGGCTCTATCCGCTTCAGGGGCCGTTGGTGTGTACCAGATGACGGTGAATTAAAGAAGGAAATCCTGACTGAAGCTCATCGGTCATTATACACGGTACATCCTGGCGGGACAAAGATGTATCGCGACCTCAAGCAGCATTATTGGTGGCCTGGGATGAAGGCTGATGTGGCGAACCATGTGGCACAGTGCCTTGTTTGCCAGCAAGTGAAGGCGGAACATCAAAGACCGGCGGGAAAACTGCAAACGCTTCCTGTACCAGTTTGGAAGTGGGAGCAGATCACGATGGACTTCGTTACCGGTCTGCCTCGATCCCAGCGAGGCCACGACGCTATATGGGTTATTGTGGATCGACTCACCAAGTCGGCTCATTTTCTGCCGATCCACACTACTTGGACCCGTGATCGACTCGCCCAGCTATATATCGACGAGATCGTGCGACTTCATGGCACTCCAGCATCGATCGTTTCTGATAGAGACACCCGCTTTGTGTCTCAGTTCTGGAGAAATGTCCAAAAAGCCATGGGCACGAAGCTGAAGTTTAGTACTGCCTTCGACCCCCAGAGTGATGGGCAGTCCGAGCGAGTCATACAGACATTGGAGGACATGCTGCAATCCTGTGTACTGGAGTATGGAGACGGATGGTACCGGTATCTCCCCTTGGTGGAATTCGCCTACAACAACAGCTATCAGGCGAGTATCGGTATGGCTCCGTATGAGGCACTGTACGGGCGCCGATGTCGGTCCCCCATCTGCTGGGATGACGTCGGTGAGCGCCATGTGGTCGGGCCAGAGCTACTGGAGGACGCCGAGGCCAGAGTGCGGGTAGCAAGACAGCAGTTGCTAACCGCACAAAGCAGACAGAAGAGCTATGCGGACCAACGGCGACGAGACTTGGAGTTCCAGGTTGGCGACCATGTCCTGCTGAAGGTGTCGCCAACTCGGGGTGTCAAGCGATTCGGGATTCGCAACAAACTCAGTCCACGCTTCGTCGGTCCCTTCGAGATCTTGGAGCGCATTGGCCCTGTGGCGTACAGACTTGCTCTTCCTCCTAGCCTCGCCCGGGTGCACAACGTCTTCCACGTTTCCATGCTGAGGAAGTACATTAGAGATCCGTCCCATGTCATCAGCCCCACCGCTGTCCAGCTTCGCGAGGATCTGAGCTATGATGAGGCACCACTGAGGATCCTGGCTCGAGACGAAAAGAAGCCGAGGAACAGATCGATCCCCTACGTCAAAGTACAATGGGAGAACCATGAGGAGCGTGAAGCCACGTGGGAACGCGAATCAACCATGATGGAGCGTTACCCCCATTTATTTGGTTCTTAGTTGTATTAAGTTTCAGGGACGAAACTTCCTTTTTGGTGGGAGAGATGTAAGAATTTAAAATTTTGTAAAATAAATATTAAATGAAAATAAATAAAGTCAAGTTGAATTTGGATCATGAAAATCACAAGTAGACTAAGTGCCCCTTTTCTGCAGTATAAATGGCACAGTTAGTGGGCCAGAAATAGCACTTTTCAATCCGAGCCTGATCTCGAAGATCCGAGACCGCGAGTGCGACCGTCTCGTCGAACTGAGTGAAACCCATATTAAGCTTGTTCAGATCTGACGGTCGGATCTTCCAGAAATTAGCGTTGAAGCCGGCGGGACCCGCGACTTAAGTCGCGGGTACAATGAACAGTAAACCCTATTTTCGGGACCCCCTCGCGCCAACGTTGAGCAACTTCACTGTTCGGAAGCCGAGCATAGCACTTCAAATAGTGGATTTTAACGATTTCGTCATTCTGGACGCAATGGCGCTGACGGAATTTCCGTTTGACGACTCTAAGTCTCGAAAAACGCGAAAACAGTGTTTCGGAGCTGTATTTTATGCACCGAAAATTTATCTGGACACTGTTTCGAAAAACGAAAATCGCTACCTGATAGGATTCGTCGAGCCGGACGTCGTGGCGAAGTCCGTTTTTCGATCTGACGATCGGATCTTCTCGAAAAGCGTGAAAAACGGTGAAAAATGCAAATTTTGCATAAAGACCCCTACAAAACATGCCTCGAATTGCGTGCCACTGCATGTGGAGGGACATGAGTGCGAGACTAAACTTCTGTGAAGGACTGGGTTGGAATTGAGTGGCCTAGAAGGGATCAAACCGCAATTGTACCTATTCACATTCGAAATTCAAAATCGGTTTTGGATTTTAAAAGGCCGCAGCCCTAGCTCCCTTAGCGCAGACCCCTCAACGACCTCCTCCTTCTCCTCTCTACACTCTCCCCCGGATCCTCCCCGCACCGGCCGCCACCCTCCACATCGCCGGAGAAGAAGATCAAGAAACATCTTATTCTCGGGTGGCTCGGAGAGAGGGTACTCGGGGAGGGCCCTTGATCACCAAGACCTTGTCTGGTGGGGTCCCTCGTGAAGCCGCGTCCAAGCTGAAGTGACTCCGTGCCCCGCCGCCGCCGAGCGCCGCCGCGGGAGACCTCTCCTCCTTGCTAATCTCCGGCCAAGGTGAGTTCTTGGGTCTTTTCCTTTTAATTTGGCATTTGGACACTATCATGGCACTCCTGACATCGAGGCCACCATTCGGGTGAAGACCCAGCTGCGGCTGCCGTCCCGATCGCCGGCGGGAGCAACCCCGCCGGATTATTGTTCTCGTGACCGATCTCCAGCGCCACCGCCATCCGACCGGCCAGCGCGAGATCAGAGCCGTGGAATCGGGTCCTCCCGGTGACTGCAAGCTTCCCCAAAAGTTGGAGCGCGATCGGATCAAGATCGGGGAGGTTTGGCCGTGCCCTAGAAATCCGATAATTGGTGTCTTCGCCGATCGCCGCCGTCCGGTGCCGCCGCGGCCTCCTGTCGCCGGCCATCACTGCACCAAGCCTCCTGACACCGGAGGGGAGCTTCTGGTCCATCTTGCTCCGGCCCGGAACCACCGCGCCGGAATCCGCCATTAACGGCTGTTGAAGCTTCTCCGACCTCGCCGGTGCCGCCTTGCCGTCGCTCCCAGACGCCGAAAAATTATTCAGGTGAGCTCCTCTGAGCCTTGTGAGCTCTTCCATCACCTTGCATGGCATCCCTAACGTCGGGACCTTTATCTCCAGAATTTGCACCCGAGTGAGCTTCAGGTTGGACTCCGGCGATCCCCGGCGGTCTGGGCTCCGGGCATCTTGACAGGTAAGACCTAAACGCCATTTCTAAGCTTCCTATCATTTTAGTTTTGGCCTAGGACCCCCTCTGTGATGGCTCTCCAACCTTGCACCCGAGAGCACCACTTCGGGCTCATCTCCGGCCGCCGCCGCTTCCGGCCGCCGGGGCCCGACCCAGCATGGATCCGCAAGCTTCTGTGACCCAGTGCTAAGCTGTGCTCACCTCTGGTTGCAGATTGACCAAGGGGGAGGTGAACTTGCCCAAACTCGAGACCTTGTGGAAGCACCACCTTGCTCCGGCGACGCTCCGGCCGGCCTCTGACGCGCGCAAGGTGAGCACTGCACCCCTCTGTTCATGCTTAACACTAGGCTCATGTTAGATTGTAAAAAGATCATGTATAAATTAAGTTTGAGCATAGTTGCTATGTGGACTTAGTAATTGTATGGGCCAACTTTGTTCTCGGGATCCGCGTCAGGCCAAACTTGTGAGCACGACCTTGGTCTCGACGAAACGAACACGCTGAAAGTTACGGCGTCATCGTCGGATTCCCGGATTTCAAGAACAAGCTGAAACAGTCACGTAACTTAATGTTTAAATGCAATTTAAGAACTATTTTGGATCAACTTGCAATTGTGGCACCCTGGCTGCCCTTAGACAGTATTTACGCACCACCTGGACATCTTGTTAGGGTTCCGAAGGTTCTCGTTAACCAGGAATCGGATTTTGACAGATAAATTGACCGATTTGACCGTTTAAGTATTCCGTTAGTGTAGCGTCGTCGGGAAAGGGTTGTGTGAGTCTATTACTGACCAGATCTTCTGATACAGGGTCCAGTTGTTCAGCACCAGCCCCCCAGTAGCTGCGCGGGAGTTCGAGGATCTGCCGTCATCCAAGTGGGTTATCTTCGAACCGGGCCTCAGCTTTTTGGCCCTCTGGTTGCTTTAGTCCAGTCGAACCCCTGCTTTTGATTTCCCTGCTGATTATATGACTTATCTTGATACATCATTATTTCCCTGATCGACATTGACTTGATTAGACCTGTGATTGAGACTTCTTGTTCATGATCAGCCGACTATCATACACATACTCCCTGATTATTCCTGACTGATCCTGATTGATTGATATATATAGATTTGCATGATTAGATGACACCTGTTGATTCCTGTCCTTGAGATGTTATTCGAGATATTATTGATATGCATGATTGATTGATTCCGATGGTTAGATATAGACAGATGATTCCCTGTTGGGATTTCGGCGTGTGCCGACTACTCGGTCACTAGACCGTGAGATTGATCATGATGATTTGCCATGCACTGCTGTACTTCACGAACATGGCCGGGGTCGCTCCCCGTGGAGCTTGTTCTTTACCGGTAGAGTGGTCTGGTGATAGACCCGTGAGCCCTCGACAAGGGTATGTCAGCGGATCGGGTGCGGATCGGTGGCTTTTGCCTGAGGTCCTCTGAGACCAATAGTGGCGCATGATTGGGTACTTGAGTTTCTACCGTTGACGCATTGCTTTGACTTGTACTGTTGTTAAGTTATTTCCAGCACTATTATCTGTAGACCTGCTTGTATCACTAGTAGTTCTTTATACATGATCCTTGTAGTTGACTTTTGATTTCCAGCATGCATGTTCTACAGTTTCTGATTGTTATTTCTAATATACCCTGATTGTTCAGCATACTTACCTGCCGTTTTGATTCTGATTATTAGTAGATATCTATGTTTCCAGCTTTTCCTATAGATCTTTACTATCCGCAGATTTTAGTACCCAGTAGGTACGATTAGCTGATCCTCGGCTCGTCGTGCCCACTGGGATACATGTACAGTGTATCTCACACCCCCTGGGTGACCATTTTCCAGGTCCGTCGGGTGGGGAGATAGCGGGACGATCCAGTGAGCCGATTACGATAGAGCTGTCCCCATGAGCATTTCTATATCGATGACTTCTGCAGACTTTTATATTTTCCGCATTTCATTCCGCTTCTATTTGATTTAGACATTTCAAAATGATGATGTAATAACTGATTCTGATTTATTCTTGCTGAGTAGATTAGTAGTAGTTACTGAGATATCTGTTGTTCTCTGATGATGTTTATTAGCCGTGCATATATAGGGGAATCTCTGTTCTTGGGATAGAGGGTCTTCTATATGTGTGGCGGTCTGTTGCGCCCAGTTTGCGAACTCTGATTTCAAAAAAAAAAAAAATTTAGACCGAATTTTTAAAACTCGGGGCGTGACAGATTAGATGGTATCAGAGAAATAGGTACACGGTACCTAGGAAAAGATGATTAGGAACTGATTAGGAACTGGTTAAAACTCGGGGCGTGACAGCGTGACAAAAAATAAACTGATCAAAAGGAAGGCAGGCTCAAATATCATCTAAGCTAACAAGAACAGGGGTCCAACCAATACCGTACACAGAGGGCCGAAATGATAAATCCCGGACCGAAGATAAACCCACCTGTCGTTTTGCAGGCGAACTTTCGACTCCAATAGAAAGCTCGAAGACTGTGCCAACCTGAATCAAAAATGCTGATCAGGGAACAACTCAATCACTCTAATCCCAACTCAACTAGAACCCGGATCTTTTCCAAAATCGCACTTTTAGTGCCTTTAGATAGCCGTTTTCGCTCGTTCTCTTGACTGGAATAACATTTTTTTACGAACCGTCACTTCCAGTAGGTGACAAATAACTTGCTGAACACCGTGCTCACCCATTTGTGGCAGCACGGAACCCGAGAAAAACTTCGGGCCATAAATTTCTTCTCTAACCTAGCCTTATTGCATTTTTGTTTCTCCGGCTTATCAAAATCAATTTTTAACGCGAGCATCGCGTCCAGTGACCCCAAATTAGCCAGGAGCTCACTATCGCGGCTTCGCAAACAGCCCGGAACCAACCTTGGGCCATAATATTAACTTAGAGCTTGTTTATACCATAACTTTTAACCTATCTGTGCAAAATTGAAATAAATTGAAGCATTAGTCTCCTGAGAACTCCAGAACACCCAGGCTCACTGTTTGGCAACCCAGAATCTGCTGGATCAAAGAGATCCATGACCTTGCTCTTAATCAACTCACATAATGCTCCAAACATCAATCCATAAAGATCAACTTTGATCTGAAGTAAGCATCATGCTCAGGGGACCATTTGAAGCAACTTTTATTTTTACATCCAAGTCAAATTCCAAACTTTCCTTCTTTGAGGCATTTAAGCAAACAGTTGGTGTGCACCATTTGTATACAAGCACATAACCCATTCCCGAGCTCATTCTCTGCAACCACAGCACCTAGGCCTCTCTAACTTGGAAGGAAAACTTCCAAAGAGTTGCAGGAACTTCCCAAGCAATTTTGGCTCAACCCAGGACCCTCGGATTGCCGGAATCCGAGGTTGAAGACAAGCTTCAAACCTCGAAAATGGTGATCATTCAACTAGGGACTTTGGAACCAAACTAATTGCACAACATACTGCTAAATCACTCCCCAAACCTACCTGAACCCGTGCCCGGCGACAGGGCACAGCGGCGGCGCGACGGGGCCAAGCTCGGTTTGAGCTTCAACTCCATTAATGGCGAATTTTTACAGAGGCATTATGAAGATCTCCAACATGGATGGAAATGTTCTACTAGTCCACACGAAGCTTCCCGACCAACCCACCCCGGCCGGAGATGGCCGGAGCGCCGGCGGCCGCGATTTGATCCAATTTCGGTTCAACCATGGCCGCCACCCATTTATGCTGCATGGGTGCCATGCAAGTGCATGGATGGATCCTAAATGGTCCAAAGAAGCTTCTTGGGTCGGTTCCCGGCGGTGGGGAGGCCTGCTGGCGCCGGAGCAAAGAGCTCGGCCGAAGTACATAAAACCCGAAATTTAGGGTTTCGATTTTCTTCGTGAATACTCAACCATATTTGTTCAAACTTTGCAGAAATAATATATAGGTCCTACAGTCTATCCCTATCATTTTAGTTTTCATTTTAGTCCATTAGTTGCAAAGAATAGCCGCGGCGGAGCTTCTTTAGGTTTCCGGCGAGATATTGCTCTCGCCGGCAACCGGCCGTGCATGGGGGGCTCAGACTGTGCAGAGAGCATCACAAGAACCTAAATAACCTACTGCTAGTGGTCTCGGGCTAAAACAAACCGGGGTTTAAAAGACCTTACCTTGGCCGGAGTTGTAGAAGACAAGGAAGAAGCCGGTTTCCTTCTCCTTCTTCGCGCGGCCACAGCAACCTCCTAGGATGCTCCACAGACACAAGGAACACCCCAGAGAACTTCAACTCCAACTTTGAAAAGGTTTGATCCAACCTTCTTCTTCCTCTCACTCTCTCGGGTTTGGTCTCAATGGGTTTTGTCCCTCAGCCACTCCAACACTTCGGGACTTAGTCTGGGGAACTCAGAGGAGTTGGTGATGCTTTGGATCCCTTGCTGACCCCTCGTGCTCCAGCCCAAGGTAGACCAAGAGACAAAAAGGTGTAAATGCAAGATTCTTGCAAAAATTCCCCATGAACCCTGTTCACACTTAATCTTAAACCCTAGAAAGCTATCTGTAGGTAACAAATGTACCCAGAACCCTAACCTTGGCCTCTTTAATTTTGGTACATAAAATAATAGGATTTCTTCAAAAATACCCTATTTTTCGGTACTTTTAACGTATTTCGAGAAAATCCGTTTGTCAAATTGCGAAACAGACTTCACCACGACGTCCGGCTCGTCGAGACCTATCAGGTAGCATATCTTCTTGCTTGGTTTGACGCTCGTATAAAATCTCGGGCCATCTAGTTCGACAGATTACAGTCGGATGCACGCACTTCGATGCATCCGGATCTCCGATTTTCGAGATCAGGCTCCGATCAAAAGTCGACGTTTTTAGGGCCACTATTGCACTACTAATTGCCTATTTTGTCATTTAAATACTCCAGAAAATTATTTAAACTCAAATTTTTGGATTTTAAAAATCATGGTTACTACAGTGCATCAATATCCGCGCCGGCTGGTTTTGAACGTGGCTTAGGTGGCACTCTTATCCAGAGGTTTGTTAGAGAATCCCGTTTATGGCTTTTAGAGATTTTCGGTATGTACGAGAAGATGGAAAAACCCCAATTCGAGGTCAAATTCAATCGGAATTTATGCTAACCCGTTTCTCCCTTAAGCTCGACCAACTTTTTAGACCATTTCCTTCCCTCCAATAAATATTTATTTATTTATTTATTATTTAATTTTTGGAAAAAAAAATATTTCAACAATATCATTTATTTTTAAAATTTAAATAAATAATAAATAATTAAAAAAAATAAAAAAATATAATAGACATGCATGAGATTCTATCTTATTTATTAGCTCAGATTCAGATGTTGGCTCCGAGGCTAAGATAAATAAGATTAACTTATTCAAATTAGTATTAAAAAGTTTTAATTATATTTGCGATGATATTAGAATTTATAAATTCAATTATAATTTCTCACGGCTATGATTTTTAATGTATCAAATATTTTTTCCACATGTTTCTTTCACATATATATTGTAATCTTTTTTACTTGAATTAGCACTATAATGCGAATTAAGCATATTGCTAATTTGGGTATGATGATGAGATTGAAAATAAAAGAGAGAAGAATAAGTGCTCTCACTTCACGCTCACCACTATACTCACTTTACGCTCTATAAAATATATATATATATATATATATATATATATATATATATATATATATATTATTGATAGTATTAGAGCGTTATTACTATAGTCCCATTTAAATTTTAGGACCACAACGTTAAATATGATCTAAAATATATAAAGTTCTTAGATTTTTTTTTTTTTTTTTTTTTTTTTTTTTTTTTTTTTTTTTTCACACAATTTACTTTATGATTAAACCATTTCAAAATTATTTATTTTTAATAACTGCGATGGCGAGTATGTAATTTAACGGTGTAGAAAAATCTAAATTTATTCAAATTTTGATAGAAAATATTTTAAACTATTTAAATTAACATTAACATTCTTGATTTTAACTTCAAAAATACTTTACTCAAATTTTAAAAATTATTTAATTTGCAATACTAAGTAAACGATATCGAAAAATAAATTTTTTTTTTTCTAAAAATTTTATATACCCTATATCATATATTTAACGGTGTAAATTATTCATTAATCTACTTTATTTCTCCTAATTCACTCCAATTCTACTTCTGCTTTGGCTGTAACTCCTCAACCCTAATCTCTTTCCACATCGTCTACCATCATCGAATTAATTTATCACCGAATTTGTGAGGTATTAACAATACTTTTTTGGCTGCCACATTTGACTTAATATTGATATTCAACATTGATATATGAAATAAAATAAATTACTGCTATTGATATATGAAATAAAATAAATTACTGCTATATAATATTTTTTTATATTGTAAATTTAGTTCCTCATACTTTTAATTTGTTTTCCTCCAATAACTCAATATTATTTATAATAAAAATATTCATATATAATATACGTTCTTCTTTTTTTTTATTTAAAAAGTTATTGAAATATTCATATTACATGTGTGTATATATAATAAATGCAACTACAAAAAAGCACACTTATCTCCTTCAAAATGCAACAACATTCATTTTATATGTTCGAAGTCACACAATTTTTTTTGAGAGAAAAATATTATACTATCTGCTTTATTTATTTTTATTTAAAAATAAATTAAGATGAAAATGTGAAGTAACTATTTTTTAAACTTAGGATCTCCTTAGTTCACACAAAAAAAAATTAAACAAGTAGTACCAAAATCAAATATCACGAATTCGATTCTCATGTACTAAAAATTTGTGCAGGTTGGAGGGATTATTGTTCTAGGGGCATGTGATGTCACGCTCTGGATTTTAAAAATGATCTAATTTTTTTTCTTTTTTTTTTAAAAAAACATAAATTAGAATTCAAAACGTAATTCAAAACGCGACTAGATTCGCTACGCTCGTAGAAGATTTTCTGTCCTAAAATCAGTGTCTTTCCTATGCACGGTCCGCTAGGCAAGAACAACATTACCACCTAAGGCAAGGTTACTAACAAAAACATAAACAACTAACATACACTACAAATAATCCAATTAGCCTAAACTCTTCCGTCCAAAAAAAATAAAATAAAATAAAATAAAATTTAAACTATGGACCAAAAACCTAATAAAAAAAAATCTAAATATTAGAGATATTTTATTTTTTCTATTTATTTAAAAAAAATAAATTTAAAAATATTTAAAAAAATAAAAATACATAATGAGCAGACATAAGATTCAGCCATACTTTCTGAATCAGGATTTTGTGTAAGGAAGACAATTAATTTATTAAAATTAGTATTTAGATATTGCCGATTAAATCTTAAATTATCTATAAATATATAATTTTCAATATATTTGATATTTTGTCACATTTTTTGATTCGAATTAGCATAATTGGAATTAAGAATATAGAACTTTCAACTATTCCAATCCAATTATAACAATCCAGTTTGAGAAGAATTGAGAATTTGTATTATCTTTTCAACATGCTTCTTACATCTAAGTATCATTTCTTTATAATTCTATTACATTACGACAAAAAATAATAATAATAATAAATAAATATGGTTGAATTACAGAAAACTCTTTATAATATATAGCTTTTTCACTTTGTTCCCCTGTCTTTAAAAAGCTCCTCGTAATTACATAATTATTTTTAGGGGGCAACGGAGTTAACAGAATAGATAAAATAACGATAATGTCCTCCTTATCACTGTGCTCCCCTCCAACTCCACTGTCGCCCCCGCCCCCGCCCCCGCCGAGAAGCTCTCCTCCTCCTCCCCACCCTGTCGTCGTCGTCATCGTCATCTCCCCCGCCGTCGGAGAGGTCGGGGGTGCCCAGGGAGCCGCGTACCCGCGCGGACGCGTGAAGCGCGGCGCCCCAAGGGAGCAGGTCAACGCGCGACTGCCTATAGGGGCTCGCCACGTGGTGGCCTCCCTCACCCCGCGCTGACCCGCGCTACAGGAGGCGCGGGTCTCCGCACTCTAACCTGCGCCAGCACGCGCGCGTGCTTCCCCACGCGCGCGTGCTGCGCGCAGTGGTGCGGCGAGTGGGGCGCACCTGACTTGGCGCCCCACCAACCTCGGGCCGTGTAGAAACCATGAATTTTGAAACTAAATATTTAAAGTTTAAATAGTTTCTGGATTATTTAAATGGCAAAAATGAATTATTAGTAGTGCAATAGTAGCCCTAAAAATATCGACTTTTGATTGGAACCTGATCTCGAAAATCTGAGATCACTATTGCGACCGTCTCGTCGAAACAAGAAAGATTGATATTCACATATTTTCGATCCGACGGTCGGATCTTCCGCAAAACAGTAAAAAAGAAGCGGACCCCACAACTTAAGTTGTGAATAGTAACCCCTGATTTAATTTCCCTCTCGACTAAACGTCGGTCGTTTCGCCGTCTAGACCCCAAACATAGTAGTATGAGTAGTCATTTCTAACTAATTTCGATGTTCTGAATGCAATGGCATAGACAGAATTCTAGTTTGGTGATTCTGGTGCATCGAAATACGTGCGTCATTCTATAACATACAGAACTTTATGGCCCGAGATTTTATTCGAGCGCCAAATTAAACATGCAAATCCACTACTTGATAGGTCTCGATGAGCCGGACGTCATGGCGAAGTCAGTTTCGCAATTCGACGAACTGTTTGTCTCGAAATGCGTGAAAAGTACCAAAAAAGGGTATTTTTGAGAAAACCCTAATATTTTATATACCAAATTGAATGAGGTTTCTTGGAGAGGGTTCTGGGTGCATTTGTCACCTACAGCAGGGACTTGAGAGTTAGTGGTTAGCTATGCAGGGAGCAAACCACAAAATTGCCAAAAATCATGCATTTACTACATAGTGGCTTTTGGACTTCTTTGGAGGGAGCACGAGGGGTCTAACCCAGTTCCAAAGCATCCCCTCACCCCTCTGCATGCTCAAGACCAAGACTTGGGTGCGGGGGTGGCCGAGGAGACACCACACTTCAAGTTTGGCCGAGCTTGAGAGAGAGAGAGAGAGAGAGAGAGAGAGAGAGAGAGAGAGAGAGAGAGAGAGAGAGAGAGGAGGGTGAAGGTTGGAGCAAAGTTGCTCCAACTTGCTTTCTGGAGTCCCTGGAGTGATCTCCTGCGCAAACTCGAGCTTTCTGGCGGCTGAGAGACGCCGGAGAAGAATCCCGCTTCATCTTTTCTTCTCCAACTCCGGCGAGGTAAGCTCTCTTCAACCTCGGTTTCTTAGCATCCAAAACTGTTGGAAGTCGACTCTATTGAGTCTAGAGATGCTCCGTGCCATGTCCTGAGCCCCCATGCATGGCCGGTTGCCAGCGGGAGAAAAATCTCGCCGAAAACCTAACCTAGATCCGCCTCGAGCTAGTTCTGCTACCGGTGGTTTTTGGCGAAAAAAGAAATGACCATATTCTTCTCCTCGATGATTGCAAGCATCCCACAAAATTTGGAGTGATTTGGTTCTGTGTGGGGGTGGTACGGTCGTGCCCTAGTTTCGGGAGTTTGTGACCGCGGCCAAGATGGCCGGTCCGGCGTCGCCACTGCTTCTCGGCGTCGAGGGAGGGTTTGGTAACCTTCATGGGCCTGAGAATAAGCTTTCCATGTGGTTGCATGTGTCCCATGCAGGCTGGATCGAAATCCGCCATTAATGGGCGAAGCTCGGCCGCGTTAATGGCGGACGGCTTTCCGGTGGTCACCGGCGGTAGGGACTTGCCCAGAACTTCCTAAAGCTTCGATATAAAGCTTATGGTGCTGTTGTTGCACCCAGAAACCCATGCTCTGTGATTGCCCGAACCCGAAGCTCCAACCGTGGCCGCGCCGCCTAGCTCCGGCCACCGCGTGCCTATTTCTCTACCCAGTCGCAAGCATGGTGTTGCCTTTGGAACCCTAGAGGCTGGTGCTTGCCTCAGTTGGCCACCAAAACAAAGAGTTTTGGTTGAGTCCATTGTTGGTGCTCAAGCCGAGGCCGAGCTTGCTCCGGTCGCTTCTCCGGCCAACTTGCTACCCTATGTCAGTGAGCATTCATAGTTCCCAAGTCCCTGGAGCATGATGCTCACTCTAGTTTGCAAAATGACTGAGTGGTTAGGAAGATATGTTATGCAAAGCTCTATGTTAATCTAAGTTGAGCCTTAGAGTGTTCCAACAGTAATTTAACCTCGCGACAGTGAGCCCTAGCCTTTAAGACATCCCCTGAGCTTGATGCTCACCTCATACCAAACTTGGACTGATGGGATTGTGAGATCTTGAGTGCCATGCCCTAGAATGGCCATTGTTGGTCCATGGGCTGTTTCAGCAGCTTTACGGCTCCGCAATAGTGAGCCTTTGGGTCTCTTGGACCTTCTAAACATGATGCTTGCTTCAGATTGGCAAATGGTCGAGTAAAAGTTTAAAAAATGCAAAATAGCTTAGGTTGCCTATATAAAAGATGGCCCGAAGTTTTCTTCAGGTTCCGTGCTGCTGCAAATGGGTGAGCATAGTGTTCAGCGAGTCGAGGGTCACCTACTACAGGTGACGGTTCGTTAAAATGATGTCCCGATTAAGAGAACGAGCGAAAACGGATCTCAAATACGCATAAAAGTGCGATTTCAGAAAACCCTAGGGGTCTAAATGCAATTGTGACATCATGTGCTGTCTCGGGCAGCGTGTCAATGATCTCTAAACTTTTTTGTTAGAGATCTAATGGCTCTTGTTGAGCAGGAATTGGTTATTGGACCGTAAATCGGTAAAATCGTCGGTTTAACGGCGCCCCGGTGGCAATTGCGCATGTCGAAAAATTGCGGCAGTTCCGCCTAGCCTTTTGTTGAGTCCTAGTAGAATCTGGTTGAGCCAGCGGCAAGAGGTCAAAGCCCGTGTCTCCTGAAAATCCAAATGGAATTTTCGGGAGGGGCATTTTGGTAATTATACCAACATTTGATTAAAAGGTTGAGTCTAGCAAAGTGTTGTTTGTCAAATATTAATGTTTTAGTATTTCGAGGCTGCACGACAAGTTTCACTGAATTCGGGAATCTGTAAGCGCTGTTTGGGTCAAAGTGGGCCGAACGGCGGTTTTTTTGGCGACTTTCGCAATCTGGAAAAGGTACAGGTTTAAGTTTTTGTGGGATGAGAGAGTCTGAGGTTTGAGTTGTGTGAGTTGTTCCCTGATCAACATCTTTGATTCAGGTTGGCACGGTTTGGCTCTAGCCTTCGAGCATTCTGTTGGAGTTGTCATATCGCCTGCAAACAGGTGGGTTTATCTTCGGTCCGGGCTTTATCATTTCGGCCCTCTGGGGTACCTTAATTGGTCGGACCCCTGTTCTTGTGGTAGCCTAAATTTTATATTTGAGCCTGTCTTTTTATTGATCAGCATTATTTTTCTATTGCTATATCTGCCTGATTATTTGATCAATATTAGTTATCAGCCTATATGATGCCTTGCATGATTGATAATTAGTTGCTTTCAGTTAATATGATTTTATCCCGGACATTTGCCATGCTTGATTGATCCTTAGCTTGCTAGATGATATGTTGCCATGTTCGATTGATCCTTTGCCGGCTATCATGATTGATCATTAGTTGCTTTCAGTTAATATGATTTTATTCCGGACATTTGCCATGCTTGATTGATCCTTAGCTTGCTAGATGATATGTTGCCATGTTCGATTGATCCTTTGCCGGCTATCGGTTATTATGATTTTATTCTGGATATTTGCCATACCTGATTAGTCATTAGCTAGCTTTGACATTTATACCTGATTATCATTACTTCCTGATTACATCTGATCCATGCTATAGTAGTTGTTGATTATATTCTGCATATGATGAGATTCAGTTGACATTCTATTGTTGCATCCCTTTGGGATTTTTCCCCGCTTATTGTTGTTTACTTGAGTTGAGATTCTGTTAGCATTCTACTGATGCATCCTAGTGGAGATTTTCCCGGCTTGTTGCCGATTATCCGGTCGGTGGACCGTGAGGTTGAGCATTAGCATTATGATTTCCACAGAGCCAGCTGTTCTTTCACGTACACTAGCGGAATTGCTACCCGCAGCGGTGTACTTTACCGGTAAAGTGGTTAGCAGTGACGACCCGTGAGCCCAGAGGGTTATGACAGCAGATTGGTGTAAAGGTGGAATTTTGCCTAAGGTCTGGTTGACCAACATGGTGGCTTTGATTGGGTACTTGTGGTTTCTATCAGTTGATGCATGATTAGCTATTCCTTATAATTGCTCAGTTCCTGTTTAGTATACATCAGCATGCTTTTATTATGACAGCTTAGTATTTTTGATGTACTCAGCACTATATTCATAATTTTATTACAGCACCATAATATACATATCTACCATGCCTAATGATCATTACTATCCGCTAGTTATTGTATGCCAGTAGGTACGATCTGCTATTTCTCGGCTCGTCGTGCCCACTGGGATACACTGTCGATGTATCTCACACCCCCTGGGTGACCATTTTTCAGGTCGGTTGGATGCTGGGATGTCGGGACGTGTTGGTAAGATGCCGCAATAGACTGGACCCTGGACAGCCGTTTATTTTATTCTCAGTTGTGTAAATTGTAAACTAATTGTATAAGTGATTGTAATATTTGTAATTTGTTTATTAGTCCTTTAGAGTTCGTAGTTTAGACTACTCTGATGTTGGTTTGCCATTATAGAACCGAGCATGTATAGAAAATGCTCAATCCAATGCGGATTGGGAATTTTCTATATATGTGGCGGTCTGTTGCGCCTTGGCTGGATTTTCTAAACTCTGATTAAAAAAAGAAAAAAAAAATGACTCTGTTTTTCGAACTCGGGCCGTGACAGGCCGCGCCTGACCTGGAGCGCCGTCGCAGGGGAGGGTTCGGGCGGCGACTGCGCCGACGATCGCCGAGGGCTCCGGACAACGGCGGCGGCGGGATCCCTCACGGAGCGACGGAGCTCGGTCTCGAAGCGATCGGGAGAAGAATTAGAGGTTGAAAGATATTTTCGGTATATTACCTAAAACATTGACGGCTCACTAACGGAATGCTGACGACGGATTGTAAATATATAATTCCATAATTACGAGGGGGCAAAATATAAGTTTTTAAAAAACGGAAGGTAAAGTGAAAAAACGGTATATTATAAAAATTTTTTCTATAATTTAAATAAATAAATAAAATTATTACAGTTGTCTGCCTAAACTATCTCTTTATACTTTAATTTATTATTTGAAATCGTCATTCCTTCTAATTCACACCGCTACCTCCTAACTCAACCGTCTACCTCCTAACTCAACCGTCGAAATCACTTCTCCTGCTGTTTTTACTCGAAATTCTCAACCGTAATCTCCTTCTCCATCGCCGTTCGAAATCACTTCTCCAGCTGTTGTTACTCGAAATCCTCAACCGTAATCTCCTTCTCCATCGCTTTTTCAGAACTGATACAGTCGCTAAACATGTCTCTCTACTATCTATCTGGTCGAGTTAATTTGTTCTTGGTTCCGTATGATATTAACAATGTGCTTTTTTCTGTTTCTCTAACTCAATATTAATATTCGACAGTTAATCTGAGTCAATATTGATATAAAAAATAAAATAAATTACTGCTATCCTATATTTTTTTTATACTGAAAATTTAGTTCTTAATTATTCTAATTTGTTTTCCTCCAATAATTTAATACTATTTACAATAAAAATATTCACATCATATATTTATATATTTTCTAATTTGGTTTCCTTCAAGAACTCAATATTATTTGTAACAAATATATATATATATATATTTCTCTATTTTTTTCTCCGAACCAAGAAAACCATAAAAGAATTCATATTACATGTGTGTATATATATAATAAATGCACCTATGAAGGACTTATATCATGCTTAAAATGCAGAAACATTCATTTTATATGTTCAGCTCACACAATTTTTTTTTTTTTTAAGGGAAAAACAGCTAGCATGCAATTCATTTTATTTATTTTTACTAAAAAAAAATGTGAAGAAACTATGTTTCAAATTTGAGACATCTTTAGTTCACACAATTAAACAAATAAACAAGTGGTACCAAAATCAGAGATCAATATTTTATTTTTTTACTTTTTCTTTAACCAGGAAAGGCATAGAAATGTTCATATTACATGTGTTTATATTTAATAAATGCACTTATGAAGCACACATATTTCACTGAAAATGCAAAAACATTCATTTTATATGTTCTAAGTCACACAAATTTTTTTAAGAGAAAGATATTATATACTATCCGTTTTATTTATTTTTTAATAAAAATACGAAGTAACTATTTTTCAAACTTGAGATCTCTTTAATTCACACAATTAAACAATTAAACAAGTGGTACTAAAATCAAAAATCACGATTTTTATTCTTGTGTACTGTAAATTTATGCATGTGCTAGACGAGATGGGAGGGACTCTTGTTCTAAAAAAAAATCATCATCCCATCCTGTGGTGAAAGGTCAGATTGTGCCAAATTCCATTTGAAGTGGCGGAAGATCGGCGAGTTGGACTATGTTACAATTGAGACTCGCATACATTATGTTTATACGTTTTAAATAAATTAGTTATATTTTTATAAAATTTTTAAAATTTTAAAATTAATAATTAACGGCAGTAATTCTAGATCTTATCCTTTCCTGTGGCCTTCGAAATAGCACAAAAATATTAAAAACTTATTAATACGAAACTTTAAATTAGTTAGCACATCGCATTGAATTTTCCAGCACATAGAATTCCGCGATGAAAATTTTAAATAAAAGTAAATTGTTAGAAGCCGTAATCCAAACTTTCTTATATTTAAAGAGTTTGAATTATAGGTTTACTTTTTGTAAATTCTTGATTGACGCAACTTGGAACTCAAGTTTGAGATATCAATTACGGAACTTAGGTCTCAGATATCAATCACTAAATTATTTGTTATTTATGTTAGGGACATTGATGACAAAGATCTTTCTAAAAATTACTTTCTATGACATAATTTTTTTTTTTTTTTACTGAATAAATTATTATTTGACAAAACGGACTGACGTTCAAATATGATAAGAATAGAGGTATCAAACGGACTGACATTCAAATATAATAGGAATAGAGGTGTCAAAAGGACTGACATTCAAATATGATAAAAGTAGAGGTGTCAAACGGACTGGGCACCTGCAGCCTGGCGTAGCACCACTGCAAGCAGCCATGCTTAACAGGCCGGCACAGCTTGTCTATTTTTTATTGGCCAAATTACAAAAAAAAATTCTATAATATACCGTTTTTTTATTTTGTCTCCATGTCTTTAAAAAGCCTATATTTTGTCCTCTCGTAATTACGTAATTATTTTTAGAGGGCAACGGGGTTAACAGAATAGTTAAAATAATGATAATGCCCTCCTTATCCCTGTGTTTATCCCTGTACTCCCCTTCGACTCCACTGCCGCCCCCGCCCCCGCCCCCGCCCCCGCCGAGAAGCTCTCCTCCTCCTCCCCACCCTGTCGTCGTCGTTGTCGTCTCTCCCTCGCCGTTGGAGAGGTCGGGGGTGCCCAGGGAGCCGTGTCCCCGCGCGGACGCGTGAAGCGCGGCGCCCCCAAGGAGCAGGTCAACGCGCGGCGGCATATGGAGGCCCGCCACGTGGCGGCCCCCTCACCCCGCGCTGACCCTCCCCAGAGGAGTTGCGGGTCCCCATGCGCTGAGGTGCGGCGAGTGGGGCGCCGCCATGTGGCGCCCCACCAGCCTCGGGCCGCGCCAGACCTGGAGCGCTGTCACCGGGGAGGGCCCGGGCGGCGACTGCGCCAACGATCGCCGAGGGCTCCCGACAACGGCGGCGGCGGGATCCCTCACGGAGCGACGGAGCTCGGCCTCGGAGCGACCGGGAGAAGAAGATGTTGAAAGGTATTTTTGGTATATTACCTAAAAAATTAACGTCCCACTAACGGAATGCTGACGGCGGGGATGTAAATGCACAATTCCATAATTACGAGGGGGCAAAATGTAAGGTTTTTAAAGATAGGGGGTAAAGTGAAAAAGCGGTATATTATAGGGGTTTTTTTGTAATTTAGCCTTTTTTATTTTCATACTTTATATTTTGACTAAATTATAAAAAACCCCCCTCTAATATCCTGCTTTTCCACTTTACCCTCCTGTCATTTAAAAGTCAACAATCTGCCCCCTCGTAATTTCAGAAATGTCTTTAGGGGGCAACACCGTTAACGGAGAGGGTAAAATGACCATTATGCCCTCTTTTTTTTTTTTCTTTTCTATTCCGAAGTTTTTTTTTTTTTTAAGAGATATTTTCCAAGGGTATTTTGGGTATATGAAATTATATTTTCAAAAAAACTGACGGTCAACTGACGGCGGGAGGGTTATTGCACAATTCGGTAATTACGAGGGGGCAGATTGTCGACTTTTTAATGACAGGAGGTAAAGTGGAAAAGCGGGATATGAGAGGGGGGTTTTCTGTAATTTAGCCTTATATTTTTATTTTATTTTATTCTTTTTAATAAATATAACTAAAGTTATTTTATAAAATAACTATTTTAAATTTTATTAAAAAATTAAATTTATTATAATAATAAAAAAAATGTTAAAATTATTTTTTTAAAAAAAAAAAACTAATAAAAGGCCGGGATTTGTCCTGGGCGAGGGACCAAGTAGGGGCTCTATTCAACTTCCTATTCCAAACCCTTTACTCAAAGAAAAAAATAAAAAAAAAAAAAAAAAAAAATGAACTTTTGAACCAAAAACCTTTCAAATCTAAATATTTGATATATTTTATTATTTTTGTTTAATTTTAAAATTTAAATATATTTAAAAATATTAAAAAATAAAAAATATATAATAAGCAGACATGAGATTTAGCTAGTGTTTAGGATTTTGATATTGTCACCCTACTCGATTAATAACGGTAAGAAATATGATTAATTTATTAAAATTAGTATTTAGAGTTCTCATGACGGATATTTTGGAAGTTAACAATAAATTTTCTATAAATATATAAAATTTAATGTATTTAATATTTTTTGAGCATATTGTAATCTTTCTAGCAATTGCGCCCCTATGCTTTAAAAAGTACAAAATAATTGATGCATGTGAAATTTCGGCTGTCGAATAAAAATATGTGCAATTAGTATGATAGTGAGTCTTTAAGCCCCGTTTGGTCGCAGGATAAAGAAAAAATAATTTCTTTTATCCTACAATTTCTACCAAATAGGAGCTTAAATAATTCCTGATTTAACGGGTTATTTTAGGATAATTCGTTAATTTTTATTTCAGGGGTTATCTTCATTGAAAATTTTTAAGGGTAGTGAATAAAATTTACTTCTGCCACTCCTGATCTAAAGTAATTTTATTTTCAAATCTTTAGTAAAGTTAAATATTAAATTGCATTATTATTTTATTTAGTATTTATTATTTACTATAAAATATACTATAAAATATAAAATATTATTTAATTTACGGAAAATATAATTTATTATTTATTATTCTATTGTTTGAGACTTACTATAAAGGGATAATTGCCTCTGTATCCCTGAAATATGAAAAATATCTAATTTACTCCTCTTATTTTTCTCTTTCCAATATACCCCTCATACGTTCCACCGTTATTAAAAATACCCCTACCGTTTCCCTTTGTTAAGTTAACTAGGGTTAAACTAGAGTTAAATAATAATCGGAGTTGAAAACTATCAGATATACCTATTTTGTCTGGGTTTAGGATTTAGGGTTTAGGGTTTAGAATTTTTTAGTGTTTTAGGGTTTAGGGTTTAGGGTTTTTTAGGGTTCTAGGGTTTAGGGTTTAGGGTTTTAGGGTTTAGGGTTTAGGATTTTTTAGGGTTTTAGGGTTTAGGGTTTTAGGGTTTAGGAGTTTAGGGTTTTAGGGTTTAGGGTATATTTAAAATGGCAAAATAGTAATTACACACAGATAACGGCAGTTCCAAACGGTACACTAACAGAGTTTAACTTTAGGGGTATTTTGGAAAGAAGTTGGAACGTAAGAATGGTAGTTTTAATATTAGCCTTCTAAGAGGGGTAAATCTGAAAACATGAAAATTTTTAGGGGTATGTAGAAAATTACCCCTACTATAAAATATAAATCATATTTTCTATATATAAGATAATTGCAAAATTGATATTTTGTAAAAAAATTTATCATTTTCTTTCATTATCATCTACTCTTCTATAATATTAATCAAACATTTTTTTTATCTATTTCAGATAATACAAACAATTTGAACAAAACGCAACTTAATAATCCCGAAATAACAAACTATTCTAGGTATAAATAAAATTATATCTTTTAATTTTATACTCAAACGAAACTTCTTTTAGGGTTTAATGGGTGTTTCTATAATATTAATCAAATATAATTTTATCTATTTCAAAAAATACAAACTTTTGGAACCAAATGCAATTTAATTTTTATTCTTGATTATTTCGAAATAGCAAACTATATATTCTAGATATAAAAAAATTTATACCTTTTGGGTGCGTTTGGAATCGGGTTAAGCTGGAATTGGCTAAACCGGGGATAAGTATAAAGTACGGAACTATAGCGAAAACGCGTTTGGGATAGTCCAGAGATAAGAGAATTTGTGTTTGGTTTAATAATGAGGAATAGGAGGGATAAAGAGGATAAGATGGGTAAATTACCTTTTTGCCCCCAAGAGTTAATATGTGATAAAAGTTGTTAAAAATTAATTAGTTCGTTTTAATTAATGAATTAATGGTTTAAAAAAATAGAAATAAAATTATAATTATAATTAAATTATATTATTTAAAAATAATATTTATTTTAATATTTTATTTTCTCAAATTTAAATTTAAATTTAAAATATAAAATTTCAACATTTTAATTTTAAGATTTAAAATTTTATAATATCTATTTTAAATAATAAATTTTTAACATAAAATTTTTTTAAAATTTGAAAAAATCATATATTTGCTAAATATTTGTAAATTTTTGCCCTCAAGCTTTATTATGTGATTAAAATTTTCTAAAATTATTTTTCTCGTTTTAATTAATGGATTAATGGTTTAAAAAAATAGAAATAAAATTATAATCATAATTAAATTATATTATTTAAAAATAATATTTAATTTAATATTTTATTTTCTCAAATTAAAATTTAAATTTAAAATATAAAATTTCAACATTTTAATTTTAAGATTTAAAATTTTATAATATTTATTTTAAATAATAAATTTTTAACATAAATTTTTTTAAAAAATTTAAAAAAATCATATATTTGCTAAATATTTGTAAATTTTTGCCCTCAAGCTTTATTATGTGATTAAAATTTTGTAAAATTATTTTTCTCGTTTTAATTAATGGATTAATGGTTTAAAAAAATAGAAATAAAATTATAATCATAATTAAATTATATTATCTAAAACTAATATTTAATTTAATATTTTATTTTTTGAAATTAAATTTAAAATTTCAAACATAAAATTTTAATATTTAAATTTTAAAATTTAAAATTTTATAATATTAATGTGTGATGATGAGAGTGTATTGGGAAGAGAGAAAAGAGGTGGGATGAAGGAAAAGAGAGAGAGGAGAGAGAGGGATTTGTGATGATGAGAGTGTATTGGGAAGAGAGAAAGGAGGGGAGAGGAGAGTGAGAGAGAAGAGAGTTTTTATTAAAATGATATGTTGAGATGAGATAAAGTAGGGGAGAAGGGTAATATGGTAAAAATTTTAATATTAAAATAATAGGATGGGATTTGTTATACCAGCTATTCTCCTTGCTCTGGGTTAAGCAATACCAGATGGTTCCAGAAGCGTTTGAAAGAATAAGAAGGATAAACCCGCTATTCCCGGTTCTGTACCAATACCAAATGGCCCCTTTAAATTTATACTCGAACCAAACTAAGCTTTAAGATTTAATTGGTGGTGGGTGGAATAGTATGATCTAATGTTTGGAATTGATTAAAAACAAAAAAAATTAATGATAAAAAACTCACCAGCACTAAATAATTGGTATTTTTATAAGCATCATAAAAGTATAATTTGAATTAAGGATAGGACTAATTTAGGAATGATGGAATCAAACTTTCAATTGTTCTGATCCAATTATAGCAAAATGTATTATCTTTTCAAAATACTTTTGGGAGCTTTTATTACACTATCCCAAAAATAAAAAAATAAAAAAATAAAAAATAAAAAATAAATAAAAAGAAAAAAGAGAAAATTATGGATGCGGCTGAAACGCCATTTCTATCTGTACTGTGACTGGAGTAGAAGGCCCAAAATGTTCAATTCTTAACTCAACATACTCCTCCTGCTCTCGTTGCTCGGACTACTCAATTTTAATTTTTTTTTCCATCTTCTCCTTACTACTTATACTTCCTTACTACTGATACTTACTACACATATTTCTCTACGATTTATCTAGTCGGATTAATTCATTTTTGGATCCCTAAAATATTAGCAATACGTTTAATTTGTTTTCCTCCAATATCTCAATAACTCAAAACTATTGGTAAAAAATTATATATGTATTCCCTAACCAATAAAGTCATAACAATATTCATATTACATGTGTGTGTATATATATAATAAATGCACCTATGAAGCACGCATATCTTGCCCAAAATGCAAAAACATTCATTTTATATGTTTAGTTCACACAAATTTTTTTTAAGAAAAAAATAGTATGCTATCCGTTTCGTAACTTAGATGGAATTGTGAAGAAATTATGTTTCAAACTTGGAATCTCTTTAGTTCACACAATTAAGTAATTAAACAAGTGGTACCAAAATCGGATGTCACGTCCTGAGTTTCAAAAAGCAGTAATTTTTTTTTTTTTTTTTTCAATCAAAGTTTAGTCTTGATACCCAGGGCGTGGACAAACCGTCACATGCACAGAAAAATCTCTGTCCATACGAACAAAATCTTCCCTATACATACTCGGTTATGCAAGTACAACAATATATTCAGAGAGTGACATAATCAACAACTAAAGCATAACATAAAGTTTTACAGTTAATTACATCCACAATTACATATGACATAATCCAACAAACACTCAGAACAGTCTTAACTCCACAATCACATGACGATATCTACTCCGCAACTAAATTGGAAATATCAAGCACTAGGCCATAGTGGCCAATAGCAGGGAACAACTCTATCGCAAAAGCTCACTGGATCGTCCCGACATCTCAGCACCTGACTGATCTGAAAAAATGATCACCTAAGGGTGTGAGATACAACATAAATATAACCCAATAGGCACGACGGGCCGAGAAATAGCAAATCGTAATTACTGGATACTGTAAGCGGCGGATGGTAAAACAGGATATAATCTGAAAGCTGAAAGGCAAGATACTAGTCATGCTGAAATGAAAGCAGGGTACTCATGAATAAAGCTGAACATGCTATAACTGGCAATCATATAATCGTGGTCAATCTCAATGTAAAATAGATACAGATTATGCTATATAACAGAGTAAGTATGATAATCCATAAATATCAAAGCTGTAAATAAAGAGTACGAACAATCATGTACCAGTTATGCTAATAAATGCTGGAGCAACAATGCAAATCATGCATCAATGCTAGAACTGAAATACCCAATCAATGCCATCATCAGCCTCGAAGACCTCGGCTAATGCCCAAGCTGGCACGGTTGGCTGACATATAACCCGGCACCACCGTGCACTCAAGGGCACAAGTGTCGCCACAATCGTCCACTATGTGCAGCGTGGGCTCACGGGTCGCGTAGACCACTCTACATTCTCTTTTCCTTATTCATGTTACTGTGTTTTAGTTCAAGTTGTTTATCCCTTTGGAAGCCTCGCTGAACGGGCCCATGCCCCGCAACCATGCTACCATAAGACGAGACAATCCAAAGGTGTTAATAGCACATAGGTGCTCTGCATGCCATTTCGAAGTTCCTCGCGCGTTAAAAGGGCCTCAGCCTGGGGAGATGGCTATCGCTCTCACACTCCTGAAATGCGAGTCTCAAATCTGAAGGTACCCTTTTAATTACTTTTAATCCCTACGAAAGTAGCTCGGCCGATGGGTCTCTACCCAAGGAGTCATGCTCCTAAATTGACGAGTCTCAAATCCGAAAGTACCCTTTTTAATTACTTTTAATTCATACGGAAGTATCTCATCCAACGGGTTTATACTCAAGGAGTCATGCTCCCAAATTGACGAGTCTCAAATATGAAGGTACCATTTTTAATAATTTTAATTCCTACGGAAGTATTTCGTCCGACGGGTCTCTACCAAAGGAGTCATACACCGAAATTGACGAGTCTCAAATCCGAGGTTGCCCTTTTAATTCTTTTTAAGCTTTTGCATCTTTCATTGATTCACTTAATCACTTATACTTATTCAACCTTGAGTTCATAGACTCTATGTTGCATTGCATTTCATACTTGACCTAGAGTTCATTAACTCTAAATTGCATCTCAATAGTAACCTAGAGTTCATCGACTCTATTTGCATTTCAACAATTTCCTTGAGTTCCTTAACTCCATTTTGAATACTCTATCATGCAACCTTAAGTTATTCCCTAAGACAATGCCACTCATTTTTTTAGAGTTATCTCATAATTTCATGCTACTCATTTGACCTCTTAGTCTAGGTTTTCTCCTAATTTTTACATCCATGCCATTTGACTAAGTTTTCTCCTAGGTCACATATCATTCATACTGAACAATAACAACTGATCCCTATACTATCACGCAGTATACGAATAGGGAACACCGCAATCACTGAACAGGAATATGCCGAAGTAACTAGTCTATAATCATCACTAGCTAATGACCAATCAAGCATGGCATATGTCCAGATGTATATCACTATATATTCTGAATACTGAGAATGAAAGCATATAGTAAGCTCAACTGTAAAATCAAGGCTACATAACTATATATATACTGAATGCTAGAATGAAAACAAATAGAATGGCTCAACCATAGGATAAAGGCTAACATCAAACACAGGGGTCCGACCTACTACGGTACTTCATAGGGCCGAAATGATAAAGCTCGAACCGAAGCTAAACCCACCTCAATATAGGCGGTTCCACACTCCGCTGGAAGGCTCGCGGGCAGGAGTCTGACTGTTGGGACCTGGATCATGTATACTGATCAGAAACGGACTCACTGATACCCAATCCATAGACTCACTATACACAGAAAGCTTAACTTGGGCCTTTTCCAAATTCCCGCAATTTGCCGAGAATCTGCCGATTGGTCAACTTTGACCCGATCTGCGCTTATGGGTTTCTGAATTTAATGAAACTTGACGTGCAGTCCCGGAACGCTTCACTGAAGATGTTCGGGCAATAACATACTGAAGATGTTCTATCATGCAAGATACAAGTTAAGCATTAATAAGGGGATAATGCAACGTTATAATCTTTAAACATAACCCAACTAGTTTAGGATGAACATTACCACATATAAGATCCTAGATCCATGATCATGTACCAAAACTCAAGTAAGCATTCATCATTTTAACGTAGATTAAATCTCATGCTTACATAATCACATACAAGTTACACACTAAAAATGCTGCTTACTAACAATTAGAATTAGGGGACCGTCCGCCGATTTTGGAGACAAAAACAACCCACCTAGAAATGATCGATCCAAAGCCCGATCAAGCTGAAATCCGGCGTGAAGATACCTCGGCTCCTCAGGAAAATAATGGCACAGAAATCACCCCAATCCGACTTCCGGATTGGGCGCAAATGATGAAACGACAAGCGTTGCGCAACAATATCCAAAACAAGTCATTGAAATGAAGCTTAGTGTCTAAGGATTTTTAGAGCTTAATTAAAAGTAATTTCTCTTAGATTCCAACATGAAAAATACTCTTTTATATCATGTTAACACATCCATACAAAGAGATCCCCAAAAATTATGATAATCTCATAGCTACCACCATACAAAAGCTCGTGGCTCAAAGGAACACAAAAAACTGCACCACTAAAAAATCTGCATTGAAGGGTCTGAAAGATGGTGAAATTTACCTGACCAAATGAGCTCCGAATCTAGTAAGAAAGGTGGCGATGGATTCCTCGTCGAGTGTAGATGCGAATCGAACTAAAGAACTCCTAAATCTGAGCTTGTATGAAAGAGAAAACTCAAAATTACTCATGAGTGTCCGAGCACAAAATCTGTGCGGGATGGTTCCAGAAAAACCAAAAATACTCCAAAAAATCCCACACGAAAAAAGTTGAATATCAAACTTGTAGATTTACCTTTTGTGGAGATCCCTTCCAAATTTCAGCTCAAAATTTCGAGAGATGAGGTCTGGGAAAATTTTGTACCAAAATGCGACAGTGAAGCTCCGAAACTGCACTAATGGCGTGCTACACTTGAGGAAAAAGATGGTCTCCCCAAGCTCCCTTGTGGCCAACAATGGTGGAGGTGTAGTTGTAGAAGAGGGAGAGGTTGCTGCTGTGAAGAAAACCCAGGTGTACCAGCAAAAGAGGAAGGAGATAGAGCTACAACATGAGGAAGAATGAGGAGAAAAGAAATAAAAAGAAGAAAGAAAAAAGAAAAATAGGGAAGAGATGGGGAGTGAGGGGGCATTGTGCCCCCGCACAGCGTTGGGCCGAGCCCAGCTCGGTCCAGCTTTGCGGCGCCTGGGTGGGCAGGTGGGCGCCCTCCAACGGGAGGGCGCCGTGTGGCGCTATGCGAGGCCGTGCAACTCGCACGTGCGCGCACGTCTGCGCCAACCATACGCTGACGCCTGTCCCGGTCCCCCTTTGCTGCGCCCGATGCACCGCCAAAGCTTGTAGACCAGCACACAGTGCAAAAATGCCTGGTAAGCCCAAAAAATTCGAAAACAACCATTTTTGACCGTTTTCGTACGCTGAGTCCGTTTTTGGCATCCGTTTGACGCACAACGCACTCTAAACACCAATAATAAGTGTTTTCTCGCCATCGGACGCGCAGCCATGCCACATGGGTAACCGAGGCAACCGAGACACCACAGGCTTAACTCCTCCAATTGACCTAACCACCCCACCAAGCCCTAATTAGGGTTGAGCATTATTCTCAGTAGGTTAAAGAGGCACAAAGTCTCACCCTAGTGAAGCCGCAAAACTGCTGGAACAGCTTAAGGAGCTACTTTGCTCTACTCAAGGCCTAACATGCTTGAACTACTGATCCACTCAACCATTCCTCAAATTGAGGTGAGCACTGAGCTCAATGGGTTAAGAGAAGTCAGGGGCTCACTATCCGAAGGTCGCGGACTGGCTGGAGGACCTGCTGGAGCAACCTCGACCATGGCCAAGAGCTCCAAGGCTCGGGCATGGGCCACATAACATAACATTTATTCTGGTGGCCCACTGTAGCAAGCATGAGCTTCAGTGGCACGGGGGCATTGCCAGGAGCAATGCTAGGTCGGGCGCCGGCGCGCGGTCGCGGCGGATGGCCGGAGCTAGGCTATGCAGCCACCATGGACAGCAAGCATGGTTTATTAACAACCAGAGGATTTCGAGTGCAACAAACAACACCAATGGCTTAGCTACAACATTTGGAAAATGACTGGACACCTGGCTGACGGCAGAGGGCGGCGGATAGCCGGCCACCATTGTTGCGGCCAACCGAGCTCCAACAATGGTGAAGCTTCAACCAGGGGGTCTAGGCCGCAAGCAAGGGTACCAGCAGGTCCTTCTTGACCTCGTGGAGCCAACCGAGGCCATGGCCAGCGTCAGAGAGCGGCGGCGGCGGCGACGGCGCCGGAGCAAAAAGCTCGGCCAAGCCTTCTTTTTCTAAGAACTAGGGCACGACGCCGCGGGCTCAATAGCGCATCAACCCTCACCAAACTTGGTGGGAAGCTTGAAAATTTCCATCAGAAGAAGCTCGACATCTTTGTTCTCAGGAAAAACAGTCGAGGGTCACGGTTGCTCGAGGCGGAGCAACATGCAGTTTTCCGGCCATGCAACTTCACCGCCGGCCAACCGACGCTTCATCGGCTTCGGGGCTGGGCTAGGAGACTCCCCAGAAACCCAAGAACCTACTGCTAGTGGTCTCGGGCCAAGCAACCAAGAGGAGGAGAAGAATCTATCTCGCAAGAGTTGGTGAAGAAAGAAAGAAGCTAGGTTGCTCCACCGGTGTCGCGCGGCCACAGCACACCACCGGATCCCCTAGGCTCGGCTTCTGGGAGTAAGATGAGACCTCAGAAAGCTCTGGGAGGAAGTCTCACTTGTTTGGTACCTTCTCCTTGAACCCAACCCGAGAGCAAGGGATAACTTGCTTGGGACCTCATTTTTCGGCAACCAGGGCTTTGGGAGGTGGTGGTAATGCTTGGGGCAGATAGGAGGAAGATGAGGAGTCGTGGGGCTGCGGTTACAGGAGGAGGCGGTTGCGACCCTTGGTTGCTTTAAGTAACTAATGCAACAAAATGCATTCTGGTCCTCCAAATCCCACTCTCATTGTAGTGGCCCTGGTTCCCATGCGGCGTTCTTCCAATGAATCCACTGTTAGAACACCTAGTATTGGTGTATCTGGCCCACGGGGCATCAATTGGATGCTACTGATGGACCCTGTGTGTTTCTTTTTGCTGTGTTGGCCTTCGGCTGGGTTTGTCGAAATTTCTGAAAAGAATCAGGCCAAACGGAGATCGGAAATGGATTCAGCATGGAAAAACGCTTGAAAACGACTCTTTGTTTGTTTAATTTGGAGTCCGGATGCCCAAAAACGGACACCCAGAAGTTTTTAGTGGTTTTTGGTGCATGGGAGGGGCCGTAGACCGCCGGGATGCCACGTGGCGGCCTGTCATTGGCCGGTTCAGGATGCGCGGTCCACAGAGCAGCGCGGCGGGGTGCACAGACCCGGCGCAGGGACACGTGGCACCGCCTGATTGGCAGGCCCAAGGCGCGCGGTCTACCGGGTGAGCGCGGCGGTGCATGGACCAGGTGGGGGGACACATGGCAGCCTCCGGTTGGTCGGTGCACGCGGCGCGGTCGACGGAATTCCTGCGGAAGGCGTGGACCGGGTGCAGGGGACACGTGTCACTCCCTGATTGGCGGGTGCAGCATGCGCGGTGCACGGAGCACGCAGCAGGTACCTCGGGATGCGTGCGCACGTGCGACCCACGTCGCGCGACCGGCGGGCGCGGCGGCCGGTCGGCGGGTCAGCCGGGGAGGACACGTGGCGCCCGCTCATTGGCGGGCGCCACCGCCATACTGTGTGCGGGTGCGGACACGTGGCGGGTTCTCAGTGGTCCGCACCGGTGTTCCCTGTTCGGCGGGACACGTGGAGGCTTCTGAGTGGCCCTGCACCGATGTTTGCTGTTCGGCGGACACGTGGCGACTCGAGGGAGTTTCGGGCGTGAACAGTGTTGGGCCTGGGCCCAACACTGTAGGCGCCCGAAACTTTTCGGGGGCCCGAAAGTGGGCCCGAAAGTTGGTCAACTTGGTTTTTGGGCTGTTTTTCCTTGTGGGCCTATAAATAGGCCACTTGGGCCGCGATTTTGTGCCTTTTCCCGTGGGTATTAGCCTCTGCTTCCTTCATATGAAATCTTTCTCTCCCTCTTGTCCATCTCTTGGTGAAATCTCAGATTTTCTGGAGGCCGCGACGACTGTGTTTTCAACCTCGTAGTGCGGAGCGACGTTCTACTGTTGGAGGCCCATTTCTGTCGCATTTTTGTCTGGGAGACCTGTAGAGCTACCCCGACCTTATTTTTGGACGATTTCTTCGACAACGCTTTCACAAGAGGTAAATCTACGTTTTCTGTGTTGGACGTTTTTGCTGGATTTGAGCTTATACAGGGGTTTGGGGTACATTTTAACTACCCTTTGTGACTGTTTGAGTTTCTGGACAGCTGCTGCTTCGCGGATTTTTATCTCCACTTCCGGGTATCGGATTTCGATGATTCAAGAGCCTATCGACATATACACTTCGCGATGATCGTCGTGATATTTTTATCGGAATTTATTGAGGATTATTTTCAGGTGAAAATTTCGTGTAAAGGGACTGTTCTTGCAGGAATGTTTGGGACTTAATTTTTGTGTGAATTGTATGTAATTGTGGACTGTTGTTGTACACAGGACTTTGTGGGCACCGCTACTGTGTTTTTAGCTTAGCGGGTACGGAGATTTGGCTTTATCTGGACTTTTTATCTGTTCTATCTTGGACAGTTAGCGCGTTCAGGTGGGTGATCCTGCTTTCAAAATCTATGGACTGCACTCTAATTCTACGAATGTAGTAGCATGCATGTTAGTATATGAGCTAAATAATCTGTGAAAACTGTATGTTGAACCCACCGTTGCTAGTAGCTAAATCTGATGACCTCTTTGTAAATTTTGCAACATGAAAACTTAACTTAGCACACCTGTTATTTATTATACATCATGCTCCACCAGAATATAGTAAACTTAAACCTGAATTGGATTTATTCATTGCTTTAGTTTTCCCACATTGGTTATTACTCTTGTTATCCTGGACATAGTGTTTTTCCCCGAGTCGTGGGTTGGGAGGTCGAGTAGCAGTGGGTTGCATATGCACTCGTGTCTGGGGACCGAGTGGAGTTGATAGCAGTCTGTTGACCACTTTTCTTGGGATGGTGATAGTGATGTTAGTTTTGGGTTCATGGGAGATGTCAGAGTGACAGTGAGTCTCAGCAGTGTTGTTTCTAGCCAGAGAGAGAGAGACAGTAGTTTGGATCATAGCCTGCAGGAGCCACATTTGAGCTCGACAGAGATGCGCGGATACTTTGCTCGGTGGGGTCGCTACCCACGAGTGCCACTCCGGAGTTGGGCCTGATACTTCTATCGCGACGTGTCGATGCTGGTGTCCCTCTGGCTGAGCCAGTTTTGGCAGTCACGGACACCGTCCCTCTGGCTGAGCCAGTTTTGGTAGCTACGGACATACCTACAGCAGTAGGTAGGCGCAGGTTTGACTGGACCCGATGTGGCAGTCAGTCTGGATTGGGTGATTTGAGATGAGTGTCAGTAGTGGCATATTGATCTTCTGTCCTATTCTTTGAGCATTTAGATAGAGGCATAGTAGCAGTAGATTTTTACTTCCAGCTTTTCTCTACAGCATTTCTTTTGTCACTTTATGCCTCTAGTAGACTTAGTGGGCAGACCGTCGGGCTTGTTGGCGGCACCCACTGAGAACTACTGTAGGAGGTAGTTCTCACACCCGTCGTGGTGTCTTTTTCCCAGGGACTTCAGCTCCGGTTCCTGCTGCACCAGTTGCTGATCCAGCTCCTTCAGACCGAGGTAAGGGAGTCGCGAGATAGATCTCTTTCCCCCTTCAGCTTCAGCGAGTGCTAGAGGTACCCTGATGTTCATTTTGGTTGTGTCATGTGTGAGAGACTATGTAGTGAGGTATCGAGTTGTACATTTTTATGTTCACTTTTTGAGAGACTCTTATGTATTTCTGGTGAAGATGCTATGTATTTATTCTGAAAGAGGGACTTTTTACTTCTTGTTTATAGTTAGTTTTCTTTTCAGCTCTGATATCTGCTAGTATAGTTGTTTATTTGCAGGTTAGACGCTACGTCTCTACGGGGCTTCCCGTAGGGGCGGCGGATCTGTTGGCGAGCCCGGGGCACTGTTCCGACCTCGGGGCGTGACACTCATTACTTAGGTCCTTCACTGAAGGTGAGAAATGCAGAGAAGACCCTTTCCAATAAGTCTCTCGCAATTTGACTCATAAAATATTAGCACTTTTACAAAAATACCCCTTTTTTTTACTGTATATCACACATTTCGAAGCTCTAGGGTGGTCAATTCGAAAAACGGACTTCACCATGGCATTCGGCTCGATGAAACCTTTCGAGTAGTGATTTTGATTCACTGAGTTCGATCTTATAAAATCTCAAAATCCATCTTATATAGTGAATTATACCGTTTGGTACGCTTTTCAATGACCTAGGCTCGTCAAATATAAATTTCGACTATGCCACTGCGCTCAGATCGATGAGACCGTTCAAATCAACTCTCTGGATCATCGGATTCGGACCTAGATCGGTTGATCGACCGATGTTGGCCGGAGAATCTTAAGATTTATAGGGTTACTATTCACTTTAAGTCATCAATATTCACCATTAAACATACATATATAGGGTTATTCACACTCCGGTGTATATACAACTTAGGATTTTCTTTATCTTTCAAACTCGAATTTCTCGAACTACATCGAAGGTCACGATGTCACACCCGAAAATGCTGATTTGGTTGGCTCGGGCACAAACATAGATCCCGCTAAATGGGTAAGCCCTTCTTAACCCGAACGGAATAGTCTTCTACATCCACCTACCTCAATTAGAAGCGAAAGGATATCAATAATATCAATGTATGCTATAGGATACAATTAATCAACCGAAAAGAAAATTTCTTTATTAAACAACTATGATTTAGTACAATGTTACACCTCCCACTTGGTTCAATACAGAAATTTTACAATTCGGTTCGTGGCTCACGAATATATTAATCTACAAGAGGCACCTAATCTATCACGCCCTGAGGTCAGTCCGCAACCCAGGCTCACCAACAAATTTGCCATCCATACAGAAAAACTCCCGCATAGGCGAAACATCTAACCTGCAAAGAAAGTACTAAACAGATAAATATTAAAGTTGGAATGAAATACTATAACTAAAATATGATCCACTGTATATTTGAAATATAATCAAAATACAGACTCATTTCCAGGAGCTGAAACTAAAGATACAACTTTCAAACTGTATAGGACAACATCCAAAAACATGATAAAGAATGGTACATCTAACTCTCCACGTACATGGGTAGGGATCTAACTCGCGGCTCCTTTATCTCGATCAAGCGATGCAGTTGGTGCAGAATTCGAGGCAGATGCCTCTGTAAAAAGGGCACCAATTACAGGTGTGAGAACTATATAAACAAAATAGTTCTCAGTAGGTACCGTCACCAAGATCGACAATCTACCCACTAAGTTTACTAGAGGCATAAATAACTCTACTACTAAACAAAAAGAAAGGTGAAAGTTGAAAAAGAAACTACATCTATCATGACTCTATCTACTATGCTCAAAAATAATTAGTGTGGATAACCAAATGCATCTACTCTATCTCGGGATGCTCAAGATCTACCCAATCTCACTGACTGTCACATCGGGTCCAGTCAAATCTAGGTCGTTCAGTATCTTCCGGTCGGTGTTGTTGGGAGCTGTTTGGGTAGACGGTGGTCCCGGGCTGTTGAGTATCTTCCGGACGGTGTTGTTGGGAGCCGTTTGGGTTGATGGTGGTCCCGGGTCGTTGAGTGTCGTCCAACCAGTTTTGTTAGCCCTGAGTTGTGGGTCGATCCCGGCTGTGGAGTATCTCCAGCCAGTGAGTTCAGTGCCACGAGTTGGTTGAGTTCGCTAGTGTCTCGAGACTCGTGAGAGCTTATTAGCTGAGCCGTTGAGAGTGCTCCTATCGTTGTGCGAGATGTTTGAGGATCTTGAGTTCTTCCGTTCTGAGAGTGAGCATGGATTTTGATTATAGCCTGCAGGAGCCACTTTGAGCTCGACAGAAATGTGCGGATACTTTCCTCGGTGAGGTCGCGCCCCTCGAGTGACGCTTCGGAGCTAGACATGTTACTTTGCTATCGCGACTTGTCGATGCTGTCCCTCTAGCTGGGTCTTTTTTTAGGCAGTCACGGACGCAGTCCCTCTGGGGCCTTTTTAGGCAGTCACGAACGCCCTACGTAAGTCCAGTCCTCCATGGATGTAATGGCAGTAGGTAGGCGCAGGCTTGACTGGACCCTATGTGGCAGTCAGTTCGATTGAGCACCTCATGTGCGAGTGGTTACATATCTTTTCATCTGTATCACCCATTGAGCATTTAGATAGAGGCATGGTAGCTGTTGAGTATTTCCAGTTTTTCTTATTCAGTTTTTACTGCATTGTTATCTTATGGCTCTAGTAGACTTAGTGGGCAGACCGTCGGGCTTGGTGGCGGTACCCACCGAGAACTACGTGTTGGTGTAGTTCTCACACCCGCTGGGGGTTCTCCCGCCCTTCCTCTTTCCTCTTCTTTGTTTTGCAGAGTCTTCTACGGGAGTTGCTGATCCTTCGGTTGCTGATCGAGACGAGGGAGTCGCGAGCTAGATCCCTACCTGTCCTTGGAGAGTAGCTATACCCTCTTGTTGGAGATTATAGTACAGTCAGTTAGATTTGTATAGTTTACTCTTTGAGGGTTTTTTTTATTTTGAGAGATTGTTGTATTGTGAGGATCTGACTTGTACTATGAGCCTGTACACTGTTGAATTTTTTTATTTTAGTTTATCTCCCCGTTTGGGTTCTTAGATGTTGTATCAGAGAATGTTGTATGATGATTATTTGGGGGATAGATAGTGTATCTTTATTTTCAGTTGTACAGTGATTGGATTTGAGTTTTACAGCAGTTTACTTTATAGCTCTGATATTTGTTTAGCTGTAGTTTTATCCTTGCAGGTTGGACGCTTCGCCTATGCGGAATTTTTCGTGTAGGTGGCGGATCTGTTGGCAAGCCCGGGTTGCAGTTTCAACCTTGGGGCATGACATAAAGGCCTCGACTTAACAAAATCCGTGCTCGCTGTCTGAAAGTGACAAGAAGCCCGAGGACAGCTAGGGTTCAACATTTAAGCATGCTACATAGGCCAAGTTGCTATTTACATAAAACTACTCAACCAAACTCAGAAGTAAGATGAGCACCATGCTCAGGAAGATTGAGAGAGTCGAGGGCTCACCTTGGAGTGGTCGGAGGGTCACCGGAACAGTGCTCGGGGCAAGTTGGCTCAAGATCAATACTCCAAAAGCTCGGGTTGGCTGACCTTGCTTCAACTCGGGTTCGAGTCACAACCAGAGGCAAGCAGAGGTTGGAGAGGGTTCCCAGAGGTGTCAAGGACTCCACCAGGTCCACGGCCGGCGTCGGGGTACAGTAGATGGCCGGAGCTAGGCTTGCGGCCAACCTAGAGAGCAACCAAGGAGTTGGGTCATCGCAGCGGGTTTCAGGTCCATGCAAGGGCACAAGGTGCTTACCCTCGACGAGTAGAGGCTTGCTGGATGGTCAGCCGGTGGCGGGAAGCAACAGCGGCGTCGGGCGGCGTTGATCGGCCAACCCAAGAAACCCGAAACTAGGGCTCCACTTTCCTGAAGATCCACTGCATGGGAGGCTCTGAAACTTTGTGGATGTGATGATCCAGACTCCCGCAGGAACTGTGCAACATTAAACAGTGACTGCGGGGAGCTTGTACAGTGCATCGGAGCTTGTAGAATCGAAATTGGACATTTAATATAGACTCTGCGCGAAAACCGGAGCAAATGGAATTTTCCGGGAGCTTTCGGCAAAATTTCGGATGAGAATTTAGCAAAACGGACGTCGTATTTGGACTCAGCGCGCGAAAACGATCAAAATGGTATATTCGCTTTATTTTTCGGCACTTGGTACTGTTCACCGGAACAGTAACCCGCCGGCCGGAATTACTGTTCCGGCCGCCGGGGGCGACCGGCGGGCGGCGGCGGGCGGCGGCGCACGGCGGCGGGCAGCGGCGCAGCGGCGGGGCAGCGGCGGAGCGCGGAGGAGCGCGGCGCGGGCAGGCGCGGGCAGGCGCGGGCAGGCGCGGGCAGGGGGCTCGGGTGCGCGGTCCACGACATGGCGTGCACCGGGAGCACCAAAAACCTCCCGTGCCACGTGGCGCTTCCCCATTGGCCAGCCGGCTTCTAGAAGGCATGTGGGCGGCTGACACGTGGCGCACCCGGATTGGCCGACATCTTCCGGAAGACCCGGAGCGCGGACCGGTCGTACACCACGTGGGACACGTGGCGATTTTTCATTGGGCTTGCACCGGGCTGTTCCCTGCTATGTGAACACGTGGCGCGTTCTGGATGGTCAATTTGGCTGTTTCCTGTTCGGATCGGATCCCGTGTGGGAATATTCCCTTTTGGCCCACTATATAAGAGGTCCCCTACCCCCTCTCTTTGCACCTCGGGTTGCGCGCCGAAGAGAGAGAATCAGAGAAAGTGTTCTATACCAAAGTTTTTCCTCTCTCTCTCTCCTCTCTCTCTCTCTACAATCTCAGAATTTTAGGAGTTACAGATAGCAAGATATCTGCGACGCGGCGCACTGCGACGATTTTCTTTTTAGGCCCATTTCCCGTCGCAGTTCCGTCAAAAATTCACTGCGGGCTAACCGGGTGGAATTTTTGGACGATTTTTGTGGCAGCGCGACCGTAAGAGGTAAGGCTTCGATTTCCGTGTTGATCATTTTGCTCCGTTTTGTACTTTTGGCATGATTTCCGAGTCCTCTTTGACCCCCTTTTTTTTGCTGTGGAAATTTCTGGACAGCGTCGACTTCTCCGATTTTTATCTTGGCGTAGAAGCATCAGATCGAGGCGTTCAAAGAGTCGATTTTGATCTACTCTTCGCGAGGAACGCAACTGTGATTTTTCTGGGATTTTAGAAGCTCATTTTAGAGGTGAAAAATTCCTCTTTTCCCGTGCTGTTTGAAAAACAGCAAATATTGTACTTTTGGGATTTGTATTTATACCGGGAGCGTTGATTTGCAGGAATTGAGGACGGTGGACAGCCAGGAGACTATCTGGGGTGTTGTTTGAGCTGTTCGAGGTGGGCGGTTGTTGCTTACCTCATTTTTGACAAGCTCACTGGGATTACTAGAAATCCCCTAAAATATGACAATTAATGAGAACCATTGGGACAAACTAACAGGACTACTAACAGGACTACTAACAGGACTACTAACAGGACAACTAACAGGACAATTAATGAGAATCATTGGGACAAATTAATATGACAAATGACAAGGACCGCTGGGACGAACTCCCCTAAAATTTAATATAACCCCACAAATGATATGATGACTTATATTGGGACACTGTGATTGAGACAAAGGCTATGATCTCGCATGCAAATGACTTTTATTCAGTAAATCAATTGTTTTAAACCTTTGACACTATTTTACAACTTTTAAAAATAAAGACAGTTGCATGCATGTCCGGACATCAGGTAAGGCCACTATTTATTGCTACACTATCATATTAGGATTTTTACATGTTTCATTGTTGTCCTATGCATCCAGAGGCTTGTTGCTCAAGTATGAGCAGGGGTTTGGGGATAGTGTAGTCGAGATTACATTAGATTGTGGACTTGTGGGGTATTGCGGTGACCGTGGACAGTAGGCGGTCGACCAGAGGTTTATCCTTGCATCAGATTGGGGTTGAGTCTGGTTTATTGCGTCAGTTGGGGATCGGATTTTCCTAGTGGATGGTTTTCCCACTTTGATCATAGTCATGATCCAGTCCTGCTGTTTTATGGCACTTTTGATACTTATTACTGAGATATTTTACTCGTGTGGGTCGCTCCCCTCGAGTGCCACTCCGGAGTGTGTTGCAGACATGCTTAGAGTCTTTGAGACTCCTATCCCCTATCGGTGTTATGCATACCCGATTTGGCAACTATCCCCTATCGGTGATAGGCATTGGCCAGCACACCCGATTTGGCAAGGCACAGCAGGCAGTACCAGTTTTACTAGTGACACAAGACTGAGTTATTTCAGGCAGGCATGTTTGGTATTGTTGCATCCAGTCATTTCGTGCTCCATGGCATGTAGATACATAGTGGTGATAGTTTCCTTTCTTTACAGCAGCCTTTATAAATTACCACTGTTCTTTCATGTTGCCTCTAGTAGTCCTAGTGGGTGCGTCAGAGTTGAGGTTTTACCCACTAGGGGAGGCTACTGGTTTCATCTGGTAGTTCTCACCCCCATTGTTGTTTCTCTCTTTCTTCTCCTTTATTTGCAGAGTCGTCTGCGGGAGCCGCTAGGCCATCGGCAGCTGATAAAGGTAAGGGGATCGCTGAATAGATAGATCTCCTGTGAGGCTGAGAGCTATTAGACAGATAATGCACCCTCCACTCAGACTGTGATATTCTCCTTTTATTTTGGGTCTGGCTTCCGCCAGCTGGATGTACTATTTTGGTGAGCTGGGAGATTATTGTACTTATTACAGTTGTATTTGTATTTCCAGTCTGAAATACTATGTGGTTCTTCTATTCAGCTCGATATTATGCTCTTTTATTGTTCATATTATATCGAAGCAGGTTACCAGCGCTTCGTGTACGCGGGAAATCCTGTGTGCACGGCGGATCTGTTGGCGAGCCCGGGTTCCAGGGCGTGACAGTGGAGGCTGTGATGACCTGGATCTCTGCAGAGCTGTGGTAGAGTCATTGGTGACTTCGGGGGAGCCTGTACTATGTTTCGGGAAGTGGTTGTGCATGATTGGATCACGTGGGTGATCGGCTGACCCCGTCGGATGTTTAGAGGTGGTTTCGCGCGAAACGGTTATCAAATTTGGATTCAGCGCGGGAAAACGCTTGGAAATGGCTTTTTGTTTGCTCAATTCTGAGTGCGGATGTCCAAAAGCGGACTCCCGGAAGTTTTGGGCAGTTGTGGTGCTTGCGGGAGCCTCCGGCAAATTTTAGAGACGGATTTTGGCGAAACGGACATCGTTTTTGGAATCAGCGCGCGAAAACGGTCAAGATGGACTATTTACTTGTCGTTTTTGAGCTTGCGGGTACTGTTCACGCCGGAACAGTGTTTCCGGCGATCGCCGGCGGTTGCCGGCCGCGGCGGGCAGCGACGGCGGGCGGCGGCGCGGCCTCGGGCAGGCGGCATGCGGCGCGGGCAGGCCGCGGGCAGGAGCGCAGGTGCGCGGGCAGGGGCGCGGTCCACCGTGGAGGTCGTGCACCAGGGCGGTGCCACGTGGCGGCTTGTGGTTGGTTGGTTTTGAAGGCGCGGTCCACGGAATTTGGGCCAGGGTGCACGGTAGACCGGGTGGACACGTGGCATGAGATGGTTGGTGCGGTGCTGTGCTCCCGGTCCACGCGACTGGTGGGGCAGTTGACCGGGGCAGGTGGCCGTACGGCGGGGCAGGTGGCCGTACGGCCCGGGTCAGCCGCGACGTGCGCGGTCCACGGCGCGACGTGCGTGGTGCACGGTTTGCCGGGACACGTGGCGCGTCGCCATTCGCTGGTGCAGGTGCTCCGGGTGCAGCGGGGCTCGGCAGTGTGGTGGGCTGGGCCGTGTGGTGGACCGGGCCGCACTGTGCGCGCCCGGAAATCATGGGCCGGGCCGCACTGTGTGCGCCCGAAACTTTTCGGGCGCCCGGAAAAAGGGACATGGCTGGTATTTCTTCAATTGTTCTTTTCAGCCTATATAAGCCTCCAACCCGAGCTCCACTCTTTCTTCTTTTTCTCCCAACCCATTCACCTTCAGCCCGAGCTCCCCTAAGCAAAGATTTTCATCTCTAAGTGCTTGATCTCCCCGCCAAGTTCTAGGATTTTAGGAGGCACGAATCCCGAGGTTCCCCATTTTATGGTGCGGCGCGACGTTGCTTTCTAGTGTTCCTCTTCGGCGCAGTGATAGTGTTTTTGCTCTCCTGGGCTACCCCGAGATCATTTTGCTGTGATTCTTGCACCGGCAGACTCCTAAGAGGTAGGACTTCATCTTTCGTTTTGGTCATACTTTCCCGTTCTGAGGTTTTAGCACGGATCCCGAGGCAAACAGTGACCCCATTTTCTGTGTGGATTTACTTGACAGCAGCGGAGTATTTCGGCCATATCTTTGCGCACGAGCGTCAGACGGAAACGAGCTTATACAACTTTTTCATCTACGGATCGCAAGGAACGCGCTCGTATTTTTATTGGATTTTTGTGAATTTTATTTCGAGGTGAAAATTACTGTTTTCTCAGTGAACAGTAATCAGTCCTTAACACAGATTTTTGCATGAGTGTGCCCCCTTGCCGAATTTTTATCTTGTTGTACAGAACTCAGATTTGGGCGTGCAAGGTACCGTTGCGAAGCTATCGACGCGAGGATCGCCGTGATATTTTTATTGGAATTTTTGGGCACTTTCTACAGGTGATAATTTAACAGTTTTGAATTCGAGGTTGTATGTGGTTAAGTGCAATAATTGGGAGCCTAAGTGTAATTAGTGAGCTTTGTATTGTACCAGGAGCATTGCGGATGTGCTAATATTGTGGGAGCAAGGATTTGAAGTTTTGGTATTTTCTAGCTGTACGGACTTGGACAGTTGCACTTCAGGTGGGTGGTTGTTGTTTACCTCTATTTGACATGCTCACTAGGAATATTAGAGTGATCCCATTATCTGGACATGCATGCTTAAAGTAATATAAAATTGTGAGCCCTCATATGGAAATTACTATTGTGGATATTTGATAGTGGTTGGGACTTATACATGTTGGTATGGATGGAATGTTAGCGTTTAAACTTGCATGTGGAATGGAATATTTATTTTGGACTATATGATTATCCTGTTAGTGGTTGGTACTATTTGAGGATTTTATGACATGCATAGGTGAATAGTGATGCTTTATTATGGAACATGGATTATAGACATGTGTGGTTGGATAATGTTTTAGCATGATGGTTATATCTATGCGGAGCTATTAATTGTTACACATGTGGAACCACTATTGGACACCTTTTCCTTTATTTTCTTGAGAACACTTGCATGCTTGTATGGACATCTAGATAGGCCATCTTTTATCGCTACACTTTCATGCTGGAACTTGACTTAGGAGAAACCTTGTTTGCTTCTTTTCTCCTTTTCGTTAGTCAGGTGGTTCTTGTTGCTCGGGTTTGAGTAGGGGTTTGGGATTGTGTAGCCGGGGCCTGGATTGTGGATTATGGGTTTTGTGGCAACCGCGGATAGTAGGCGGTTGACCAGATGTCGGATGTGGGACATGATTGTGATTGTGGGTTATTCCGGCGACCGCGGATATTGTGCGGTTGACCGGAGGTCGGTTGTGAGACCTGGTCGTGGATTTTGGGGTATTGCGGCAATCGCGGATATTGGGCGATTGACCGGATGGTTACTTTTGCATCTGATTGGGAATCAGTTTTCTTTTAGTGGAGGGTTGTGTTCCACTGGGGCTTTTTAGTTGTGAACCAGTCCTGCTTGTGATACTTATTTCACCGGCGCGGTTATTGCCCGGTGACGCTTTCCTCGTGTGGGTCGCTCCCCTCGAGTTCCCCTCCGGAGGCCGGGGTCAGACAGTTATTGAAGGTTTTGCTATCACATCGGCGCGGCTTAATTGCCCGATGATGAGGGCGGCAGCAGGAGTTTTGCTATCACATCGGCGCGGCCTTCTTGCCCGATGATGAGGGCGGTACAGATTGGGTTCATCTGGGACGGTTGGTTATTGTTTCTTACGGTTATTCCAGTCTAGGACTGCATTTTAGAGGCATAGTAGTGGTAGATTTCTCCTTTTCAGCAGTTTCATTTCTTACCACTCTCCTTTCCTTTTCGCCTCTGGTAGACCTAGTGGGTGCGTCAGAGTTTGAGGTTTTACCCACTAGGGGAGGCTACTGGTTTACTAGTAGTTCTCACCCCCATTCTTCTTTTCTCTTTTTTCTTCTCCCTGGTTTTGCAGTGTCTTCTGTGGGTGCTGCTGGGCTTTCAGCGGCGGGTCGAGGAGAGATGACGACTGAGTAGATAGATCTCGAGGCAGGATGAGCGGGTTAGCTGGACTGTTGATGTACCTATGTTTCCTCAGACGGTTGTACTTTTACATTTGGGACTGGCTTTTGCCAGCAGGTTGTTTTTATTTTGGTGAGCTGGGAGAGACTGATGTATCATTTTTACAGATGTATTGTATTTTATTTCCAGCTTCAGTCTGAGATGTATTAGATTTTAGTTCAGCTCTGTTTTATTATGCTCTTTTATTGCTATTTCTTATTTGAGCAGGTTACCGACGCTTCGTGTATGTGGGAAATACCGCATGCACGGCGGATCTGTAGACGGGCCCGGGTTCCGGTTTACACCCGGGGCGTGACAGAGGCCTTTATAGAGGTCAACAGAAAGGAACAATCAAGTATGATCTTGATTCGGACGGTCGGATGTGGAGCACGAATAGATCACGGCAAGACTAGGGTTCACCCTCAGGTGCAGCCGCGACTTCTTGGACTTCTCAGGCGATGGTGCTGCACTAGAGAAGTGCCAGGGAAATGAGGAAGAAGATGAGGGGTGATTCTTGGCCAGAAAATAAGAAAGAAAGGGAGTAGCCTCTGTAGAGTACCGGGTCTGCGGATCGCGCGCCGACCACTTGGATGACTTGGAGCAGAGAGTTACCGTGGGCATGTTGTATTTGAGTTTACAGTTGATGCCGGGTTGATTCGGATCAACGCGGAAGCTCCAGCTCGATTCGGGGTTTTTCCGGGCTTGTATGCCGATAGAGGATGAGATTTGGAAATTACCGACTGCACCGTGGAGTGCCGGAAATTTAGGAACACTTGGAACAGGTGTATTTCCAGTTTACAGCGAGGTTCGTGAGGTTCCGGACTGACGCGGAGGACCCGGAGGCAAAAAGTGAGTCGGAACTGGCAATTTCGGAGCCAGTAATTGATTTGAGCACCCCGACTCAACGGATGAGCTTTTTGAAGAGAAAAAGCTGTGGACACGTGTACTTTTGATTTACAGCGAGGTTCGGGAGGTTCCGGACTGACGCGGAGGACCCGGAGGCAAAAAGTGAGTCGGAACTGGCAATTTCGGAGCCGGTAATTGATTTGAGCACCCCGACTCAACGGATGAGCTTTTTGAAGAGAAAAAGCTGTGGACACGTGTACTTTTGATTTACAGCGAGGTTCGGGAGGTTCCGGACTGACGCGGAGGACCCGGAGGCAAAAAGTGAGTCGGAACTGGCAATTTCGGAGCCGGTAATTGATTTGAGCACCCCGACTCAACGGTTGAGCTTTTTGGAGAGAAAAAGCTGTGAGCACGTGTATTTTCGATTTACAGCGGAGTTCGGGAGGTTCCGGGCAACGGCGGAGAGCCCGAGGTCGAAAAGTGAGTTGGAGTTGGATTTACGGAATTAATTAATTAAGAAATTAATTAAATTTGGATTTTCCCTTTATAAAAGGGTGGCCTCCCTCTGCAGCAGGAAAAAGAAAGAAAAGGGAAGAAAGAAAGGAAATAAAAGAGAGGAAGAAGAAGAAGAAGAAGAAGAAGAAAAAGAGGAAGGAGCTTTGGAGCATTTCGGATTTTTGGGACTCGCCGTTGGAGACCGAGGGGATCTCGTGGGCGTGCGACGTGCGGCGACGAGGTAAGCAAAAATTCAGATTTTTGGGGTTTTTGAGTTGGTTTTGTGCTTTGGAGTTTTGATTTGGGTTTTTAAAAGCGAAATTGGATTTATTGTGGATTTTCGGATTTTTCGGGTTTTAAAAATGGGTTTTTGGTTTTCCGTCGCGGCGGCCGCGCGCGCGCGCGCGAAATGGCGCACGCGCGGCGCCAGGGTGCCGCTGTGGGCAGCACCCTGCGGCGGCGTGCCGCTGGGCGCGGCGCCGCGTGCAGCAAAGTGCAGCACGCGGCGCTGCCTGGCCGCGCGCAGGGGCGCGCGCGGCAGGGCCGCGCGCAGGTGCGCGCGGCGCTGCCTGGCCGCGCGCAGGGGCGCGCGGCAGGGCCGCGCGCAGGGGCGCGCGGCACTGCCTGGCGCGCGCGCGCGGGCGCGCGCGGCAGGGCGCGCGCGCGGCGCGCGCGCGGCACCGCTGGCCGCGCGCAGGCGCGCGGCAGGCCGCGCGCGGCATGGCCGCGCGCGGCAGGCGGGCGCGCGCGGGCCTGCGCGGGCCGCGCGGGCCGCGCGCGGGCCTGCGCGGGCGCGCGGGGCCGCGCGGGCCGCGCGCGGCCTGCGCGGGCGCGCGGGTGCGCGCAGCGCTGCGGGCTCCGCGCGCAGCGCCGCTGGGCGCCGCGCGCAGCGCCGCAGGGCGCTGCGCGGCGCGCTCCGGCACCGCGCAGCGGGTCGCTGCGCGGCGCTGCTTGGTTGGGCGCCGTGCGGCGGGCCTCCCTCGTCGCGCGGCTGGGTTTTCGCCGCTCGGCTTGCTCCCGGACGGCGGGCGACTCCTCGGTTTGCGTGCCGGCGCCGTGTTTTCGCCGTCGGAGCCCGTTGGTCGCCGTCGGCCGCTGTTTTTCGCCGCTTTTCTGTCGGGCGCAGTTTTTCGCAAGCCGTTTCTCGCTGGTTTTGCGAGCAGGTTGCGAGCAGTTTCGCAAGCGGTTTCGCGCGCAGTTTTTCGCGATCGGTTTTCGCAGGTTTTTCGCGAGCGGCTTCGCTAGCAGTTTTCGCAGGGTTTTCGCGAGCAGTTTTGCTAGCGGTTTTCGCAGGATTTTCGCGAGCAGTTTCGCAGGATTTCGCGGGCTGTTTCCGCAAGCAGTTTTCGAGCTGTTTTTCGCCGCCGCGAGCTGTTTTTCGCCGTCGGGCGCTGTTTTTCGCCGACGGAGCTGTTTTTCGCCGCCGCGTGCTGTTTTTCGCCGTCGGGCGCTGTTTTTCGCCGACGGAGCTGTTTTTCGCCTCCGCGTGTTGTTTTTCGCCGTCGGGCGCTGGTTTTCGCTGACGGAGGCTGTTTTCGCCGACGGAGGCCGTTTTTCGCTGTCGGATGCTCGGTTTTCACCGTTTTGATTGATTTTGCGATTTCTTCGCTTCTGGCAGCTTGCGGTGCGGTTTTTAGCATCCGCGGAGCGCGCGGTCGTGTGGTTGGTCGCTGCGTGCTCCGATTCGCGTGCGGATTCTGGCATCGGGCTTCGCGTTGCGTGCGGACCCCTTGGAGGCCAGGTAGGTCCGCTGAGCCCAATTGCAAGTGTCGACAAGCAATTGGGGGCGAGCTGAGGTGGGTTGGTTTTCTCTCCAAGTCTACGGACTTTCTTCTAATTCTATTGTGATAGAATTGCATGCTAGTTTAAGTGTTTTCTTGGAACTTGACTAGCACCCCCGTCATATGTGCATGTGTTTGACCAGACTGATAGAGAACCTTAATCTGGGCTAGGTTCTTTTATGCTTTAGACATCCCACACTTTTTATATCCTTCTGGACATAGAGTTCCTCGCCCGGGTAGTGGGCCGAGAGGTCAGAGTGTTGTGGGACGGGTGTTGCACTCGGGCCCGGGGGGCCGAGTGGAGTCTGGTGGCTGGGTTAGGCCAGTGTTAGTGTTTTGGGGAACCGTTTCAGGTAAACGGTGGTCCCGGGGTTTTCCTTTCCGCTGTTCTTCTCGTCACCACCCTGTTGTGAGCGTGGTGCACGTGTGTTAGCAGGACCTTAGAACCCAGAACCTTTTTGGACGAATACATGATTTTAGTCAGCCAATGTTTTCTTCCAAGCCTCGCAGGGTTGCCTGAGTCTGTTCTTGTTGGATAGGACAAGGGCATTAGCTTCGAGGTTTGGGCATAAAACTTGATTTCAAAGGGTTTTCCTAAAAAGACTAAAAATCATTAAAAAGATGGATTTCTTTCAGATCGAAAGGTTTTCTGAAATAAATGGCATGGTTTCTTATAAACTTATCCACCCGAGCGGATTCGAGTGATCTGGGTTCTAAGGGCTGTTTCCTCTCTTGGGGACGTAGATGTTAGTCTCCCGGGGTTTCGGACCCTTCGTAGATTTGGCCGTGGAGCATCTCCGGCCGTGAGATTGTGTTGAGTTGAGTGGGGGTTCTTGTGGGAGCCGTTGGGAGAGACGGTGGTCCCAGTTGTGTGGTACTTTCGCTGAGTGGGTCAGTGTTGTGAGATTGAGTCGTAGAGGGTTCTCCGACTGAGTAGTGCTTTGAGCATCGAGATACCGATCTGTTTGATCGAGGACTATAGCCTGCAGGAGCCACTTGTGAGACAGTGATACTGTTGAGATATTTGAGTTCGGTGGGGTCGCACCCCTCGAACCACGCCCCGGGTGCGTTGATGATTCCGAGCCTGACGAGGCTGCGATGATGCGCCTAGTTTATTTACTAGAGGTCGCTTGATACCCCTGGCCGAGCTACCATGGGGTCACTGTGTGAGATATTGATACCCCTGGCCGAGCTACCATGGGGTCACTATGTGAGATATCGAGTTTGTCCGTTTGGACACCCTGGTTGATACACCAGGGGGCGCAGGCTTGACTGGACCCTGTGGGGCAGTCGATGAGATATGGGTTACTTGACTGGACTGGACCCTGTGGGGCAGTCGATGAGATTTGGGTTACACTGAGAGAGTGTTGGTATAGCATTGTCATAGTAGAGTGTCTTGGGCATAGTACTAGTGACATATTGTCAGCAGTGAGTGGCTGCATACCATCATCCATAGTCTCTTCCTTTTGAGCATAGTAGATAGAGGCATGATAGCTGTAGATTCTTTTCCAGCTTATTTCTATTATCACAGTCTTTTCTGTTATCTTATGCCTCTAGTAGACTTAGTGGGCAGACCGTGGTTCTTGGAGACGGTACCCACTGAGAACTACTGTAGGATGTAGTTCTCACACCCTCTGTCGGTGACAGGTTGCTGAGGCTTTCTTCCGTTCCTGCCGAGCTGTTTGGACGGACCGAGGACAGGGAGTCGCGTGATAGTTCCCTACCAGCATTGTTACTTTTTAGAGAGGTAGATTTACCATCCCGGATTGTGGGAGTTGGTTATAGTTCCTGTTTAGCTATCTCCCATTTGGATTTGTAGATATTGTATAGGTGGATTTCTTTTTGTATCGCCTGTTTTTGGGAGATAGGCTTTGTGTTGTAGCAACTTTGTAGTTGAGAAATTTTATAGTACAGCTTTTTATCCGCTCTGATATCTGTGTAGCTGTAGTTTTGTCTTTTGCAGGCTAGACGCTTCGTCTGTACGGCAGTTTCCGTACAGATGGCGGATCTGTCAGCGAGCCCGGGTCGCAGTTTCGACCCCGGGGCGTGACAGATTAGAGTGGTATCAGAGCCTAGGTGTATAGGTCGTTGAGGACTTAGTGACCCTAGGCTATTGGTTGGACAGTAGGATGACTGTCGTGAGAGACGTGATTTTAGCGAGAGTCCAGATTGAGTTTTTACCTCTCCCTCAGGTTGGGACGAGTGATTTGATTTGTTATTCCCTCAAAGTGATTATGTTGGCTGCAGACAACATAATACTTTAGGAGGGATAACAAGTTTTAGACTCTCGCTGGATTGGGTCGTATGGTTGTTGTGTCCTGACGTTCGTTTTGTTGCAGTTACCTGCGATGCCGCCGAGACGTCGTGCAGCGACGAGAGGGCGTTTGACCTCGGATGAGGAGCCCGAGCGGCGAGAGGCCGGGCAGAGCGAGGTGCAGGAGCTGCGGGCTCAGGTGGCCCAGTTGTCAGAGGCGTTGCGGTGCCAGGAGGTGGCGTTGAGGCGCCAGGAGGTGGCGGCCAGGCGCCAGGAGGAAATATGGAGCGCATGATGCGCATGCTGGAGCAGAGGACACCTCCTGTGACACCCACCGCCCCTTTAGGATGAAGAGTTTCATCAGTCTACCAGTAGGCTGATAAAGCCGTGATACTGAGGCGGATAGAGCGATGACCGCCAGCATCTAGAGGACGAGTTTGTGTAGCTGGTTAGAGGCACCAGGATAGTGGATCGCGCCTCACCAGGTGTGGTCATCGGAGTTAGAGCATGGTTGATGCCGACACCGCTTGTGTGTACTTCAGTGAAGCAGGGGTAGCTTCGTGTGGGCCAGAGATAGGGGAGTTGTTATGATGGTTGGATAGGGATGTGTTATCCCGTTGTTTGCTATCATGGATTGTCGAGAGAGGACAATCACCCTCCGTGGACCTGGTCAGGAGGAGTGTGTTTCTAGAGGATGCTGGAGCACGTTAGAGGTTGAGTTGTGGTTGCTTATCGCTTCGCGAGCGACTGTAGAGGCAGTGCCTACGGCGGCGCCGGGACTAAAGTTTATTCTTATCGCCGTGTGCCCCGGGTGTGAGTCCACCTGAGCTGATTTTTGAAGCCGCCGCCTAATGGAATTGAGATCGAGATAGTGGTCGACATAGTTTTGGAACTGCGCCGACTATGACAGCACCTCTTGGAGTATCACCCGCAAGGCAGTGAGTTGATAGCGCGGTTGTGGGATGTGAAGGGTTGAGGGGTCTATGTGACCCGTTCCACGTCGTGGGTATACGACTGTGGGGATCCTAGAGATTGATACTTGAGTATGATGCCACACCGTTGATGCACGGTGGTGATGCCACACCGTTGATGCACGGTGGTGATGCCACGCCGTTGATGCACGGCAGTGATGCCACGTTGTGAATACACAACGGTGAGAGTTCTGTGATGGTTCGAGCATAGGCAGGCTGGATTGTGTTGCGGCGGATGCCCTTTGTGAGTTTGATAGCGTTATGGAACCATACAGCCGAGGGCTGTGCCCTGATTGTGTGTAGGAACCAGTAAGGGCATAATGAGCTTTTGTATGGTCAAGTGGATTGACTGGGGCCCTGCGGCCTTTTTGGAAAGTTCTGATGTTTATCCCGTTTGATTTCGGCTGCAAGAGCGACTGAGGACCCAACGAAGAGTGATGCCGTTGGAATTAGCCTAAGCCTATGATTGAGACTGAGGTCAAAAGTTTTGGACTAGGCAGGGCCTGTATAGCTTCGAGGAGTTAGAGCTGCATCGATTTGCATGATTGCCAGTGATAGAGAGAGCTTTGAGTTATTCATTGATTCTCGAACCTGGAATACTTGGTTACTCAGGAGAATTTGGTTAAGGCAACGCCGGTGGTCAAGCTACTGGGTTTGGGATGGTTCTCTAGCATATCATTATTCCGGCAAGGGTTTTATGGTTAGTACGCCTTGGCTAGGCGAGCAGAGCAACCTCGGAATGAGGTGTTTGATCCATGGTTGCCACCTTGGAACTTGAAATTGAGAGTCAGAAAATTGGGGATTTTGATTTGTGGAAGCCACTATCCGCGGGGATGTGTTGTTTTAAGTTTCGCGGGGTGTTTGGTCCACGAGTAATTACCTGGCCGGAAGAACTGTACTTGATCCCCCTCGTGTTTTGGATTTCACTTCTTTGGAGTTGGTCGGGGGATTGAGCTATCTGGTACGACCGATGCATACCCTTGCTCGTGAAGCGAAGGAATTGTGCCGACGGATCATACCTTGAGTGAAGGATCAGTGGAGCCGTCTTGATGAGTGCGAACGGCCACTTGAGGGCCTGAGGATGAGTTGAGTTTTCCTATCCCCATTTGATCGAGACCCCCTCCTGAGTTATGGATTTATTCTGGTTTCGAGGACGAAACCTTTTGAAGGAGGGGAGAGTGTAGAGTACCGGGTCTGCGGATAGCGCGCCGACCACTTGGATGACTTGGAGCAGAGAGTTACCGTGGGCATGTTGTATTTGAGTTTACAGTTGATGCCGGGTTGATTCGGATCAACGCGGAAGCTCCAGCTCGATTCGGGGTTTTTCCGGGCTTGTATGCCGATAGAGGATGAGATTTGGAAATTACCGACTGCACCGTGGAGTGCCGGAAATTTAGGAACACTTGGAACAGGTGTATTTCCAGTTTACAGCGAGGTTCGTGAGGTTCCGGACTGACGCGGAGGACCGGAGGCAAAAAGTGAGTCGGAACTGGCAATTTCGGAGCCGGTAATTGATTTGAGCACCCCGACTCAACGGATGAGCTTTTTGAAGAGAAAAAGCTGTGGACACGTGTACTTTTGATTTACAGCGAGGTTCGGGAGGTTCCGGACTGACGCGGAGGACCCGGAGGCAAAAAGTGAGTCGGAACTGGCAATTTCGGAGCCGGTAATTGATTTGAGCACCCCGACTCAACGGATGAGCTTTTTGAAGAGAAAAAGCTGTGGACACGTGTACTTTTGATTTACAGCGAGGTTCGGGAGGTTCCGGACTGACGCGGAGGACCCGGAGGCAAAAAGTGAGTCGGAACTGGCAATTTCGGAGCCGGTAATTGATTTGAGCACCCCGACTCAACGGTTGAGCTTTTTGGAGAGAAAAAGCTGTGAGCACGTGTATTTTCGATTTACAGCGGAGTTCGGGAGGTTCCGGGCAACGGCGGAGAGCCCGAGGTCGAAAAGTGAGTTGGAGTTGGATTTACGGAATTAATTAATTAAGAAATTAATTAATTTGGATTTTCCCTTTATAAAAGGGTGGCCTCCCTCTGCAGCAGGAAAAAGAAAGAAAAGGGAGAAAGAAAGGAAAGAAAAAGAGAGAAGAAGAAGAAGAAGAAGAAGAAGAAAAAGAGGAAGGAGCTTTGGAGCATTTCGGATTTTTGGGACTCGCCGTTGGAGACCGAGGGGAGCTCGTGGGCGTGCGGCGAGCGTCGACGAGGTAAGCAAAATTCAGATTTTGGGGTTTTTGAGTTGGTTTTGTGCTTTGGAGTTTTGATTTGGGTTTTTAAAAGCGAAATTGGATTTATTGTGGATTTTCGGATTTTTCGGGTTTTTAAAAATGGGTTTTTGGTTTTCCGTCGCCGGCGGCCGCGCGCGCGCGCGCAATGGCGCACGCGCGGCGCCAGGGTGCCGCTGTTGGCAGCACCCTGCGGCGGCGTGCCGCTGGGCGCGGCGCCGCGTGCAGCAAAGTGCAGCACGCGGCGCTGCCTGGCCGCGCGCAGGGGCGCGCGGCAGGGCCGCGCGCAGGTGCGCGCGGCGCTGCCTGGCCGCGCGCAGGGGCGCGCGGCACTGCCTGGCCGCGCGCGGGCGCGCGCGCGGCACCGCTGGGCCGCGCGCAGGCGCGCGCGGCATGGCCGCGCGCGGCAGGGCCGCGCGCGGGCCTGCGCGGGCCGCACGGGCCGCGCGCGGGCCTGCGCGGGCGCGCGGGCCGCGCGGGCCGCGCGCGGTCCTGCGCGGGCGCGCGGGTGCGCGCAGCGCTGCGGGCTCCGCGCGCAGCGCCGCTGGGCGCCGCGCGCAGCGCCGCAGGGCGCTGCGCGGCGCGCTCCGGCACCGCGCAGCGGGTCGCTGCGCGGCGCTGCTTGGTTGGGCGCCGTGCGGCGGGCCTCCCTCGTCGCGCGGCTGGGTTTTCGCCGCTCGGCTTGCTCCCGGACGGCGGGCGACTCCTCGGTTTGCGTGCCGGCGCCGTGTTTTCGCCGTCGGAGCCCGTTGGTCGCCGTCGGCCGCTGTTTTTCGCCGCTTTTTCTGTCGGGCGCAGTTTTTCGCAAGCCGTTTCTCGCTGGTTTTGCGAGCAGGTTGCGAGCAGTTTCGCAAGCGGTTTCGCGCGCAGTTTTTCGCGATCGGTTTTCGCAGGTTTTTCGCGAGCGGCTTCGCTAGCAGTTTTCGCAGGGTTTTCGCGAGCAGTTTTGCTAGCGGTTTTCGCAGGATTTTCGCGAGCAGTTTCGCAGGATTTCGCGGGCTGTTTCCGCAAGCAGTTTTCGAGCTGTTTTTCGCCGCCGCGAGCTGTTTTTCGCCGTCGGGCGCTGTTTTTCGCCGACGGAGCTGTTTTTCGCCGCCGCGTGCTGTTTTTCGCCGTCGGGCGCTGTTTTTCGCCGACGGAGCTGTTTTTCGCCTCCGCGTGTTGTTTTTCGCCGTCGGGCGCTGGTTTTCGCTGACGGAGGCTGTTTTCGCCGACGGAGGCCGTTTTTCGCTGTCGGATGCTCGGTTTTCACCGTTTTGATTGATTTTGCGATTTCTTCGCTTCTGGCAGCTTGCGGTGCGGTTTTTAGCATCCGCGGAGCGCGCGGTCGTGTGGTTGGTCGCTGCGTGCTCCGATTCGCGTGCGGATTCTGGCATCGGGCTTCGCGTTGCGTGCGGACCCCTTGGAGGCCAGGTAGGTCCGCTGAGCCCAATTGCAAGTGTCGACAAGCAATTGGGGGCGAGCTGAGGTGGGTTGGTTTTCTCTCCAAGTCTACGGACTTTCTTCTAATTCTATTGTGATAGAATTGCATGCTAGTTTAAGTGTTTTCTTGGAACTTGACTAGCACCCCCGTCATATGTGCATGTGTTTGACCAGACTGATAGAGAACCTTAATCTGGGCTAGGTTCTTTTATGCTTTAGACATCCCACACTTTTTATATCCTTCTGGACATAGAGTTCCTCGCCCGGGTAGTGGGCCGAGAGGTCAGAGTGTTGTGGGACGGGTGTTGCACTCGGGCCCGGGGGGCCGAGTGGAGTCTGGTGGCTGGGTTAGGCCAGTGTTAGTGTTTTGGGGAACCGTTTCAGGTAAACGGTGGTCCCGGGGTTTTCCTTTCCGCTGTTCTTCTCGTCACCACCCTGTTGTGAGCGTGGTGCACGTGTGTTAGCAGGACCTTAGAACCCAGAACCTTTTTGGACGAATACATGATTTTAGTCAGCCAATGTTTTCTTCCAAGCCTCGCAGGGTTGCCTGAGTCTGTTCTTGTTGGATAGGACAAGGGCATTAGCTTCGAGGTTTGGGCATAAAACTTGATTTCAAAGGGTTTTCCTAAAAAGACTAAAAATCATTAAAAAGATGGATTTCTTTCAGATCGAAAGGTTTTCTGAAATAAATGGCATGGTTTCTTATAAACTTATCCACCCGAGCGGATTCGAGTGATCTGGGTTCTAAGGGCTGTTTCCTCTCTTGGGGACGTAGATGTTAGTCTCCCGGGGTTTCGGACCCTTCGTAGATTTGGCCGTGGAGTATCTCCGGCCGTGAGATTGTGTTGAGTTGAGTGGGGGTTCTTGTGGGAGCCGTTGGGAGAGACGGTGGTCCCAGTTGTGTGGTACTTTCGCTGAGTGGGTCAGTGTTGTGAGATTGAGTCGTAGAGGGTTCTCCGACTGAGTAGTGCTTTGAGCATCGAGATACCGATCTGTTTGATCGAGGACTATAGCCTGCAGGAGCCACTTGTGAGACAGTGATACTGTTGAGATATTTGAGTTCGGTGGGGTCGCACCCCTCGAACCACGCCCCGGGTGCGTTGATGATTCCGAGCCTGACGAGGCTGCGATGATGCGCCTAGTTTATTTACTAGAGGTCGCTTGATACCCCTGGCCGAGCTACCATGGGGTCACTGTGTGAGATATTGATACCCCTGGCCGAGCTACCATGGGGTCACTATGTGAGATATCGAGTTTGTCCGTTTGGACACCCTGGTTGATACACCAGGGGGCGCAGGCTTGACTGGACCCTGTGGGGCAGTCGATGAGATATGGGTTACTTGACTGGACTGGACCCTGTGGGGCAGTCGATGAGATTTGGGTTACACTGAGAGAGTGTTGGTATAGCATTTGTCATAGTAGAGTGTCTTGGGCATAGTACTAGTGACATATTGTCAGCAGTGAGTGGCTGCATACCATCATCCATAGTCTCTTCCTTTTGAGCATAGTAGATAGAGGCATGATAGCTGTAGATTCTTTTCCAGCTTATTTCTATTATCACAGTCTTTTCTGTTATCTTATGCCTCTAGTAGACTTAGTGGGCAGACCGTGGTTCTTGGAGACGGTACCCACTGAGAACTACTGTAGGATGTAGTTCTCACACCCTCTGTCGGTGACAGGTTGCTGAGGCTTTCTTCCGTTCCTGCCGAGCTGTTTGGACGGACCGAGGACAGGGAGTCGCGTGATAGTTCCCTACCAGCATTGTTACTTTTTAGAGAGGTAGATGTACCACCCCGGATTGTGGGAGTTGGTTATAGTTCCTGTTTAGCTATCTCCCATTTGGATTTGTAGATATTGTATAGGTGGATTTCTTTTTGTATCGCCTGTTTTTGGGAGATAGGCTTTGTGTTGTAGCAACTTTGTAGTTGAGAAATTTTATAGTACAGCTTTTTATCCGCTCTGATATCTGTGTAGCTGTAGTTTTGTCTTTTGCAGGCTAGACGCTTCGTCTGTACGGCAGTTTCCGTACAGATGGCGGATCTGTCAGCGAGCCCGGGTCGCAGTTTCGACCCCGGGGCGTGACAGCCTCACCTTGGGTCCGAGAGGAATGAGAACATGATGAAGTTTCTTCTCCGACGTCGGCAGGCCACGGTAGGTGGTTTGGCTCCTCAGGTGGGGTCTCCTGAGGGCGCTGAAGATCGCAGGAGAATCTTATGGCACGAGGATTTGGTTTGGTGCAAATCCAAGATCAATGTAGAGGCTTGGATCTTGCTGCCTCTCCGGCGAGCTCGGCGATGGCCGGTGATGAGGGCACTCGGGAATGCTAGCAGTGGAGAAGGAAAGTCGTGGGTGGAGGCTACGGTTACAGAGAGGTGCGGCTGGGGTTGGAATTGAGGGAACCCTAGAGACCTCTTGTATAAGGTGTAACAAGATGCCAACTAGTCCTCATACACTCGAAATTTCGACTTGAGTCCCCTAATGTAGAACCAAATCGCAGAGAAGCCCCTTCTCAAGAAGTTTCATTTAATTCTACACATAAAATAATAGCACTTAAGCAAAAATACACTAAAATTTTCAGTATATCATGTATTTCAAGGCAATCGGACCATCGAATATAAAATCGGACAACACTACGACGTTCGGCTCGTCGAGACCTTCCAAGTAGCAATTTTGGTTCGTCAAAATTAGGTCTAAAAAACTCACATAATCATCTTCATCAGGAACAATCATAATATGCCACGCTTTTTGAGGCTCTAGGCTTGTCGAAATTAAAATCGGGTCGCGCCATCTCGCTCAACTCAATAAGACCGATCAAATCGAGTACTTATATCGTCAGATTCAAGTCCAGAACGACCAAATTAGACACCTTCGCAGAAACACTCCAAAAAAAAAAATTAGATTACTATTCACAACTTAAATTACTATTTAAATAACTTAAACCTTTCAAATTAAAATATTTAAACTTTAAAATTCCAAATTCTCGATTTCTACATCAGAGCCAAATTCCCAGTTTCTACAGTTATCCTACCAATTGGTTGATGCAAGATTTTTTTAGAAGCTGCTTTTTATCACACAAGAAAATTTTTTGTTGAATAAATTATTATTTAATAATTTATTTTGATATTTAAATATGATAAAAATAGATGTGTCCAATGGATTGGGTGACAGCGAGTTAGCCTGCCTTAGCACCCCCGCGGCCTTCTCCATTTTTTATTTTTATACTTTATATTTTTTATATTTTGTATTTTTTTTAATAAATGTAACTAAAGTTATTTTATAAAACTATTTAAAAAAAAATTAAAAAAATAAATTTATAATAATAATAATAAAATTTTTGAAGGTAAAGTTGAAAGTATAAAAGATTTAAAAATAACTAATAAAAGGCTTTGTACTAGCAACTTGGACCACATCATTGGAATTTGTACTGTACAAGTCACCAAATAGGGACATTACTAGCCCAAATATTTGAGACAGTTTATATTTTAAAAAAAAAATTAAATAAATTTAAAAATATTTTTTAAAAAATAAAAATACATAATGAGCAGACATGAGATACAACCATAAAATATTGACGATTAAATTCTAAATTCTCTATAAATATATAATTTTTAATATATTTAATATTTCTCCAACATATGTTTTTGAATTTTGTCATTTTTTTATTCGAATTAGCATAATTCAAATTAAGAATATCGATTTTCAACTGTGGGAATTCAATTATAACAATTTGGTTTGAAAAGAATTGAAGATTTATATTATCTTTTCAATATGCTTTTTACATCTAATTATTATTTTTTTATACATTTATTACACTATGCAAAGTAAAGAATTATTACAGTCCTCTGCATAAACTATCTTTTTATATACTTAAAAAAAAAAAAAATTATATTGGACTGCTTCTTGGCTGTGATCTCTAATGGATTGTATCAAGATGTTTAACCACTCATACTTTGTGACTCTAAATATCTTTTGATAACTTTTAAAAAAGAAAAAAAAGAAAATAACAAAAAAAAAGAAAATTTGGGGTTCTTATTTTTGTTCTCTTCTTTCTCTTTTCTAATTGAAAAATAATCTATCGATTAGATCGACAAGCTCGTGTAGATACCTATAGAGGCCGAACGCTTGTGTGGCTTCAAGAAAATCAAATTTTACGATCATCAAATTACGATGTAGATCTTTCCGCGCAAAAGTGAAGATTAGATTTTCGTTTTTCATTTAATTTTAAATACATAAAAAATCTTATTTTATATAGTTTTTAAGATCAGATTTCAAATTTTTTAAATATTTATTTATTTAATTTTTTTTTGATTGATTAAATTTATTTTGCACAAAATTCTAACAGCACTACAAATCCTCATTCCTACTAGTTCACTCCGCTATCTTTTACCTGAACAATCCAAATTACTGCGCCTACCTACAACTGATACTGTCGCTGCACATATCTCTGTAGGATCTATCTAGTCGAGTTAATTTATTTTTGGTTCGGAGAGGTATTAATAATGTGCTTTTCTGTGTTTCTCCAACTCAATATTAATATCCTGTAGTTAATCTGACACAATATTGATATGAAAATTAAAATAAGTCACTGTTATAATATATTTTCTTACACTGAAAATTTATTTTCTGATTTTTCTAATTTGTTTTCCTCCAATAACTCAATACTATTTGCTGCAAAAATATTCACATTATATATTTTTTCTTTTTCTCTTACCAAGAAAGCCAAAGCCATAAAAATATTAATATTACATGTTTGTATATATAATATATCCGTCTATGAGGCACACATATCTTGCTCAAAATGCAAAACCATTCATTTTGTATGTTTAGTTCACACAATTTTCTTTTAGAAAAAAAATACCATCCCTCATTTTTATTAAGAAACAAATTTTGATAAAAATGTGAGTTAATTATATTTTAAATTTAGGATCTCTTTAGTTCACATAAATGGTATCATAATTAGATATTACGAATTTAATTCCTACTTGCGGTAAACTTATGTAGGTGGGTGGGAGGATTGTCATTCTAAAGGGACAAGTATCCTGTTTTGTGGTGAGAGGCCAATTTGGATCGAGTCATGTTCAAAGTGGCGAAAGACCAAATTAGACTGAGTCATAATTGAGATCCGTGTATGCTGTGTTATATATTTTAAATGAATTAATTATATCTTTCTAATATCTCGTAGGTTACCCTTTCAGAATTCGTAGAAAAAGTCTAGATCTTGACCTCAAAGTCCGATATTTATAGTTAGGGTCCGGTCCTTTCCATCAAAAATTGTACTCTAAACACCTCTCGGTCCAGTTTTGTCTCGTCACAAAATTTTTAATTTTGCTACTTGAAATTTCAACACTCTTCTAATTATTTCAAAACCCTCGAAACCCACCTTGAACTCGTCCACAGTCGCCTCTTGACCGTTTTCACTCTATTGAACAAAATCTAATATTATTTTATTTCATTTTCGTGCCGAATCCGCGCTGAAAACACTCAAACTAGTTTGAAACTTTATCATGACAATAGAAATAACCCTTCAAGTCAGTTTTCATCAAAACTCTACCATTTGTAGATGTCCAGATTATTATAGAGTATGTGTCGATTTAGTTTAAAACTGAGAGGTTTCAAAAAAAAACTAAAGCCAAAAAAAATAAATTTCAAATATTCTTACAACCGAATCAAATTGAACCAAAAACAAAATAAAATAGACCAAGTGGCCTTATGTGATTTAGCTTGGTTTAATTTTTGGTTAGGAACGAAATTATGAACACCCTTACATTTTAAGTCTTGCCTCGTATTAGAAACTACCTCGTTTTGAGATTCAGATAACTGAAAAGTTCAATTTATTTAGTGAGTTATTATTAAATATAACAAAATTTTTAATTTATTTGATAGAATGAACATTAAAAGAATCGAAAGTTAAGGACGTTTCAATTATAAGGATTTACTCCAAACTAGCATATAGTTGAGAGGGTTCTTACTTAGGGTGAAATGAGAGGTTGGAATCTTATTATCAGGCTTGTATTTGGATTCAAATTCGAATGTTGACTCATAAAATTTTCTGAGGTTCGAATTCACATACACAGTGAACTTTTTAATTTCAAATTTAGATATAGATTATCTGAATCTAAAATTGGTTTGTACGAGCCAGCTCTGGGTCAATAACATTATCCTCTAATGTAGTTTGCGGAAATTTTTTGGACTCCATTTGAAACATTCTAAATTCGTGTCATATATTTTAACTAATATTTACAATTATTATTGCAGAAGAGGAGGTCCATGGAAACATTACATTAGTGTGTTGGACAATCTCACTGACGTACAGTTGCGCCAACTTATTACGCGATCACGTCGTATGGATCGACAGGAAGTGCACTTTAGAAACCCGAATTTTGATGGACGGTCTAGTTGGGTGGTCAGCGACTTGTGGACATTTTTATTGAGTGTCAAGTTCATTTACCTGCAAAATAGACGCGAGAAACAGACTCAGCATAAAAAATCGAGCAAAAAAAATACTACTTTTATACTTTCAGGAGAATTCGGATGCCTGAATGTTTGCTGTAAATAATAAGTACGCTTAGCTTATTAATAATAGTTACAGAAGTTGTTAAATAATTATTTAACAAAAAAAAAAATCTATCCACATTATAATCAAATAAAAAAAATATAAAAAAGCTATTAAATAAATAATTAGAAATCTATACAAACTAACTAAACTAATTAATCATTTATAGCTATAAAAAATAATGTACGGTTAATTAAAAAAAAAAAAAATACTTTGGACATCCCACTTACATATAATCTGAAATATTGTTGATATACTAGCACTCTATGTATAAATAGTTTATTATGGTGAAACTGTAAAATGCAATTCAATAATTTTGTAAATAGATAAGATTATATTTGTAGTAATTTTAAACTGACCTATATTGATAAATTTTTTTGATAAATTAAATAAGAGTAAAATAAATAAATAATGAGATTAAACTAGACTAATTTTTAAATATGTTGTTACTTAGTCGTTTAATGCCCATCGTATTTTAAACTAGACTAATTTTTAATTCACTCCAAAATTAGAAATTTTTATAAAAAATGATCAATTTTATTAAACACGCGCCTCACCAGATTTCATCTCTCTTTCTTCGCTTCTTATTTATTTATTTATTTATTTTATTTTTTATTACAGTTTTAGAGTAAAACTTTAAAAAAGAAAAATTTAAAGTTATTATACCATTTTTATGTTCTTAAATGCACGGATTTTACTTAATTTATTATTAATTTAGCTATCAATTCATTCTCTTAATAAATAATTTTTAAAAATAATAAAAAGAGAATTAAAATCATAATGGTTATATAATAAAAAATATAAAATCATATGGAATTTAGTAATTTTTAGTTTATAATTTTATTAATAATTAAATTATTTCATATTAGAGATCACTGTTTTAGAGACTAAATTATAATTTTTAAAATATATTTGTAAACTGAATTATAAGTAATAAATTATAAATCATTCTATATATTTCTATTATCAAAATAGAATAAACAAATACTAATTTTGCTTTTCTCCAATATCTTAACACTATTTTATAATAAGTTCATATTTTTATTCTCCTTGCAATAAAACAAGCACTATATATATAGAGAGAGATAGAGAGGTAAAACAAGATTTTCATTCATCTTACTTGTTGGATCACACAAAAATTATTCGTATATTTTTTTTTCATCCGATATGAAATTATTTAGATATTACAGTATATAAACCTAATGTTGATTTAATTATGATTTTTTTGGAAAAATGGGTTGATTTCATTAGACATTTGGTCAGAAGAGTAAGCCATAGACGGTTCGGTTCGATTATGAATTTTCTTTTTTTTTTCTTATTTTGGCAAAACTGAACAGAACAAAATCAAAGCGATCAAATTATGAACTAAAGCCAAGATGAACCAAACTGAAATTAACTTGATTAGTTTGATTTGATTTATTCTGTATAGATATACTTTTTAAAATTAAAATATATTAAACTCCTGAAAATTTAACCGAAGTGGTTAAATTATCTAATTATTTGATTATAATGCAAAATTAATATATATCGAATTAGTAAAATTGGTTAACTCTTAAATATTTTTTAAATTTGGGACAGTTTGGTAATTTAATTTATTTTTTCAATATAAATAATTTGAACATACTCTGCATCAACTAAATATTACAACTTCTAAATCATATAAAAAAAAATATATGTATATATTGAAGAAAACATTTATACATACAAGCATGTCAAAATTTTATGTTGTTATTCATACTCTATTATGTTTCTACTAAAAGTTAGTTCATTTTAATTTAAATTATTTTATTTAATAAATTAAGTATTTATTAATTTATGAACTCTTATTATTACTCCTAAACTGGGTATGCAACGGTCCTTCCCGCGTTCAACGATTTCAAATTTCCCGCCTTTTTCCATCCACCCATCAAGCCGTCCATTTTCATCAAGACTCCATCTCAGCCGTCCATCACTCCCTCCACCACTTCCTTTTCCTATCAACCCGTCCCTACATACCAGTGAGCTCACCAATGCCCGAAACCCATTCGACGAAATGCCCCAGAGAACAATTTCATCTTTTAACGCCCTCGTCGCCTCCTACGGCCGCAGCGGCCACGTACGCTCGGCCGTGGAGCTCCTCTCTCGGGCGATGTCTCGCGGCCTTCAGCCCAATTCGTTCGCATTCGCGCCTGTCGTATCATCTCCGCTTCTCGATCCCTGCTGCGGAAACCAACTCCACTGTTTGATCCTGAAATCCGGTTTGATCCACTCCGATGCGTACGCCGCCATGGCTTTGTTGGGTTTCTTTGGACGGAACCGGAGACTCGACGATGCGGTCAAGCTGTTCGATGAAATGCCTGCTAAGACGGTGGTCACTTGGAATGTCGTGATCTCAATGTTTTCCCATATGGGTTTCGTCATTGATTCGATGCTTTTCTTTATGAAGCTAATGAGGAGTGCGATCGGGTTGTCCGAGTGCTCGGTTATGACCATCTTGTCTGCTTTTCGCTCTTTCGATAGCGCGCGGTCTGTAGGCCAAGTTCACGGGCTCATAATCAAAACCGCAGTGGATTCGTTCATAGTCGTCCTGAATTCTCTGCTGAATGCTTATTGCAACTGCTGCGGAGTCTATTCGGTAGTGAAGTTGTTCAATGAATTGGCGGTGCGAGACGCAGTTTCTTGGAACACCATGATAACGGCTTTTGCTAAGAGTGGTACGCCGGAAAGAGCTTTAGAGCTGTTCTTCGTGATGTCTTCGAATTATATCATTTTTTTATTCGAATTAGCATAATTCAAATTAAGAATATTGATTTTCAACTGTCGGAGTTCAATTATAGCAATTTGGTTTGAAAACAATTAAAGATTTATATTATCTTTTCAATATATTTTTTACATCTAATTATTATTTTTTTATACTTAAAAAAAAAAATTTATATTGGACTGCTTTTTGGCTGTGATATCTAATGAATTGTGTCAAGATGTTCAACCATTCATACTCTGTGACTCCTGTTTCACTCTAAATATCTTTTAATAGTTTTTAAAAAAGAAAAAAATAATAACAAAAAAAAAAAAGAAAAATTGGAATTTTTATTTTTGTTCTCTTCTTTTTCTTTTCTAATTGAAAAAGGTAGGTTATCTATAGCTAGCATTTCGATAAAATTAGACACCTTCGCAGAAACACTTTTAAAAAAAATTAGATTACTATTCCCAACTTAAGTTACTATTTAAATAACTTAAACTTTTCAAATTAAAATATTTAAACCAATTTGTTGATGCAAGATTTTTTTAGAAGCTGCTTTTTATCACACAAGAAAATTTTTTGTTGAATAAATTATTATTTAATAATTTATTTTGATATTTAAATATGATAAAAATAGATGTGTCCAATGGATTGGGTGAATGCGAGTTAGCCTGCCTTAGCACCCCCGCGGCCTTCTCCATTTTTTATTTTTATACTTTATATTTTTTATATTTTGTATTTTTTTTTAATAAATGTAACTAAAGTTATTTTATAAAACTATTTAAAAAAAAATTAAAAAAAATAAATTTATAATAATAATAATATAATTTTTGAAGGTAAAGTTGAAAGTATAAAAGATTTAAAAATAACTAATAAAAGGCTTTGTACTAGCAACTTGGACCACATCATTTGGAATTTGTACTGGACAAGGCACCAAATAGGGGCATTACTAGTCCAAATATTTGAGATAGTTTATTTTTTATTTAAAAAAAATTAAATAAATTTAAAAATATTTTTTAAAAAATAAAAATACATAATGAGCAGATACGAGATACAACCACGATTAAATTCTAAATTCTCTATAAATATATAATTTTTAATATATTTAATATTTCCCCAACATATGTCTTCGAATTTTGTCATTTTTTATTCGAATTAGTATAATTTAAATTAAGAATATCGATTTTCAACTATCCGAATCCAATTATAGCAATTTGGTTTGAAAAGAATTAGAGATTTATATTATCTTTTAATTTCAATATGATTTTTACATCTAATTATTATTTTTTTATATATTTATTACACTATGCAAAGTAAAGAATTATTACAGTCCCCTTCATAAACTATCTTTTTATATACTTAAATATATATATATATATATATATATATATATATATATATATATATATATATATATATATATATATATTGGACTGCTTCTTGGCTGTGATATCTAATTGATTGTGTCAAGATGTTCAACCACTCATACTTTGTGACTCCTGTTTCACTCTAAATATCTTTTGATAATTTTTAAAACAGAAAAAAAAAGAAAATAACAAAAAAAAAAAAAAGAAAAATTGGGGTTCTTATTTTTGTTCTCTTCTTTCTCTTTTCTAATTGGAAAAAGTAGATTCTCTATAGTTAGCATCTCGATAAAAATTTCGATTAAATCGACAGTCTCGCGTAGATACCTGTAGAGGCCGAACGCTTGTGCGACTTCAAGAAAATCAAATTTTACGATCATCAAATTACGGTGTAGATCTTTCCGCACAAAAGAGAAGATTAGATTTTCGTTCTTCGTTTAATTTTAAATATATAAAAAATCTTATTTTATATAGTTTTTAAGATCAGATTTCAAATTTTTTAAATATTTATTTATTTAATTTTTTTTTGGCTAAATTTATTTTGCACAAAATTCTAACATAAATCTAAATTAATTCATCTGCTCGAAATCCTCATTCCTACTCAACAACCCAAATCACTGCGCCTACCTACAACTGCTGCACATATCTCTCTACGATCTATTTAATTCGAATTAATTTATTTTTGGTTCGGAGAGGTATTAATAATGTGCTTTTCTCTGTTTCTCCAACTGAAATAAATCACTGTAATAATATATTTTCTTACACTAAAAATTTAGCCTTTGATTTTTCTAATTTATTTTCCTCCAATAACTCAATACTATTTGCTGCAAAAATATTCACATTATTTATTTTTTCTTTTTCTCTTACCAAGAAAGCCATAAAAATATTAATATTACATGTGTGTATATATAATATATGCATCTATGAGGCACACATATCTTGCTCAAAATGCAAAACCATTCATTTTGTATGTTTAGTTCACACAATTTTCTTTTAGAAAAAAAATGCCATCCTTCATTTTTATTAAGAAACAAATTTTGATGAAAATGTGAGATAATTATGTTTTAAATTTAGAATCTCTTTAGTTCACACAATTAAATAATTAAATAAGTGGTATCATAATTAGATATCACGAATTTAATTTCTACGTGCGGTAAACTTATGCAAGTGGGTGGGAGGATTGTCATTATAAAGGGATAAGTATCCTGTTTTGTGGTGAGAGGCCAATTTGGATCGAGTCATGTTCAAAATGGTGAAAGACCAAATTAGACTGAGTCATAATTGAGATCCGTGTATGATGTGCTATATATTTTAAATGAATTAATTATATCTTTCTAATATCTCGAAGGTTACCCTTTCAGGATTCGTAGAAAAAGTCTCGATCTTGACCTCAAAGTCCGATATTTACAGTTAAGGTCCGGTCCTTTCCATCAAAATTTGTACTCCCTCTCGGTCCAGTTTTGTCTCGTCACAAAATTTTTAATTTTGCTACTTGAAATTTCAACACTCTTCTAATTATTTCGAAACCCTCGAAATCCAACTTGAACTCGTCCACAGTCACCTCTTAACCGTTTTCACTCTATTGAACAAAATTTAATATTATTTTATTCCGTTTTCGTGCCGAATCCACACGGAAAACACTCCAACTAATTTGAAACTTTATCATGACAATAAAAATAGCCCTTCAGGTCAGTTTTCACCAAAACTCTACAATTTGTAGATGTCCAGATTATTATAGAGTATGTGTCGATTTAGTTTAAAAATGAAAAGTTTCAAAAAGAAACTAAAGCCAAAAAGACTAAATTGCAAATATTCTTACAACAGAATCAAATTGAACCGAAAACAAAATAAAATATACCAAGTGGCCTTATGTGATTTAGCTTGGTTTAATTTTTGGTTAGGAACGAAATTATGAACACCCTTACATTTTAAGTCTTGCCTCGTATTAGAAACTACCTCGTTTTGAGATTCAGATAACTGAAAAGTTAAATTTATTTAGTAAGTTATTGTTAAATATAACAAAAATTTTAATTTATTTGATAAAATGAACATTAAAAGAATCGAAAGTTAAGGACGTTTCAATCATAAGGATTTACTCCAAACTAGCATATAGTTGAGAGGGTTCTTACTTAGGGTGAAATGAGAGGTTGGAATCTTATTATTTGGATTCAAATTCGAATATTGACTCATAAAATTTTCTGGGTTCGAATTCACACACACACTGAACTTTTTAATTTCAAATTTAGATGTAGATTATCTGAATCTAAAATTAGTTTGTACGAGCCAGCTCTGGGACAATAACATTATCCTCCAATGTAGTTTGCGAACAAAATTTGGACTCCATTTGAAACATCCTAAATTCGTGTCATATATTTTAACTAATGTTTGCAATTATTATTGCAGAAGAGGAGGTCGATGAAAACATTAGTGAGTTGGACAATCTCATTGACGTACAGTTGCACCAACTTATTACGCGACCACGTCGTATGGATCGACAGGAAGTGCATTTTGGAAATCCGAATTTTGATCGACGGTCTGGTTGAGTGGTCAGCGACTTGTGGACATCTTTATTGAGTGTCAAGTTCGTTTACGCGCAAAATAGACGCGAGAAACAGACTCAGCGTAAAAAATCGAGCAAAAAAAATACTGCTTTTATACTTTCAGGAGAATTCGGATATCCGAATCAAAAATTCGGGTGCCCGAATGTTTGCTGGCCCAGCGGACCGCAACAGATGATTGACGTGCTTGACGCCACCATCAATATGACAACTTAAGAAGAATTAGACAATTGCCACTAATAACCATAATACTGTAAAAAATAAGTACGCTTAGCTTCTTAATAATAATTACAGAAGTTGTTAAATAATTATTTAATAAAAAAAATCTATCCACATTGTAATCAAATAAAAAAAATATAAAAAAGCTATTAAATACATAATTAGAAATTGTTAGGAAAATATTCGCACTAAATCTGTTTGTGATTAAATTATCTAACTAGTTTATGTTTAAAATTGAATAACAAAACTTACCTTTAATCGCTCTGAAAATTTCAGAAATTATAGATAAAAATAAACCGAAATATAATTGATCCGGAAGCGTGCGAGGCACTGCCCTAAGGCGTATTTCCGTCCTTCGTGCGGATTAATCGGAGATACCACCCCAAGGTACGACCGGAACTCCCCTTCCTACGAGCACGACCGCGGAAGAGGTTTGACGAAGTTTCTTTCAACACCCGATAAACAAAATTAACCAAATAAAATGTAAAAGAAAACTTAAAACAATTCTTTTCCCTTTTGGTTTTTTTTTTTTTACTAAACATAAAGCTTCTCTCCTGTACCTCTACATCCTACTATACCACAATATATATATAGGTATGTAGAGAGTGTCGTTGGGATAAGCAACGGCTCCAATTTAATTAATTAAGGAGAACGGCTCCAACTTAATTAATTAAGGAGAGAGACTATATATAAAGAAACGTATCAAAATAAATGAATAATTAAATAAAAAAATAAATGGTAATAAATGAGAATAAATTAAAATAATAAATGAGAATAAATTTTAATAAATGAATTGAAAATTGATAATAAAATAATTATTGAGAATTTTGGAATTTTAAATTTTATTCCAACAATCTCCCACAAAATTCAAAATTTCGAAATAATTATTAAACTCAACAAATTAAAATTAAAATAAGATTATCGGGTGTTTATACTATGTAATAGGTAAGGTGTCTTTAAGAGACTTAACCTCACTTAGTGTAAGCAATTTTCATCAGAAGGAATCGGAGTGAACCAGGTCTTGAACTACGTTCCTTTGACCCTGACTTCAACTGCCACACACACAGTACAGAATTCTCCGTCGCGAGTCTGTGCGTTAAAGGCCATGCACAGTACCTTGATTTTTTCATAAGAAATTCTATGGACAGCCCACATCTCATAGTCGCGGCCTTATACGAATATTCTTATATAGGTGGTCTCCTCCAAGGATGTGTGTAGAGTCACATCTCGCAAAAATTATTGCCTCGGATTCCATTAAGAGCTATAAGCTCAACCTCAACCACTACACAGAGCACAACTCATCATAGGGATGGAATTGGAACTAAAGTTCCTTTGAATAAACTGTAGAAAGTGCTCTTTGGCCAACCTGACAGCTTGTTTTTACCACATTGAACCTTCTTCAAGGGATCTCCTATCACAAAGGTTGGGTTCCCACTGCAGGAAGACCCTTTATGGGCAAAGTCCCATCCCCCTCGATGACTCTAGGACTTTAGTCCTATTCAGGCATTTCGTCAAGCAATCTGCAAGATTCTGTTCAGATCTGATAAAACTCAAAGAAACAATATCATAAGAAGTTAGCCATCTAACAGATTTTTGTTTCAATTTAATATGTCGACTAGTATTCGAATTTTTTTTAATTTCTTTTTATAAAAAATTAATTACAGTTCGAAAATAATAGGGGATGCAACAAGAGGACTTCCCAAAGGTCAGCCATCTTAGTACTACTCTCGCCCAAGCACACTTAACTGCGGAGTTCTGATGGGATCCGGTGCTTTAGTGCTGGTATGATCGCATCCATAATTAAAATAGTAATTTTTTTTTTTTTTTTTGTAGCTATAAACAGGAAATAAATTTTTATATATTTACTGTAGCTATATTTTTTTTTTTTTCCGAAACAGTAAATAATTTTTTTTTTTTTTTTTTTTACTGTAGCAAATTTTTTTTTTCTCACGAAGCTAAAACAGTAAATAATTTTTTTATTTTATTTTATTTATTTTACTGTAGCTAAAAAGTGAAAACAGTAAAAATATATATATAATAATTTTAAAGAGAGCAAATAAATCACAATAATCTATATGTAATTAAAATTTTAAAATGCTAATTTCAATATGTTTAAATTTGAATATTAAACATACTAATAAGTTGACAACAAAATTATATGCAACAAAAAATTCGTATTAGCCCTCGTTAGATTTTAATCACAATCAAATCGGATCTACGCCTTAGACTGTTAGGAAAATATTCGCACTAAATCTGTTTGTGATTAAATTATCTAACTAGTTTATGTTTAAAATTGAATAACAAAACTTACCTTTAATCGCTCTGAAAATTTCAGAAATTATAGATAAAAATAAACCGAAATATAATTGATCCGGAAGCGTGCGAGGCACTGCCCTAAGGCGTATTTCCGTCCTTCGTGCGGATTAATCGGAGATACCACCCCAAGGTACGACCGGAACTCCCCTTCCTACGAGCACGACCGCGGAAGAGGTTTGACGAAGTTTCTTTCAACACCCGATAAACAAAATTAACCAAATAAAATGTAAAAGAAAACTTAAAACAATTCTTTTCCCTTTTGGTTTTTTTTTTTTTACTAAACATAAAACTTCTCTCCTGTACCTCTACATCCTACTATACCACAATATATATATAGGTATGTAGAGAGTGTCGTTGGGATAAGCAACGGCTCCAATTTAATTAATTAAGGAGAACGGCTCCAACTTAATTAATTATGGAGAGAGACTATATATAAAGAAACGTATCAAAATAAATGAATAATTAAATAAAAAAATAAATGGTAATAAATGAGAATAAATTAAAATAATAAATGAGAATAAATTTTAATAAATGAATTGAAAATTGATAATAAAATAATTATTGAGAATTTTGGAATTTTAAATTTTATTCCAACAGAAATCTCTATACAAACTAACTAAACTAATTAATCATTTATAATAATGTACGATTAACTACCTGTAATCTGAAATATTGTTGATGTATTAGCACTCTATGTATAAATAGTTTATTATCGTGTAACTGTAAAATGCAATTCAATAATTTTGTAAATAGATAAGATTATATTTGTAGTAATTTTAAACTGACCTATATTGATACCCAAAATTTTAAACTAGAATTATTAAAATATTCAAATTAGAAAACAATATTTGGTGAGTCTAACAATCTCGAATGATAAAATTATTTTTGAACTGCTTCTTCCAACACTTGATTAGTTAAAATAAAATCTTTCAATAGGATATTTAATTAGCAAAAAAAGTTATTTGAAAACTTAATTAAATTATAATTATTAATTTTTAATTAAGATTAAATATTAAATATGTTGTTAATCAGTCGTTTAATGCCCATCGTATTTTAAACTAGACTAATTTTTAATTCACTCCAAAATTAGAAATTTTTATAAAAAATGATCAATTTTATTAAACATGCTCCTCACCCGATGTAATCTCTCTTTCTTCGATTCTTATTTATTTATTTATTTGTTTTATTTTTTATTACAGTTTTAGAGTAAAACTTTAAAAAAGAAAATTTTAAAGTTATTATACCATTTTTATGTTCTTAAATGTACGGATTTTACTTAATTTATTATTAATTTAGCTATCAATATATCCTCTTAATAAATAATTTTTAAAAATAATAAAAAGAGAATTAAAATCATAATGGTTATATAATAAAAAAAATAAAATCATATAGAATTTAGTAATTTTTAGTTTATAATTTTATTAATAATTAAATTATTTTATATTAGAGATCACTGTTTTAGAGACTAAATTATAATTTTTGAAATATATTTATAAACTGAATTATAAGTAATAAATTATAAATCATTCTATATATTTCTATTATCAAAATAGACCAAACAAATACTAATTTTGCTTTTCTCCAATATCTTAACACTATTTTATAATAAGTTCATATTTTTATTCTCCTTGCAATAAAACAAGCACTATATATATATATATATAAAGAGAGAGAGTGAGAGAGATAGAGAGGTAAAACACTATTTGCATTAATTTTATTTGTTAGGTCACACAAGAACTATTCTTATATTTTTTTTCTATCCGATGTGAAATTATTTAGATATTACATTATATAAACCTAAAGTTGATTTAATTATGATTTTTTTGAAAAAATGGGTTGATACTTCATTAGACATTTGGTTAGAGGAGTAAGCAATAGACGGTTCGATTCGATTATGAATTCTTTTTATTTTTTTTTTTTTTTTGGCAAAATCGAACAGGACCAAATCAGAGCGATCAAATTATGAACTAAAGCCAAGATGAACCAAACTGAAATTAACTTGATTAGTTTGACTTGATTTATTCTGTATGGATATACTTTTTAAAATTAAAATATTTTAAACTCCTGAAAATTTAATTGAAGTGGTTACATTCTCTAATTATTTGATTATAATGCAAAATTAATATATATCAAATTAGTAAAATTGGTTAACTCTTAAATATTTTTTAAATTTGGGACAGTTTGGTAATTTAATTTATTTTTTCAATATAAATAATTTGAATATACTCTGCATCAACTAAATATTACAACTTCTAAATCATACAAAAAAAATATATGTATATATTGAAGAAAACATTTATACATACAAGCATGTCAAAATTTTATGTTGTTATTCATACTCTATTATATTTCTATTAAAAGTTAGTTCATTTTAATTTAATTATTTTATTTAATAAATTAAGTATTTATTAATTTATGAACTCTTATTATTACTCCTAAACTGGGTATGCAACGGTCGTTCCCACGTTCAACGATTTCAAACTACCCGCCTTTTTCCATCCACCCATCAAGCCGTCCATTTTCATCAAGACTCCATCTCAGCCGTCCATCACTCCTCCCACCACTTCCTTTTCCTATCAACCCGTCCTACATACCAACATACCAATGAGCTCACCAATGCCCGAAACCCATTCGACGAAATGCCCCAGAGAACAATTTCATCTTTTAACGCCCTCGTCGCCTCCTACGGCCGCAGCGGCCGCGTACGCTCGGCCGTGCAGCTCCTCTCTCGCGCGATGTCTCGCGGCCTTCAACCCAATTCGTTCGCCTTCGCGCTTGTCGTATCGTCTCCGCTTCTCGATCCCTGCTGCGGAAACCAACTCCACTGTTTGATCCTGAAATCCGGTTTGATCCACTCCGATGCGTACGCCGCCACGGCTTTGTTGGGTTTCTTTGGACGGAACCGGAGACTCGACGATGCGGTCAAGCTGTTCGATGAAATGCCTGCTAAGACGGTGGTCACTTGGAATGTCGTGATCTCAATGTTTTCCCATATGGGTTTTGTCGTTGATTCGATGCTTTTTTTTTAGGGAGCTAATGAGGACTACGATCGGGTTGTCCGAGTGCTCGGTTATGAGCATCTTGTCCGATTTTCGCTCTTTCGATAGCGCGCGGTCCGTAGGCCAGGTTCACGGGCTCACAATCAAAACTGCAGTGGATTCGTTCGCAATAGCTGTGGAGCCCATTCGGCAGTGAAGATGTTCAATGAATTGGCGGTGCGAGACGCGGTTTTTTGAAACACCATGATAATGGCTTTTGCTAAGAGTGGTACGTCGGAGAAAGCTTTAGAGCTGTTATTCTTGATGTCTTTGAATTTTATCATTTTTTTTATTCAAATTAGCATAATTCAAATTAAGAATATTGATTTTCAACTATCGGAATTCAATTATAGCAATTTGGTTTGAAAAGAATTAAAGATTTATATTATCTTTCCAATATGCTTTTTACATCTAATTATTATTTTTTATACTTAAAATATATATATATATATATATATATATATATATATATATATATATATATATATATATATATATATATTGGACTGCTTTTTGGCTGTGATATCTAATCGATTGTGTCAAAATGTTCAACCACTCATATTTTGTGACTCCTGTTTCACTCTAAATATCTGATAGTTTTAAAAAAAGAAAAAAAAAAAAAAAAAATTTGGGTTTCTTATTTTTGTTATCTTTTTTCTCTTTTCTAATTGAAAAAAAGTAGATTCTCTATAGTTAGTATCTCGATAAGAATTTCGATTAGATCGACAGCCTCGTGTAGATACCTGTAGAGACCGAACGCTTGTGTGACTTCAAGAAAATCAAATTTTACGATCATCAAATTACGGTGTAGATCTTTCCGCGCAAAAGTGAAGATTAAATTTTCGTTCTTCGTTTAATTTTAAATACATAAAAAATCTTATTTTATATAATTTTTAAGATCAGATTTCAAATTTTTTAAATATTTATTTATTTGATTTTTTTTTTGGCTAAATTTATTTTGCACAAAATTCTAACAATAAATCAAAATTACTTTTATCTGCTCGAAATCCTCATTCTTATTAGTTCACTCCGCCATCTTTTAGCTCAACAACTCAAATCACTACGCCTACCTACAACTGATACTGTCGCTGCATATATCTCTCGACGATCTATTTAGTCGAGTTAATTTACTTTTGGTTCGGAGAGGTATTAATAATGTGATTTTCTCTATTTCTCCAACTCAATATTAATATCCCGTAGTTAACCTGACACAATATTGGTATGAAAATTAAAATAAATCACTGCAATAATATATTTTCTTACACTAAAAATTTAGCCTTTGATTTTTTTAATTTGTTTTCCTCCAATAACTCAATACTATTTGCTGCAAAAATATTCACATTATTTATTTTTCCTTTTTCTCTTACCAAGAAAGCCATAAAAATATTAATATTACATGTGTGTATATATAATATATGCATCTTATGAGGCACACATATCTTGCTCAAAATGCAAAACCATTCATTTTGTATGTTTAGTTCACACAATTTTCTTTTAGAAAAAAAAATACCATCCTTCATTTTTATTAAGAAACAAATTTTGATAAAAATGTGAGATAATTATGTTTTAAATTTATGATCTCTTTAGTTCACACAATTAAATAATTAAATAAGTGGTATCATAATTAGATATCACGAATTTGTAAACTTATGTAGGTGGGTGGGAGGATTGTCATTCTAAAGGGACTAGTATCCTGTTTTGTGGTGAGAGACCAATTTGGACCGAGTCATATTCAAAGTGGCGAAAGACCAAATTAGACTGAGTCATAATTGAGATCCGTGTATGCTGTGTTATATATTTTAAATAAATTAATTATATCTTTCTAATATCTCGAAGGTTTTCCTTTCAGAATTCGTAGAAAAAGTCTAGATCTTGACCTCAAAGTCCGATATTTATAGTTAGGGTCCGGTCCTTTCCATCAAAATTTGTACTCTAAACCCCTCTCGGTCCAGTTTTGTCTCGTCAAAATTTTTAATTTTGCTACTTGAAATTCCAACACTCTTCTAATTATTTCGAAACCCTCGAAACCTAACTTGAACTCGTCCACAGTCGCCTCTTGACCGTTTTCACTCTATTGAACAAAATCTAATATTATTTTATTCCGTTTTCATGCCGAATCCGCACTGAAAACACTCCAACTAGTTTGAAACTTTATCATGATAATAAAAATAGCCCTTCAAGTCAGTTTTTACCAAAACTCTATCATTGGTAGATGTCCAAATTATTATAGAGTATGTGTCGATTTAGTTCAAAAATGAAAAGTTTCAAAAAGAAATTAAAGTCAAAAAAATTAAATTTCAAATATTCTTACAACCGAATCAAATTGAACCGAAAACAAAATAAAATAGACCAAGTGGACTTATGTGATTTAGCTTAGTTTAATTTTTGTTTAAGAACGAAATTATGAACACCCTTACATTTTAAGTCTTGCCTCGTATTAGAAATTACCTCGTTTTGAGATTCAGATAACTGAAAAGTTAAATTTATTTAGTGAGTTATTATTAAATATAACAAAATTTTTAATTTATTTGATAAAATGAACATTAAAAGAATCGAAAGTTAAAGACATTTCAATCATAAGAATTTACTCCAAACTAGCATATAGTTGAGAGGGTTCTTACTTAGGGTGAAATGAGAGGTTGGAATCTTATTATCATGCTTGTATTTGAATTCAAATTTGAATGTTGACTCATAAAATTTTCTGGGGTTCGAATTCACATACACACTGAACATTTTAGTTTCAAATTTAGATGTAGATTATCTAAATCTAAAATTGGTTTGTACAAGCCAGCTCTGGGACAATAATATTATCCTCCAATGTAGTTTGCGGAAATTTTTTGGACTCCATTTGAAACATTCTAAATTCGTGTCATATATTTTAACTAATATTTACAATTATTATTGCAGAAGAGGAGGTCCATGGAAATATTACATTAGTGAGTTGGACAATCTCATTGACGTACAGTTGCGCCAACTTATTACGCGACCACGTCGTATGGATCGACAGGAAGTGCACTTTGGAAACCCGAATTTTGATTGACGGTCTGATTGGGTGGTGAGCGACTTGTGGACATCTTTATTGAGTGTCAAGTTCATTTACGCGCAAAATAGACGCGAGAAACAGACTCAACGTAAAAAATCGAGCAAAAAGAATACTACTTTTATACTTTCAGGAGAATTCGAATATCCGAATCAAAAATTCGGATGCCCGAATGTTTGCTGGCCCAGTGGACCGCAACGGGTGATTGAAGTGCTTGACGCCACCATCAATATGACAACTTAAGAAGAATTAGACAATTGCTAATAATAACCATAATACTGTAAAGAATAAGTACGCTTAGCTTTTTAATAATAATTACTGAAGTTGTTAAATAATTATTTAACAAAAAAAAATCTATCCACATTATAATCAAATAAAAAAAATATAAAAAAGCTATTAAATAAATAATAGAAATCTATACAAACTAACTAAACTAATTAATCATTTATAGCTATAAAAAATAATATACTTTTAACTAAAAAAAGAGTACTTTGAACATCCCACTTATCTATAATCTGAAATGTTTTTGATGTATTAGCACTTTATGTATAAATAGTTTATTATCGTGGAACTGTAAAATGCAATTCAATAATTTTGTAAGTAGATAAGAAGATAAGATTATATTTGTAGTAATTTTAAACTGACCTATATTGATAAATTTTTTTGATAAATTAAATAAGAGTAAAATAAATAAATAATGAGATTAAACTAGACTAATTTTTAAATATGTTGTTACTCAGTCGTTTAATGCCCATCGTATTTTAAACTAGACTAATTTTTAATTCACTCCAAAATTAGAAATTTTTATAAAAAATGATCAATTTTATTAAACATGCTCCTCACCGGTTGTCATCTCTCTTTCTGCGCTTCTTATTTATATATTTATTTGTTTTATTTTTTATTACAGTTTTAGAGTAAAATTTTAAAAAAGAAAAATTTAAAGTTATTATACCATTTTTATGTTCTTAAATGTACGGATTTTACTTAATTTATTATTAATTTAGCTATCAATGTATCCTCTTAATAAATAATTTTTAAAAATAATAAAAAGAGAATTAAAATCATAATGGTTATATAATAAAAAAAATAAAATCATATAGAATTTAGTAATTTTTAGTTCATAATTTTATTAATAATTAAATTATTTCATATTAGAGATCACTGTTTTAGAGACTAAATTATAATTTTTGAAATATATTTGTAAACTGAATTATAAGTAATAAATTATAAATCATTCTATATATTTCTATTATCAAAATAGACCAAACAAATACTAATTTTGCTTTTCTCCAATATCTTAACACTATTTTATAATAAGTTCATATTTTTATTCTCCTTGTAATAAAACAAGCACTATATAGATATAAAGAGAGAGAGAATTTTATTTGTTAGGTCACATAAGAGCTATTCGTATATTTTTTTTCTATCCGATGTGAAATTATTTAGATATTACATTATATAAATTTAAAGTTGATTTAATTATGATTTTTTTGGAAAAATAGGTTGATACTTCATTAGACATTTGGTTAGAGAAGTAAGCAATAGACGGTTCGTTCCGATTATGAATTTATTTATTTATTTATTTATTTTTTGGCAAAACCGAAATGAACCAAATCAAAACGATCAAATTATGAACTAAAGCCAAGATGAATCAAACTGAAATTAACTTGATTAGTTTGATTTGATTTATTCTGTATGGATATACTATATTAAACTCCAGAGAATTTAATGGAAGTGGTTAAATTCTCTAATTATTTGATTATAATGCAAAATTAATATAAATCAAATTAGTAAAATTGGTTAACTCTTAAATATTTTTTAAATTTGGGACAGTTTGGTAATTTAATTTATTTTTTCAATATAAATAATTTGATCATACTCTGCATCAACTAAATATTACAACTTCTAAATCATACAAAAAAAAATATATGTATTTATTGAAGAAAACATTTATACATACAAGCATGTCAAAATTTTATGTTGTTATTCATACTCTATTATGTTTCTATTAAAAGTTAGTTCATTTTAATTTAATTATTTTATTTAATAAATTAAGTATTTATTAATTTATGAACTCTTATTATTACTCCTAAACTGGGTGTGCAACGGTCGCTCCCACGTTCAACGATTTCAAATTACCGGCCTTTTTCCATCCACCCATCAAGCCGTCCATTTTCATCAAGACTCCATCTCAGCCGTCCATCACTCCTCCCACCACTTCCTTTTCCTATCAACCCGTCCTACATACCAATGAGCTCACCAATGCCCGAAACCCATTCGACGAAATGCCCCAGAGAACAATTTCATCTTTTAACGCCCTCGTCGCCTCCTACGGCCGCAGCGGCCGCGTACGCTCGGCCGTGCAGCTCCTCTCTCGGGCGATGTCTCGCGGCCTTCAGCCCAATTCGTTCGCCTTCGCTCCTGTCGTATCGTCTCCACTTCTCGATCCCTGCTGCGGAAACCAACTCCACTGTTTGATCCTGAAATCCGGTTTGATCCACTCCGATGCGTACGCCGCCACGGCTTTGTTGGGTTTCTTTGGACGGAACCGGAGACTCGACGATGCGGTCAAGCTGTTCGATGAAATGCCTGCTAAGACGGTGGTCACTTGGAATGTCGTGATCTCAATGTTTTCCCATATGGGTTTTGTCGTTGATTCGATGCTTTTCTTTAGGGAGCTAATGAGGAGTGCGATCGGGTTGTCCGAGTGCTCGGTTATGAGCATCTTGTCTGCTTTTCGCTCTTTCGATAGCGCACGGTCGGTAGGCCAAGTTCACGGGCTCACAATCAAAACCGCTGTGGATTCGTTCATAGTCGTCGTGAATTCTCTGCTGAATGCTAATTGCAACTGCTGCGGAGTACATTCGGCAGTGAAGTTGTTCAATGAATTGGCGGTGCGAGACGCGGTTTCTTGGAACACCATGATAACGGCTTTTGCTAAGAGTGGTACGCCGGAGAGAGCTTTAGAGCTGTTCTTCGTGATGTCTTCGAATTTTATCATTTTTTTATTCGAATTAGCATAATTCAAATTAAGAATATCATTTTCAACTGTCGGAATTCAATTATAGCAATTTGGTTTGAAAAGAATTAAAGATTTATATTATCTTTTCAATATGCTTTTTACATCTAATTATTATTTTTTTATATTTAAAAAAAAAAAATTATATTGGACTGCTTTTTGGCTGTGATATCTAATGGATTGTGTCAAGATGTTCAACCACTCATACTTTGTGACTCCTCTTTCACTCTAAACTAGTGGAGTACCCGCGCTTCGCTGCGGGTAACAAATAAAATTATATAAAATATAAAGCATTAATTAGACAATAAGAGAAGCGTAAGACATTTTATAGTAACATTTTTCATTAAATAAAGTTTATAAGAAGTCGTAACTGTTTAAGTAGATGATTATTTTTTAAGAACAAAATGCACAAAACATATACATAATTAGAAAAAGAGACGGACAGATAATAATTGTTCATTTTTTGTCTTCATCGGTGGAGGCAACTTTATCAAACCTATAAATTAATTGACATAATTGAATATAATTAATATTTTTTTGCAATAAAATATAAGTATGCAATAATATTAATGTAGTTTAGACTGTACGTGAGTCGGAGCCTCTTAGCATGTTGTGTTTCTGGAAGCTGTCCTGACCTGATTATAAATTAATAGGAAAAACACAGAAAAAAAAAGAAAATATTAGGGACAGTATGAATTTTCATATCAAAATTTATTTAAAGTGTCGAAAGGATAATTTGATTACCCTGAGGAACATTCAGTACTTGGTGATGGTTCAACAAAAATTTCTTTTTGGATTTGTTTGTCGGTCTCAGGTGAATGTACCTGTTCCTCACATTTGATAAGCAAATTTGGTGCTATAGGAGACTTTCCCTTTACATTCGAGTATAACGTAAAAATTTTGATTACTTTAAAAGATGGAAAACTGGAAGTAAATTTCAGTGCATCAGGTACAATCTGAAAAATATGCATCTGACCAATAATCGTTTTAATTGCAGGCGGAAGAGAGAACTGATCTGATCCCGGTAAGATAGCTAAATTTTGCGCTGGAATACGAATAAGTTCCTGTGCTATCTTTCCGAAAACAATAAAGTTAGCCGTACCACTACCATCGTCAACAATAATATTCAATTTGTACCTAATCAAAATAGAAGACAATTAATCATAGTTTATGTTTAATTGAAATTAAGGCGAAATATAAAATGTATATATTAATATAATGTAGAGTTAAAATTATGACCATGGTATAGGAGCCTGATCGTTTTGGTTACAGTTTGAGCACCGAAAAGCATCATCGTATGTTTTTATAGCTGCCTTACAAGTACGACATGCTTTGTACCACCAGCCAAATGAGGTATCAATATCAACAACTTTAGCCTCACACGTAAACTTAACGCTCTGAAACGAAAAGCATGTATGTGTGTATGTAGATACATAAAAAGTATCAAGATAATAAAATGGGAAACAAATGTAAAATGTTTGTATTATAAAAAAAAACAAATACCTGCATGGCAGAAACGTCGCAAACCAATAATTCAGACACAGTTTTTCTGTTATAGCACATCTCTTCTTGAGGACTTATAAGTTGGTCCTGACTGGTATCAATGCGTTGTATTGAATTAGCTGTAGATTGTAAACTGCACAGGATAATTTAAAAGTAAATACAATACAGGACAAAACGGTAGGAAAATAATGAATAAATAATTAATTTCAAAACCTATCAAGCAATTCCGAAACTTTTGGAATCTCTAAATCAAAGTAAATCTTTGAAGCCGAACACGTTGATAAAAGCATCTTATCTACAGGTAGAAAATGAAATACAGAGTTAATAACAGGTGTAATTACAGAAATAAAGTTATTGTATTGTAAATATAGCTGTAAACCTCTGAATGAGCGGATTGTCATTCCAGCAAGGATTATTATAACTGGAACGGTTTTATTTCTTTCTGAAACATAATTTTCATCGAAGTCCAATGCAAATTTATCCCATAATGTAATTGGTAGAGTATTCCTCCTGTTTAAGAAAGCAAATAATATTCTGTATATATGAGTATATAAATAAATAAATAAGAATATATATATATAACATAATTTAGATTTAATTGTAAATAATACGGAAAAAAACTAACTCTAAATCTTGGATTTCTAAATTTCTAATGGGAGTAAGCGTTTGTCCAATATATTTCTTTGTAACGTCACCGACAGCTGTAATTTGTCCTATAACATCTGTAACATATGTAAGATATAAACATTAGTATTGAATGAATAGGAATTTTATGAAATTTTTGATTTTACAAAAGAAATGTGGAATTCTGTAAAGAAACAGTACCAGCGAGAACAGCATCGTTGTATCTTTGTTCTCAAGTTCAGAGAAGGGCAGGAAAGTAAAGCTATATAAAGGGATGTCTTTACTATCTTCTTCAAGTAAGGTCAGAGAAGTCCATTTATTTATTTGAAGCATATAAAGGCGCTCGACAGCAGCATATCTCTTCTTTGTAGGAATGACACTGAATTTCTCTATTAGATATATACTACCTTCCGTAAGTCGACATCTAACTTCTTCGGCATCTTGTTTTCGAATCGTCCCTTGTAGCGAATAGCCCTTAATATAATTGTAATTGTAATAATATCATAATAGTGTCATTTGTAAAATATAAGAAATATAATATAAAATATAAGTTATATGTGATAGTAAATAAGGTGATGTAATTATTTTTGCAAGATGTTTAATGTTCCCACCTTTTCATCCACTAATAGGCAGTCCAAACTAAATATATCGCCTTTCAGAAATGGAGCAGTTGATTCCCATATTCGGCATATGCGTACTTTGATTTTGCAATTTTGTCGTTGTAGCGATAATTTCGATAACAGTACATATTCCATGATAGGCTATAAAATTACCTAAAAAATGTAAGTAGAGAAAGAAAAGATTAGTAAAGAAAAAATGTTTATTATTGTGGAAGATATTTACATATCGTATTGTACAGAAGAAAATATTACATATACTAATACACAATAAACAATTGAGCATCATAAATCATAAATCTTCAAATATTTTATGGTAAACGATATTTCTTGTATATCCCTCAGGCTCATGCTCTTTATTTTTTATAAGGATTCGTAAACCTTTTCTGGAAGTAACTCGAGAAATTGCAACATAAAGTTGCCCGTGGGAGAAAACAGGCTGAGATAAATAAAGGCCGACTTTATGCAATGTCTGTCCTTGACTTTTGTTAATCGTCATGGCATAACTCAGACGTATCGCGAACTGTCTTCTTTTAAGTATGAATGGCCATTTAGAATCAGTTATATTCATGACTATGCGAGGAATGTAAACTTTTTCGCCAATATGATTGTCGGTAAAAATTTGTGCCTCAATAATTTTAGGAGCTAATTGAGTTATCACCAATCGGGTACCGTTGCAAAGTCCGGAACTTTGATTAATATTGCGAAGTAACATTACAGGAGCTCCAATTTTTAATTTTAGTTCATGATGGGGAACTCCATTAAATTTTAAAGAATTCAAAAAATCCACCAGGTAAAGTACATCACTGTTTTCAATATTTCTTGACGAATTGCATATCGAATCTGAACTCAAGTATATCCGCTCTTCAGTTGGCACTAAAGTAAGCACGTATGTATTAATCTCATCAACTGTTTCATTTATCGGAGTAATAATAGCCCTGTCTCTTAAGTAAGAAGAATTTTGATAATTCACTTCAATATCATCATATATCTCTCGAACAATACTTTCTATTCCATGCTCAGTATTTTTTATAAGCAAGTCGTCTGGAATTTGTATCCAAGTACTTTCATCTTCCCCGTCTAAATTAATAGTATTTATTTTTCCATCACCAATATTGAGTACCCATTCACTAAAATCAGCCAAATCTGAATAAGATCCTTCATTTGTAGAAGGGCCGCGCAGTAATCGCATATTAATATTAAGTCGAAACAATGTACACTTGTTCCATATGCGAGATCTTGTAAGCGATGCATTAATAATATCATGGCGCGTGCCTCCCACAATAACTGGAAGTATTTGTCTGAAATCACCACCCAAAAGGATGGTCTTACCCCCAAATAATTTTTGATCAGATGCTGGGTCATCCAAACCCATAATATCATTTAGAGACTTATCTAACGCTTCGAAACAGTTCCTATGATTCATAGGTGCTTCATCCCAAATGATTAAGCTAGCAAGAGAAATTAATTTTGCAAGCTGAGTGCCTTTTTTAATTTCACAAATTGATGAATCATCAATCTTAATAGGTATCTTAAATCTGGAGTGAGCTGTACGACCACCAGGTAGTAAAAGTGAAGCTATGCCTGAAGAAGCAACGGCTAGCACCACCTTTCCCTCTGAACGCAATTTGCAGATGATAGTTTTCCAAAGGTAAGTCTTTCCTGGTCCACCATGACCATAAACAAATATTACATCTCCCTTTTGACCATCTATAGACATGAAAACAGCATCGTATATCTTTCGTTGCTCATCATTTAACCCGCAGAACAATTGTGTATGCTCTTGGAGTAATTCATCTACATTGTAATCCATTTCTTCTCTGAGAAGTCTATCATTCAATTGATCAATAACTAACCTATTAGGCAAAGGTAACTTAAAATGATCAAGTGAACTTCCGTTTTTGTTGAATAAAATTTCGAGTTCAACCAAGACATGATTCTGAAGTTCAATCTGTGGAAGGTTCAAGTTTTGAAGTCCGAGAATATTCCTTAGCCTATGTATAATATCATCAGCAAGTAATTCCCAAAATTCTTCCCAAAGAGCAAATGGATCAGCTACTTCACAATACATAACCAATGTTACAAATAATTGTCTAAGCTGACCCGAAGAGGACCAAAGCGATGCCTCACGCAGTGCGTCACGCCATTCTTTGTCATCACCAAGTAAGCCAAGAGCATCGCATGCAGAGCGAAACGTTTCGTGAACAACACCATTTACGGTTCTAATTTCTTTATAATTTCTTGGACCTTTAACCACATTCAGAAGCATTCGTAGAAAATAAAGTTCACCTGCACTTGGGTGAACATAAACTATTCTCCCTATGCGGTTACCCTGTTTTCGACTTGACCAAAACTTTTCTTTTGGATGCCAGACCCATTTAATTGGAAATTCTGCATATGTGAGTTCGCGAGCATTCTCGCTGGCTTGGTTCATGTCCATCCATACTGTGAACATTGTTTTCTCTATATTAGGACGCCCGAGCACATCTTCCAAATTTTGATCGTCACGATAAGTAACATTATTCATCATCGGCAGATGAACAGTTAACCTTTCCACAGACGGTTCGCGAAAATGAATATCAAAATCAAATAACCGCCAAATAGCCTCGTAAGCTGATAAATATCGGCAGTCAAGATATTGTTTGATTTCATCAACATGTTTATAACGCTGAGTAGAAGTAGAGCTCTGATCAGGATCAATATTGTTTTCTATAACAACGGCAGAGCGGTCAGGACCTTTGTTAACATATTTGAATAAATATTTTATAAGTCTTGATTTATTACACCATTCAACGTTGATATGCACATGGTATTTAAGGACCAACGTTAAGTTGTGGGGGACAACATATCTATTATCAAGTTCAATTCCATTCTTCGTAACAGTCCTTCCATTATTTCTCCTTCTATATATTGCAAATCCATCGTCACTAATAATCGTCCCATTGTTGTAATCTTTCGGGAAATATTTTGAACATCGGCCCTTCACCATACAGGGCGATCCCGATTTTGCAAGCCCGCATGGACCATGTATCATAAATTTTTCGACAACTGCGTAGCCACCTGGATCATTTACCTTATCAGGTATTTCCGCTGAAATAATCGAATCGATATCACTACTTGTTAAGTATCTATGGTCAACATGCAACCATACTAAAATGTGCACATGCGAAAGACCCCGCTTCTGAAACTCCACCGTATACAATTCTGCAATAAATGTAAGAAAAGTAGAGCACGATATACTAAATCTATAAATTCCTGTTTTATTTTGGGGGAATAGTAAATAGTTTAAAACTTGTTAATGATTACGTACCAGCAATCGATTTCCCAAAGAAATTCTCCTTTTTTATATTGTTCATTAAAGATTCTAATTTCAGCTTGAAAACTCTGCTAACAATATCAGGTCTATCCTCAGCTCGTTGACCTGGAATAAAATTTAAGGCACCCCGTATTTCTCGCCACTGTGCATTACATGTAAACGTAATAAATAAATCAGGAGGACCGCAATGTCTGCATATGTCACGCCCCGAGTTTTAAAAATCCGGTAAATTTTTTTTTTTTTTTTAAATCAGAGTTCGCAAACTGGGCGCAACAGACCGCCACACATATAGGAAACTCTCTATCCCAATAACAGAGACTCCCCTATACATGCACGGCTAAAATCATCATCAGAGTACAACAGATAACTCAGTAACTACTCTAATCTACTCAGCAAGAATAAAGGAAAATTAATTATTACATCATCATTTTAAATGTTGGAATATAATCGAAACAGAAATGAAATGCAGAAAAATAAAAGTCTGTAGAAGTCATCGATATATGTAAGCTCATGGGGACAGCTCTATCGTAATCGGCTCACTGGATCGTCCCGCTATCTCCCCACCCGACGGACCTGGAAAATGGTCACCCAAGGGGTGTGAGATACACTGTACATGTATCCCAGTGGGCACGACGAGCCGAGGATCAGCTAATCGTACCTACTGGGTACTAAAATCTGCGGATAGTAAAGATCTATAGGAAAAGCTGGAAACATAGATATCTACTAATAATCAGAATCAAAACGGCAGGTAAGTATGCTGAACAATCAGGGTATATCAGAAATAACAATCAAGGAAACTGTAGAACATGCATGCTGGAAATCAAAAGTCAACTACAAGGATCATGTAAAAAGAACTACTAGTGATACAAGCATGTCTACAGATAATAGTGCTGGAAATAACTGAACAACAGTACAAGTAAAAGCAATGCGTCAACGGTAGAAACTCAAGTACCCAATCATGCGCCACTATTGGTCTTAGAGGACCTCAGGCAAAAGCCACCGATCCGCACCCGATCCGCTGACATACCCTTGTCGAGGGCTCACGGGTCTATCACCAGACCACTCTACCGGTAAAGAACCAGCTCCACGGGGAGCGACCCCGGCCAGGTTCGTGAAGTACAGCAGTGCATGGCAAGTCATAATGATCAATCTCACGGTCTAGTGACCGAGTAGTCGGCACACGCCGAAATCCCAACAGGGAATCATCTGTCTATATCTATCCATCGGAATCAATCAATCATGCATATCGAGTAGTATCTATCAATCAGGATCAATCAATCATGCATATCGACGTATATCAAGAAATAGCTCAATGACAGAAATCAACAGGTGTCATCTAATCATGCAAATCTATATATCAATCAATCAGGATCAGTCAGGAATAATCAGGGATCATGTAGATAATAATCGGCTGATCGTGAACCAACAATCACATGTATAAGTCTAATCGAGTCGATGTCAAACAAGGGAATCATGATATGTCAAGATAGGTCATATAATCAGTAGGAAAATCAAGAACAGGGGTCCGACTGGACTAAAGCAACCAGAGGGCCAAAAAGCTGAGGCCCGGTTCGAAGATAACCCACCTGGACGACGGCAGATCCTCGAACTCCCGCGCAGCTACTGGGAGGCTGGTACTGAACAACTGGGCCCTGTATAAAGAGATATGATCAGTAATAAACTCACACAACCCTTTCCCGACGACGTTACACTAACAGAGAGTTTAAACGGGTCAAATCAGTCAATTTATCGATCGATATCTGATTCCTGGTCAACGAGGACCATTGGAACCCTAACAAAATGGCCAGGTAGTGCGTGAGTACTGTCTAAGGGCAGCCAGGGTGCCATATTTGCAAGTTGGTCCATGAGGTATTTAAAATTTGCATAAAAACATTATATTGATTACTGTTTTAGCTCGTTCGTAAAATCCGGGGATCCGACGACGACGCCGTAAGTTTCAGCGCGTCCGTTACGTCGAGACGGATCCCGTGCTCACAAGGTTGGGCTGGCACGAGGCCCGATTACAAAGTTGGCCCATGATCTTTAAAGGTCCAAGTTACAACTATGTGCAATCCTAACATACATTTGATCTAAACCCAAGTTAGCTAGAGCATGATGATCAACAGAGTCTAGGGACAGTGAGGCTCACCTTGCGCGCGTCGGAGGCCGGCCGGAGCGTCGCCGGAGCAAGGTGGTGCTTCCACAAGGTCTCGGGTTTGGGCAAGTTCACCTCCCCCTTGGTCAATCTGCAACCAGAGGTGAGCACAGTTTAGCACTGGGTCACAGAAGCTTGCGGATCCATGCTGGGTCGGGCCCCGGCGGCCGGAGGCGGCGGCGGCCGGAGATGAGCCCGAAGTGGTGCTCTCGGGTGCAAGGTTGGAGAGCCATCACAGAGGGGGTCCTAGGCCAAAACTAAAATGATATGAAGCTTAGAAATGGCGTTTAGGTCTTACCTGTCAAGATGCCCGGAGCCCAGACCGCCGGGGATCGCCGGAGTCCAACCCGAGCTGTTTTCGGGTGCAACTACAGAGAGAGGAATGCCCACGTTAAGAGCCACATGCAACTTGATAGGAGGACTCTAGGGGATCATAGGAGCCTACCTGAGTGGTTCCCGACGGCTGAGGAGCGCCGGCAAGGCGGCACTGCGAGGCTCGGTCAAGCTTCAAGGCCAACAATGGCGGATTCCGGCACGGCGGTCCCGGGCCGGAGCAAGATGGACCAAGAGCTTCGTCTCGGAGCCACAAAGCTTGGTGCAGTGGTGGCCGGCGACAGGAGGCCGCGGCGGCGCCGGACGGCAGCTATCGGCCAAAATGAAGAAGATCGGTTTCCTAGGGCAAGGTCGATCGTGCCCGATCGTCAACCGATCGCGATGGGACTTCGTGGAGATGTTGCAGTCACCGAGGAAAGTCGATCCAATGGTTCCGATCTCCGGTTTAGCGGTCGGATGAGTGCGGCGGTCAGCGGCGGCCAAAGGAACAATAATCCGGCGGGGTTGCTCCCGTCGGCGATCGAGACGGCGGCAGCGGCTGGGTCTGCACCCGAGGGGTGGCCTCGATGTCAGGAGTGCAATGGTCGTGCCCAAATGCCGAAATAAAAGAAAGTGTCCCAAGAACTCACCTTCGCCGGAAAATTTGGAGGAGAAGGATCCCCCGCGGCGGCGCGCGGCGGCGGCCGGGTCCGGGATCACCTTGGCTCGGACGCGGCTTCACCAGGGACTCCTCCAGATCATGTCTTGATCATCCAAGCACCTCCCGAGCACCTTCTCTCCAACCACCCGAGATCAAGGTGGTTCTTGATCTCCTCTCGTTTCCGGCGACGGGGAGGTTGCGACGGCCGGTGCGGGCTGGCGAGGAGTGTGCGGAGAGAAGTGGAAGTGGTTAGAGGCCGGTGCTGAGACTAAGGCTGCGGAGGGTTTTAATGAGGAGGAACCTTGAATTCAAATTCGAATTCAAATGGTGCATGTATTGCACAATTGCGATGAAATCCTCTAACACTTGGCATTTTGGGTTCAGATCCCTCACAGTGGCTTTTATTCACATCTAGGCCCTTCTCCCATGAGTGGCACGCTAACCGAGGCAGGTTTTATAGGGTCTTATATGAAAAATTTGCACTTTTTGATGCATTTCACGCTTTTCGAGGAGATCCGATCGTCAGATCGAAAAACGGACTTTGCCAGGGCGTCCGGCTCGACGAATACTATCAGGTAGCGATCTCTGTTTTTCGAAACTGTGTCCGGATAAATTTTCGGTCCATAAAATACAGCTCCGAAATATAGTTTTCGCGTCTTTCGAGACTTAGAGTCGTTAAACGGAAATTTCGTCAGCGCCATTGCGTCCAGAATGACGAAACCGTTAAAATCCACTATTTGAAGTGCTATATTCGGCTTCCGGACAGCGAGTTTGCTCAACGTTGGCGCGAGAGGGACCCGAAAATAGGGTTTACTATTCATTGTACCCGCGACTTAAGTCGCGGGTCCCGCCGGCTTTAACGCTGATTTCTGGAAGATCCGACCGTCAGATCTGAACAAGCTTAATATGGTTTTCGCTCAGTTCATCGTGACGGTCGCACTCGTGGTCTCGGATCTTCGAGATCAGGCTCGGATTGAAAAATGATATTTCTGGCCCACTAACTGTGCAATTTATACTGCAGAAAAGGGGGCACCTAGGCTTCTTGTGCTTTTCATGATTCAAACTCAACTTGACTTAAACCAATTTTATTTATTTATTTATTTTCAAAAAATTCAAATTCTTACAGCATATGGCAATAGCATCTTGGTAATTTTGAATCATATAGCGAGGACCAGCAGTAAAACTTGAGGGTAGTATAATTCTTTTACCAATAGCATTACCATCCGTGTCACCTTCAACAACCGAATCTTTAATGCCTTTATATATTTCGGAATGAAGGTTCATCTGATTCCTTCTGATATATCCTAATCTTTCTTCTTCAACACATGAGAAAGCATCAACCACATATTGCTGGAAGAGCCGGCCTCCTCGTAATAAAGTTTTGCCGTCGTTCAATCTTGCTTGTATCCTATAGGCGTAAAATTCACGCATAGTAATGTATTGCCTGGAATTTGTTTTTCTCCGTGAGTTTCGGTTACATTCGATGCCTAGGAGAAAACCATCTTCTCCATATGGAAATAATATTGGATATTGCATAGCCATGAATGAGGGATGTAAATCACTAATCCGTCGTAAACCATCTGCTCTATGTTCAACAATAATATCACGCTGTCGATCCGCACTGCCCAAATCACCAATAATTAACCCAGCAATTTCAGCACAGGATGGGGGATTGTACTGAGACGGACTGCCGCAACGCGTACCAACCAAACGCAACCTAATTGGTAAGAAGTCATTTTCTCTGAAACGATCCCGTGCCATCCTAAACGCTTTAACAATATCATTTTCGGTATCAAACATTTTTATTAATTCTGCAACAATATCCTTATCAATATTTAAGCCATTACCATTTGCGCTAAAAGATCTCATTATATTATCAAGTTCATTTTCGGTATCATAAATGTACAGTTGCGCAAATTTAGGTTGGCGACCGTCAACAGGGAGAAGGGAGCCCATAATATGGTGATTTTGACCACTGATTCTAAAAACATATGGTCCTGGTCTTTTATTAATATCGACATCTATTTTTCCACCTATGGATGTAAAGGCAAATATTGAATTATACGCACGAATATTTTCTCGAAATTTTGTAGCTTGTCTAGACCCTTGGCAATTTAGGAGGGCATCCAACACATCTGGTGTATTTCGTAGAAGGGGTAAACAAATCCGACCTTCTTGGCAACATAAAGAAAACCTTGGAACGGTTTCATTTCGATGCTTGTGAAGTCTTTCATTATACCATAGTAAAGCTCCACACGATCGGCACTAATATTCCGGCAACCCTAGGTATACCTGCTCAACACGTTTGGTTTGCAAGTGTGCAGATAAATGTTCTTGTGTTCCTGGCGTATGCTCCATTTGAAGTAAGCTTCCCGATTGAGAACCTACCTCACGACATTGGAGGCTATAATCGGACGATTCATTATGAATCATATTATTTATATTTTCTGTGCACCATCTTTTAAATTGATTTTTGCGTTGGGCAAGCATATTTTTTCTCTTTTTCCTATTTTCTCTATATATTGATGATATATCCATTTAAAACCTGAGAATAAAAGTTAATGCGATAAGTAAAGGTAGAGGCTATTTGATGATTTTTTTTTTTTTCATTAAAAGGAAAAAACATTTCGGTTTAAAAATTCAAAGTTCTATATTTATAAGACGATGAGGGAATGTAAACATAAATTTATATATATACTAGTGGAGTACCCGCACTTCGCTGCGGATATCGAACAAAAATATGTAAAATACAGAGCATTGAGTAGACAGAAAGAAAGCACAAAGGCATATTATACCAATATTTCATTTAACAAAGTATATAAAAAGCCGGAACTATTTAAGTAGACGATAATATCCCAGATAATATTTACACAAAACATATACGAAATTTAAAACATAGTGTGGGGTACAGATAGTAAATTCTCATTTGTTGGTTTCATCTGTAGAGGCACCTTCATCAAACCTACAAATTAATTTACATAATTAAGTACAATAAATATCGTTTACGGTAAAATATAAGAATGTAATGATGTTAATTTGGTTTAGATCGTACGTGAGTCGGAGTCTCTTAGCATGTTGGATTTCAGATAAGTCGTTATGAAGTTGCCCTGATCTGATTATAAATTAACAGGAAAGGGGGAAAAAAAAGAGGAAAACAAAATAGTCAGAAAAATATTATTTTCTGTATAAACATTTATTTAAAGTGTTAAGAGAGTAAGTTGATTACCCTGAGGAACATTCAGTATTCGGCGATGGTTCAACAAATATTTCTTTTTGGATTTGTTTGTCGGTCTCAGGTGAATGGACATGTTCTTCACATTTAATAAGTAAATTTGTTGCCGCAGGAGATTTTCCCTTCATATTTGAGTACAGGGTAAATATTTTAATCACTTTAAACGATGGAAAACCAGATGTAAATCTGAGTGCATCAGGTACAATTTGGAAAATATGCATCTGACCAATGACTGTTTTAATTGCAAGGGGAAGGGAGTATTGATCTGAGCCCGGTAAGATAGCTAAATTTTGGGCTGGAATACGAATAAGTTCCTGTGCTATCTTTCCAAAAACAACAAAGTTAGCTGTACCACTACCATCGTCAACAATAATGTTCAATTTGTACCTAACAAAATGGAAGACAATTAATCACAATTTATTTTTAATTGAAATTAAGTAGGAATGTAAACTTTATATATGAATATAATGTCGAACTAAAATTATTACCATGGGATAGGAGGCTGGTCGTTTTCATTACAACTTGAGCACTGGAAAGTATCGTCATATGTTCTAACAGCTGCTTTACAGTTGCGACATGCTTTGTATCACCAACCAAATGAGGTATCAATGTCAACAACTTTAGCCTGACACGTGACTTTAACATTCTGAAAGGAAAATATGTGTGACTATATACATACATATAAAGTAGGGAAAAATGAAAGTAGTCAAATGAATGTAAAATGTTAGTATTATAAGGAAAACAAATACCTGCATAGTAGAAATGTCGAGAGCTAACAGTTCAGCCACGGTTTTTCTGTTAGAGCACATCTCTTCTTGAGGACTGATAAGTTGATCATGACTGGTATCAATTCGTTGTATTAAATTAGCCGTAGGCTGTAAGCTACAGATGGTAATTTACAAATAAATAAAATATGGTAGGAAACTGTGTGAAAAAATAAAGACATAATTGATTCCAAAACCTGTTTAGTAAATCTGAAACTTCTGGAATTTCCAAATCAAAGTAAATCTTTGAAGCTGAACACGTTGACAAATGCATCTTCTCTACAGGTAGACAATCAAATACAGAATAAGTAATAGTTAAAATTAGTAAAGTAAAGTTATTATATTGTAAATATAGCTGCAAACCTCTAAATGACCGAACCGTCATTCCAGCAAGGATTATTATGATTGGAACGTTTTTATTTTTTTCTGAAATATAATTATCATCGAAATCCAATGCAAATTTATCCCATAATGTAATTGGTAGAATATTATTCCTGTATAAGAAAGGAGACAATATTCTGTACATGTCAGTAAATAAATATATATAGAAGAGAAAAAAATCAACAGCATGTAATTAATGTAATTTTTATTTAATTGTAAACAATATGAAAAAAAACTGACTCTAAATCTTGAATTTCTAAATTTCTAATGGTGGCAAGAGTCTGGCCGACATATTTCTGCGTAATGTCGCCAACAGCTATAATTTGACCAAAGACATCTGTAAAAATATGCAGAAAATAAACATTAGGATTGAAAAAACTGGTATGGTATAAAAGTTTGTTTTTTATCAAAGAAACGCGAAATTTTGTAAATAAACAATACCAGCCAGAACAACATCGTTGTATTTCTGTTTCTCAAGTTGAGAGAAGGTCAGGAAAGTAAAGCTATATAAAGGGATGTCTTCATTATTTTCTTCGAGTAAGGTCAGGGAGGTCCATTTATTTATCTGAAGCATATAAAGGCGTTCGACAGCAGCATATCTCTTCTTTGTAGGAATAACATTGAATTTCTCTATTAGATATACACTTCCTTCGGTAAGTCGACATCTAACTTCTTCTGCATCTTGTTTTCGGATCGTCCCTTGCAAAGAATAGCCCTTAACGTAATTGAAAGAACATCATAATAACGTCATTTGTAAGATGGGAAGAATATTTCATAAAATATAACATATAAGTGATATGCAATAGTAAATAAAAAGATATCAGCATCGTGCGCGAGGTTTAATATCACCACCTTTTCATCCACTAATAAGCAGTCGAGACTGAAAATATCACCCTTCAGAAACGGGGCAGTTGATTCCCATATTCGGCATATACGGACTTTGATTTTGCAGTTCTGTCGTTGTAATGATAATTCTGATAACAGTACGTATTCCATGATAACTTTTAAAACTACAAAAAAAATTCAAATAGAGAGAGAAAATAGTAAGGAAAAAAATATTTATTATTGTGCGAAATATTTACATCATGCATTAAATGGAAGAAAAGACTACATATAATAATACATGACAAACAATTAGGTATCATAAATCTTCAAATATTTCATGGTAAACAATATTTCTAGTATATCCTTCAGGCTCGTGCTCTTTATTTTTTATAAAGATTCGCAACCCTTCTCTCGAAGTAACTCGAGAAATTGCAACATAAAGTTGACCATGGGAGAAAACAGGCTGAGATAAATAAATGCCGACTTTATGCAATGTTTGTCCTTGGCTTTTATTAATCGTCATGGCGTAACTCAAACGTATCGGAAACTGTCTTCTTTTAAGTATGAATGGCCACTTAGAATCTGTTATATTCATGACTATGCGAGGAATATACACCTTTTCACCGATATGGTTACCAGTAAAAATTTGTGCCTCAATAATCCTAGGAGCTAATTGAGTTATCACCAATCGGGTACCGTTGCAAAGACCGGAACTTTGATTAATATTGCGAAGTAACATTACAGGAGCTCCAATTTTTAATTTCAGCTCATGATGAGGAACTCCATTAAATTTTAAAGAATTCAAGAAATCAATTGGATAAAGTACATCACTGTTTTCGATATTCCTCGACGAATTACATATCGAATTTGAACTCAAGTATGTGCGTTCTGCAGTTGGCACTAAAGTTAGCACGTATGTGTTAATCTCATCAGGTGTTTCATTTATGGGAGTAACAATAGCTCTGTCTCTTAAGTAAGCAGAATTTCCGTAGTTTGCTTCAATATCATCGTATATCTCTTTCACAATACTTTCTATTCCATGGTCAGTATTTTTTATAAGTAAGTCTTCTGGAATTTTTATCCAAGTGCTTTCCTCTTTCCCGTCTAAATTAATAGCATTTATCTTGCCATCACCAACATTTAGCACCCATTTACTGAAATCTGCCAGTTCTGAATAAGATACTTCATTTATAGAAGGACCGTGTAGCAATCGCATATTAATATTCAGCCGAAACAGTGTACACTTATTCCAAATGTGAGATCTTGTGAGCGATGCATTAATAATATCATGTCTCGTGCCACCCACAACAACTGGAAGTATCTGTCTAAAATCACCCCCTAAAAGAATAGTCTTACCTCCAAATAATTGTTGATCAGTGGCTGGACCATCCAAACCCATAATATCATTTAGAGACTTATTTAAGGCTTCAAAACAGTTCCTATGATTCATAGGTGCTTCATCCCAAATTATTAAGCTAGCGAAGGAAATTAATTTTGCAAGTTGGGTTCCCTTTTTAATTTCACAAATTGAAGAATCATCAATCTTAATAGGTATCTTAAATCTGGAATGAGCTGTCCGTCCACCAGGTAGTAAAAGTGATGCTATGCCTGCAGAAGCAACGGCTAGCACAACCTTTCCTTCGGAACGAAGTTTGGAGATAATAGTTTTCCACAGGTAAGTCTTTCCCGTTCCACCGTGACCGTAAACAAATATTACATCTCCATTTTGGCCATTTATCGATGTAAAAACAGCATCGTATATTTTTCTCTGCTCATCATTCAACCCGCAGAATAATCGTGTATGCTCTTGGACTAATTCGTCTACATTGTAATCCATTTCTTCTCTGAGAAGCCTATCGTTCAATTGATCAATAACCACCCTATTAGGCAGAGGTAACTTAAAATGATCAAGTGAGCTCCCGTTTTTATTGAATAAAATTTCGAGCTCAACCAAGACATGATTTTGAATGTCGGCTTGTGGAAGGATTAAGTTTTGAAGTCCGAGAATACTCCTTAGCCTATGTATAATATCATCAGCAAGCAATTCCCAATACTCTTTCCACAAATCAATTGGATTTGCTACCTCACAATACATAACCAATGTTACAAATAATTGTCTAAGTTGGCTCGAAGAGGACCAAAGTGATGCCTCATGTAGTGCTTCGCGCCATTCTCTATCATCACCAAGTAGGCCAAGAGCATCACACGCAGAGCGAAATGTTTCATGAACGACACCATCAACAGTTCTAATTTCTTTATAATTTCTTGGACCTCTAACCACATTTAGAAGCATTCGTAGGAAATAAAGTTCACCGGCACTTGGGTGAACGTAAATTATCCTCCCAATGCGATTGCCCTGTTTTCGACTTGACCAAAACTTCTCTTTTGGATGCCACACCCATTTAGTTGGAAATTCTGCATATGTGAGTTCGCGAGCACTCTCGCTGGCTTGGTTCATGTCCATCCATACTGTAAACATTGTTTTGTCTATATTAGGACGCCCAAGTACATCCTCTAAGTTTTCGTCATCACGATAAGTAACATTATTCATCATTGGCAGATGAACAGCTAGTCTTTCCACAGACGGTTCTCTAAAATGAATATCAAAATCAAATAACCGCCAAATAGCCTCGTAAGCCGACAGATATCGACAGTCAAGATATTGTTTGATTTCATCAACTTGTTTATAACGCTGAGTAGAAGTAGAGCTATCAGAAGCAACATTGTTTTCTATAATAACGGCAGATCGATCAGGCCCCTTGTTAACATATTTGAATAAATATTTTATAAGTCTTGATTTATTACACCATTCAACGTTAATATGTGCCTGATATTTAAGAACCAATGTTAAGTTGTGTGGGACAACATATCTATTATCAAGCTCAATGCCATTCTTCACAACAGTTCTTTGATTATTCCTCCTTCTATATATTGCAAATCCATCATCACTAATAAGCGTCCCATTGTTGTAATCTTTCGGAAAATATTTTGAACATCGGCCTTTTACCATACAGGGCGCCCCGGATTTTGCCAGCCCACATGGGCCGTGTATCATAAATTTTTCAACAGCCGCGTAACCTTCCGGATCATTAACCTTATCAGG
>CM054948.1:16524038-16534185 GCA_029168755.2 Tillandsia fasciculata
ATAAATGAAAAAGATTGAAGTCCAGTTGAATTTGGATCATAAATGGCTCAGATAGCGATAGTGCCCCTTTTCTGCAGTGTAAATTGCATAGAAATAGGGCCAGAAATATCACCTTTCAATCCGAGCCTGATCTCGAAGATCCGAGACCGCGAGTGCGACCGTCTCGTCAAACTGAGTGAAAACCATATTGAACTTGTTCTGATCTGACGATCGGATCTCCCAGAAATCGGCGTTGAAGCCGGCGGGACCCGCGACTTAAGTCGCGGGTACAGTGAACAGTAAACCCTAAAATCGGAGTCCCCTTCGCGCCAATGTCGGCCAATTTACTATCTGGACTCCTAATATAGTGGTTCGAGTAGTCAATTCTAGCTATTTTCGATGTTCTGAACGCAATGGCGCAGTCGAAAATTCTGTTTGACGACTCTGGAATTTCGAAAAGCGTAAAAATTGTAAAATTAGACAGTTTTTATGGAACGGAATTTTATCCGGGCACTTTCTCGAAAAACGAAGATCGCTACCTGATAGGTCTCGTCGAGCCGGACGTCGTGGCGAAGTCCGTTTCTCGATCTGACAACCAGAAGACCTCGAAAAGTGCGAAAAAGGAGGAAAAATGCGAATTTTGCGTAAAAATCCCTATTAAAGTTGCCTCGTAAAGCGTGCCACTCATGGGGGAGGGACTAGAGTGTGAATAAAGGCTACTGTGAAGGACTGGGAGGTAAGTGTTTGGACTTGGAGGGACTTAATTGAAATTTGGCAACACCTATATATGTAGGTTAATCCCGAGCTAGGGTTTCCTCCACAAACCCTAAACCTTCAGCCCTCCAGCCGCAGCCCTCAACAGACCCCTCTCCCTTGCCGCTCTCCTCGGACCCAGCCGCACCGGCCGCCGCCTCCCCAGCCGCCGGAGAAGAAGAGAGCAAAATAACTCCTCCTCTCGGGTTGGAGAAGAGGTGATCCACGCAGGAGTCTTTGATGGTCCCAGCTTGCTCTAGAGTGACCATCAGCATAGCAGAGGACGAGTGGAAGTGAACCCGAGGCCGCTGCCGCCGCGCGCCGCCGTGGGGAGACTCCCTCTCCATCCAATTTTTCGGCAAGGTAAGTTTTTGTAACCTTCTTGTGCTTTCGGGTTTTTGGGCACGATCAATGTGCTCCTGACGTCGAGGCCATCGTCCGGACGCAGACCCAGCCAAGACTGCCGACCCGATCGCCGGCGGGGGACTCAACCTGCCGGATTATCATTTTTTTTTGGACAAGCTCTTGCGCCGCCATCATCCGGCCGGCGATCTCAAGATCAGCACCGTTGATCTTCTCCCTCTTGACGACTGCGACCTCCCCACAAGATCTGAACCCGATCGGATCAGGATCTGGGCCGCACGACCAAGCCCTAGAACCGGCTGTTTTACACCCTCGCCGGAACTCCTTCTGCCGGCGCCGCCGCTCGACCCCGTCGCCGGCCACCGCCACCAGAAGACTCAGTGCATCGATAGGAACCTTTTGGTCCAAGTCCCACCGGCCGGAACCCAGCCGGCCGGAATCCGCCATTAAAGCTCCTCCGAGCTTGACCGAGCTTCTCCGGCGCCGCCTCGCCGGTGCTCCTTGGTCGTCGAGAACCCCCAGGTAGGCTCATCTCGATCTCCTGAGTCTCCCCAATGCCTTGCATGTCCATCTTAACGTGGGGTTTTTGCTCTGCTCAGTTACACCCGTTTTGGCCTCGAGCTCCACTTCCGGCGATCCCCGGCGCCTGGGACTTCGAGCACCACCTCAGGTAAGGTCTATGCCTCATGTTTAAGCCTCCCATGAATTTATTTGGATCCAGAGATCCCCCTGTGGCTTGGTCTTAAACCTGCACGTACCCGAAATGCAGTTTCGGGCTCTCCTCCGGCCGCCCGCCGCCGCCGGCCGACCCTGACTGCACCCGAGACTTCCTGGGGACCCCTCCAAGCTGGTGCTCACCTCTGATACTGAGCTGACCCACTGTTGCTCAAAGAACAGCCAAACCCGAGCCTTGGCTTGGAGCTTCACCTTGCTCCGGCGACTCTCCGGCCGGCCTCCGACGCGCGCAAGGTGAGCACTGCACTCCCCTGTCATTACTGCACACCATGCTCAAGTTAGATCTCATGTTGATCATGTATATAATAAGTATTAGCATAGTTGTAATTTGGACATAAAGAACATTAGGGGCCAACTTTTAATGGGCCTCGTGCCCAGCCCAACCTGTGAGCACGGGCTCCGTCTCGACGTAACGAACCCGCTGAAATTTACGGCGTCGTCGTCGGAGTCCTGGATTTCAAGAACGGGGCAAAACAGTGTATTCAACATACTGAGTTAAAGAGCTAACTTTGCTCTGGGGTTTCGCGTTGACTCAGGGGTGTGAGCACGGGGTCTGTCGCTTCAAATGTGACGCGCTGGAACTGACGGCGTCGTCGTTGGACCCCCGGATTTTAAGAACGAGCCGAAACAGTAAAATGACTTAATATTTTATGCAATTTTTGGATACCTAATGGACCAATTTGCAAAATAAAAACATCCTGGCTGCCCTTAGACAGTACTCACGCACTACCTGGCCATTTTGTTAGGATTCCGATGGTCCTCGTTGACCAGAAATCAGATATCGATCGATAAAGTGACCGATTTGACCCGGTTTAAACCATCTGTTAGTGTAACGTTGTCGGGAATGGGTTGTGTGAGTCTTTTACTGATCATATCTTATTATTCAGGGCCCAGCTGTTCAGCACCAGCCTCCCAGTAGCTGTGCGGAGAGTTCGGATCTGCTTCATCCAGGTGGGTTACTTTCGATCCGGGCTTTAACTCTTTGGCCCTCTGGTTGCATTAGTCCAGTCGGACACCTGTTATTGATTTGCCCTGCTGATTAGATTCATACGACTTATTTTGACATATCCTGACTCTCCTGATTGACATCGATCTCGCTAGACCTGTTCATGATTAGCCTGGATTAGCTGGGTTGCATGCTCTGTGATTATTCCTGATAGATTCTGATCTTCTTGTGACACCATATATGTACCTGTTATCAGCTTATATATTCCAGTACTTAGATGTTATTACTTCGATGGCATGATCTGATTATACTTGTTGATGCCCGTCGTTTGAGATATTGCTTTAGACCTTGATCGATCCACATACCTGTTTATTAGCTTATTGATTTGATGATTGCATATATCACATGATCTGATTACTGGACATTGATTCTTTTAGACTTGTCGATGATACCTGCTGATTCCTGTCATTTGAGATGTTACTTGATATATTGTCGATATGCATGATTGATTGATTCCGTAGACACATGATATCCAGCTACTTGTCAGTTTTCATATCTTGTTACATAGATTGCATGAGTCGAGGATACTTGTTGATTCCTGTCAGCCGACACATTGTTGATATTCTGATATGCATGATAGATTCTGATCGATATGATAGATGATTTCCCTGTTGGGATCTCGGCTTATTGCCGACGACCCGGTCATTAGACCGGGAGCTTTTGATCATAGCATGATGACTACCACGCACGCTGTACTTCACGTACACTGACGGTTTGGCCACCGCCACAGTGTTCTTTACCGGTAAAGTGGTCTAGAGAAAGGACCCGTGAGCCCCTAGATAGGCACCAGTGGGTGCGGGGTTATGTCAGCCAGCTAGGTGCCAGCTAGGTGGTATGAGCCTGAGGTCCTCGTGACCAATACTGGCATTGATTGGGTACTTGAGTTCTGTTGTTGACGCATTATTCTTACCTTGCACTGTTATTGATAGATATCTTACCCTGTACCCTTACTGCCCAGTTTATGATTGATTGATTATCTCTCGTATATCCAGATTTCTTGTATTACCTACCTGCAGTTTCATTACCCCTGATTATTTGCCTATTTTATTATCTGTGGATTGATGTTGATTATCAGTAGATCTGTTTTATTATTCAGCTTTATCCTATGATTCTTACTATCCGCAGATTATTATACCCAGTAGGTACGATTAGCTATTTCTCGGCTCGTCGTGCCCACTGGGATACATGTACAGTGTATCTCACACCCCCTGGGTGACCATTTTTCCAGGTCCGTCGGGTGGGGAGATAGCGGGACGATCCAGTGAGCCTGTCGCGATAGAGCTGTCCCCATGACCGTAGATATTGAGCTCGATGACTTATGCAGACCTTTATGTTTCCGCATTTCATTCCAGTTTCCATTTGATTTAGACATTTAACTTAATGATGTAATAACTAATTTTAAATTATTTCCTGCTGAGTAGAGTAGTAGTTGTACTGAGATATCTGTTGCTGATTACTAGCTTAGCCGTGCATATATAGGGGAGTCTCTGTTCGCGGAATAGAGAGTTTCCTATATGTGTGGCGGTCTGTTACGCCTGTTTTGCAAACTCTGATTTATTTCAACAAAAAAAAAAAAAAAAATTTCAGACCTGATTTTTAAACTCGGGGCGTGACAGTTTTACAGAGACCTATTAAAGAATGGCGTAGGCAACCTCAAAACGTTAGTGAAGACAATTGGAAAAAAAGAAAACGAACAATTAATATGTGGCGAAATGAGAATGAGAATATGTCTTACCATGCAAAAGAAAACAGTACGACGATATGGTAATGATAATATTCATGGGTAAACAGTAAGGCAACATTGCTTATATATATAGACATCCAAATTTATGAATATTATAAATTATAAATTATAAATAAAGTAAGTAGTTTGGGAGGATACAGAGTAGGATATAAGCTTCAGCAACAACAATAAGAAGACAATCTAGAAAATAATTGTTTGCAATCTAGAAAATCTAGAAAAGATATATATGTTGGCTAACAAAATAATGAAATAATTTTCTAGAAAAGATATATGTAGGGTAAGAAAATACGAAGAAAACAATTTTTTTTTCTGGAAAGAAGGAGATCTCTAAATCTCTAAACTTATTAATTGAGAGTAGTGAATCTGCAGAAGTAAAAATAAAAGATAAGGAAATTGATTTTAAATAAATCTGTATAATATACCAAAAAAATATATAGACAATAAGCGGAATAAATCTGGCATGAATCTTTCCGTTAATGAGATCCATAGGTAATAATATGAAAAATCTGTAGAGAGGTAGGGCTGTAGCCCCATATTATTATACATGCCATCATTACCAACCAACAAACAACCCTAACAAACAGCAAAGGACACGAACCTGCCAAGAAGGGGAGGTTTAAAGAAGAAGAACCATCCGAGGATTTCGACCCACAAACCATCGGATTAAATCAAAACTCCATGTATTATCGTCGGATCGTCAAGAATGACGGCGGCACACAGAGGCTGAGACACCATAAGGAGAGGAAAAGAGAGGTAACGAAAAGAGGCCACGCACCTGCCAAGGAAGAGCAGCCGAACGGAACAAACCCTACTATCATCCAGGTAGGGAAACCAAGCCTGAAGGGACAGGCACACCTACAGAGGAGCGCAAGAGGCACGGCACACACGGCGATCCGAGCGCCAAATCGTCTGGGAACACATGGACGCCACCGAATCCTTGTAGGAGAGCCGTACGATGGAGAGGAGAGGGCACACGCGTAACCAAGAGGAGAGCGACCCTTAGAGAAACGCAAAGGGCACAGGCTAACCAAAAGGAGAGCGAGAGGGCGAGGGCGACCCTTCGAGAACCACAAAGGGCACAACCTAACAAAGAGGAGCGACCATGCCGATCCCAGCGTCAAACATCTTCGGAACGCACGGATCATGCCGGACCGAAAATACAAAACAGTGAAGAGACAGAAAAGGGGGGGGGGGGGGGGGGGGGGCGCACGGGGAGGAAACGGCACGTGGCACTTCCCACCGCCGAACCGCTTCGGAACGCGCGGATCACCGTCGGATCTAAGAACTTCCCACCGCCGAACCGCTTCGGACGCGCGGATCACCGTCGGATCTAAGAATACAAAGAGGCGGAAGGAAGGACCGGGTGGAAACGGGGGGGGGGTAGGAAACGGCACGTGGCACTTCCCACCGACGAACCTCTTCGGAACGCCGCGGATCACCGTCGGATCTAAGAATACAAAGAGGCGGAAGAGCGGGGGAGGAAGAAACGGGGGGAGGGGGCAAGCACGGACGGAATGGCACGTGGCACTTCACTACCACAGATCATCGTCGGATCTCAAAATACAAAGAGGCGGAAGGGGGGGGGGAGAGGCACGGAGGGCACAACACGTGGCATCTTCAGTACTCTCAATTAATAAGTTTAGAGATATATATATATATATATATATATATAATCCCAATAAGAAAGAAAACATAAGGGGTAGTTCAGGAAAGCAATACTATTAAAAAGAAATAAAATAGACTGATCATCAAAATGTAAGCACAACAGATAAATCAAATACTAAGCAGGAAACATAACTATATTATTAAAAGATTTTGTTTTTCTATATAGAGGTAAATTTTAGTTATAAATATCAGAACAGAAAATGAAGGTAGAGTCGAACCTTAAATGGAAGAAAAGCGAAATCATAAGACGGTCAAGTAGGAAGGCGAAGCAACCAAAATGAAGGTAAGAAGTGTCACCAATCAAGAGTTAACAAGATGTCTGAAAACTACATAGGGGGGGGGAAGATATTACCGGATATTATTAAAATAATACATTTAAGCGTAACAGTATAAAAAACAAAAAGAAGGAGTACAATACAAAACAATAGGCATGCATTTATTAGCTATGTAATACATAAAGGAAAATGCAAAACTTTGTAATGGGTATAAATCTATAGATATACATGCAGTATATAGCGATGAGTTTCATCCACACACAACACACACACACGCACATATATATATATATTATATATATATATATATATATATATATATATATATATATATATTTCAGTGAAATAAAAAGAAAAAGGGAAGGGAAAATAAAAACAAAAAAAAAAAAAAGACTATGTAAGATGGATAGCAAAGAAATAGGCAAACTGAGTCCAACTATCATTTTTTTTTTTTTTTTTCATCATTTCTTTATTGACTGTAATGTAATCTAGAAAACCTATTAACCAAATTTCTAGTTGGTAACAAAAGTACAGGTATTAGAAAAATTACTTGTTTTTTCTTCTTTTTTTATTCAAGAGAACTTATTAGATAGAATTTTTAGATGATTGAAGAAAACCAAAGTAACTAATAATATAATACAAATAATAATACTAATTATCATTAAAATCTAGAACATTCAAATGCCTATTTTATTTTTTTTTCTTCTTTTTCTTTTTTTAACCAAGAATCATAATAATACTAATACTAATAGTAATAGTAATCATCATTAAAATTGAGAGCATTCAAACAACTTTTTTTTTTTCCGCCCTTTTTTTTTTTAGAGAACATTTCGTTAGATGGGTGCGGGAAATAAATATTTAAAAATTAGATAGTAAAGATGTATATATATAAATACATATATATATTCACTTTACTTTTTCATTGCATATTTTTTTTCTTCTCAATTTTTTTTTTGTTTCTTTTTTTTTTCCTTTTCCATTTGTTGTTCTTAATAGTGCCACACACATACATAAACAAATATATATATATATATATATATATATATTATATATATATAACAGGAAACCATAAGGTGTGAAAAGCAAAGAATAATGTATAAAGAATTCAGTTGACAGCAAGAAAAAAAAGAAGGGAAGCTTAATAAAAGTAGGCTGGTCAGTCTACGACAATCAAGTTATTGAACACTAAAACAGTATACCAACTCAAAGGGAAAGAAGTAGATGGAACATGAGGGGGGGGGGTTCTTTTTTTTTCCTCTTCAGTTTCTCAATCCAAATAATAGTATATGCAAGTGGGTCAGGTAGGCATTCAATCCAAACTCAGAAGACAAATCGAGAAGGCGGCAACACAAAACAGTAATTGGTTGGGTCCCTCTGGTACCAGGTGGAGCAAGCGCAACAGTCAAGTGGTTCTGATTCTGGTCGATGTCGTTACTGCTATTAAATCTACACAGGACAGTCAATATTGAGGGAATCCAATTGAAGATCGTGTGAACCTGTGGAAGAAAGTAGTAGTAAATAAAGATATGTCAAAAGCCAAGCATATGCAGGAAAGAAGAAAAAAATAAAAAAAGAAAGAAAGAAAGATGTAATATGAAGTTTTTTTTTTTTTTTTTTCTTCCCTTTATTCTTCTTTTTCCTACACTATCCAAATAACAGCATATCAAAAATATCAAGTAGCATCATAATCGAGACACAGAAGGTAAGTTCAGGAGAGGACAGAACCAAACAGTAATGTACTGTCTCTTGCGGCTACCAAGCAGACAAAGCGGCAAGCACAAATGGTTTTGATTAAACCGGATCGTATTATTATTGTTCAATTTACAAAGGACAGGCAAGATTTGGTTATCCCATTCGGAGATTATGCATACCTGTGTAAGTAAACAAAAAAGAAGAGGGAAAAAAAGAAGGGAGGGGCGGCAAAAAAAAGGAGGAAAAAAAAAAAAAAAAAAAAAAAAAAAAAAAAACAGGTCAGAAATATCCCAGTAAGTAATGTACAATAGTGAAACATGAATGAAAGCCAATAAGAGATCCAGGAAAGGGAAAAAAAAGGGAAAAAAAAAAAAAAGAAAGAACATTCACCTTTTTTTTTATTCGTTCTCTACTTAATCAGTGCGAAACAATCTAAAGGTAACTCACATTTGGGAATCAACAGTTTCGAAGTTCGGGGAAAAAGTAGAAAAATATATAGTAATAACAAACAAATGTGGAGAAGATTGTAAGTAATAAGAAGAACAATACATGTCAAGAACAAACACATGATCACCGTCAATAATATTCATATATGCCAATATCAGAAGACATGTATATATGTATAAATGCGTACACACACACACACACACACACACACATATATATAATATATATATATATATATATATATATATATATATATATATATATATATTATTATATTATACATATTCTAGTAATATTTTACATAGTTTTTAGAAACACTTACCAAGGTAGAATGCAACCTTCACTGTAAGCAAATAATAAATCTGTCACTCAGGCACCATGAAGAACTGAAATTTTAGAGCTTAAAGACACACCCAGATGCATGCATGGAAAACACAAACACAAAAAAAAAAAAACATAAATATGAAAGTACACGCAGGCACAGATATATACCAATGGATTGATGTAAGTACCAGCGGTTCAAAAGATAATTAACACAAACACACAGCCAGGAGATAGTAATTCTGAGAGTGAAGAAGCAGTTGCAACCAAGCAGAGTAAGACAGCAAGAAAAATGGCTCTTTCCCCTTTTTTGTTTTTGGTTTTTTTTTCCTCTGTTTTTTTTTCAAGTTGAAGATAAACAGAAGGAAACAAAAAACTGTTGGAAAAATGGAAACTGACAATAAATATAAACATGAATGAGCACGAATGAACGGGAACACATATACACGCACACACATAGGCATACAGACACATACGCAGGGACGCACACACAACAGAAACACACACACATAGGCATACAGACTGTACACAGGGACACACACACAACAGATACACACACGCTCACACACACACGCTCACACACACCACACACATATATCTATATTATATATATGGGGCGGGAAGAAAAAAAGAAAGAACAAAGTGGAGAAGAAAGAGAAAATTAAAACAGGGTGCCTCAGTTCTGCGTGGGAAAACCAAAAAGCAAAGAAGAAAAGAAAGGAAAAAGGGAAAAAAACAGAAGAAGGGGAAAAAAAGGGGAAAAAAAAAAAACAGAAGAAGGGAAAAAAAAAAAAAAAAGAAAAAGAAGACAAGAGAGGAAATTTTTTTTAAACCGGTAAGGGTCTTTGACAGATAGAAGCAACAATACAGGAGAGAAGTAATAACATTAAAAAAGCGTTGACAAAACAGAGATACAACAGAAAATTCACTCATGTGGTTGCCCGCAGACGGGCCGTCCAAACATCAAACCAAACTGTAAAGGCAACACAAAACAATCTGAAGTCAAAAAGGGTAGGGAAACACGTGGTGTATATGAAGTCAAGTAAGACGATGAATGAACACGGCAATCAAAGTTCAAAGCTGAAAATGTAAAAAGGTCAATGCAAAAAGAGTAAAAAAAGTTATGCTTTGACGGACCATTAAAGGAGAAAATCACCAGCTAAGAAA
>CM054948.1:16534285-16618772 GCA_029168755.2 Tillandsia fasciculata
CCCGCCTCTACGCAACCGCCTCTACATGTACCTTTTCTTGTAGTGACTGGATCGTCCCGACATCTCAGCACCTGACTGATCTGTAAAAATGGTAACCTAAGGGTGTGAGATACAACATAAATATAACCCAATAGGCACGACGGGCCGAGAAATAGCAAATCTTAATTACTGGATACTGTAAGCAGCAGATGGTAAAACAGATATAATTTGAAAGCTGAAAGGCAAGATACTAGTCATGCTGAAATGAAAGCATGGTACTCATGAATAAAGCTGAACATGCTATAACTGGCAATCTTATAATCGTGGTCAATCTCAATGTAAAATAGATACAGATTATGCTATATAACAGAGTAAGTATGATAATCCATAAATATCAAAGCTGTAAATAAAGAGTACGAACAATCATGTGCCAATTATGCTAATAAATGCTGGAGAAACAATGCAAATCATGCATCAATGCTAGAACTGAAATACCCAATCAATGCCATCATCAGCCTCGAAGACCTCGGCTAATGCCCAAGCTGGCACGGTTGGCTGACATATAACCCGGCACCATCGTGCACTCAAGGGCACAAGTGTCGCCACAATCGTCCACTATGTGCAGCGTGGGCTCACAGGTCGCGTAGACCACTCTACATTCTCTTTTCCTTATTCATGTTACTGTGTTTTAGTTCAAGTTGTTTATCCCTTTGGAAGCCTCGCCGAACGGGCCCGTGCCCCGCAGCCATGCATGCTACCATAAGATGAGACAATCCAAAGGTGTTAATAGCACATAGGTGCTCTGCATGCCATTTGGAAGTACCTCGCGCGATAAAATGGCCTCAGCCTGGGGAGATGGCTATCGCTCTCACACTCCTGAAATGCGAGTCTCAAATCCGAAGGTACCCTTTTAATTACTTTTAATCCCTACAAAAGTAGCTCAGCCGACGGATCTCTACCCAAGGAGTCATGCTCCTAAATTGATGAGTCTCAAATCCGAAAGTACCCTTTTTAAGTACTTTTAATTCATACGGAAGTATCTCATCCGACAGGTTTATACTCAAGGAGTCATGCTCCCAAATTGACGAGTCTCAAATATGAAGGTACCATTTTTAATTATTTTAATTTCTACGAAAGTATTTCGTCCGACGAGTCTCTACCAAAGGAGTCATACACCGAAATTGACGAGTCTCAAATCCGAGGGTGCCCTTTTAATTCTTTTTAAGCTTTTGCATCTTTCATTCATTCACTTAATCACTTATACTTATTCAACCTTGAGTTCATAGACTCTATGTTGCATTGCATTTCATACTTGACCTAGAGTTCATTAACTCTAAATTGCATCTCAACATTAACCTAGAGTTCATCGACTCTATTTGCATTTCAACAATTTCCTTGAGTTCCTTAACTCTATTTTGAATACTCTATCATGCAACCTTAAGTTATTCCCTAAGACAATGCCACTCATTTTTTTAGAGTTATCTCACAATTTCATGCTACTCATTTGACCTCTTAGTCTAGGTTTTCTCCTAATTTTTACATCCATGCCATTTGACTAAGTTTTCTCCTAGGTCACATATCATTCATACTGAACAATAACAACTGATCCCTATACTATCACGCAGTATACGAATAGGGAACACTGCAATCACTGAACAGGAATATGCCGAAGTAACTAGTCTATAATCATCACTAGCTAATGACCAATCAAGCATGACATATGTCCAGATGTATATCACTATATATTCTGAATACTGAGAATGAAAGCATATAGTAAGTTCAACTGTAAAATCAAGGCTACATAACTATATATATACTGAATGCTGGAATGAAAACAAGTAGAAAGGCTCAACCATAGGATCAAGGCTAACATCAAACACAGGGGTCCGACCTACTACGGTACTTCATAGGGCTGAAATGATAAAGCTCGAACCGAAGCTAAACCCACCTCAATATAGGCGGTTCCACACTCTGCTGGAAGGCTTGCGGGCAGGAATCTGACTGTTGGGACCTAGATCATGTATACTGATCAGAAACGGACTCACAGATACCCAATCCATAGACTCACTATACACAGAAAGCTTAACCTGGACCTTTTCCAAATTCCCGCAATTTGCCGAGAATCTGCCGATTGGTCAACTTTGACCCGATCCGCGCTTATGGGTTTCTGAATTTAATGAAACTTGGCGTGCAGTCCCGGAACGCTTCACTGAAGATGTTCGGGCAATAACATACTGAAGATGTTCTATCATGCAAGATACAAGTTAAGCATTAATAAGGGGATAATGCAACGTTATAATCTTTTAACATAACCCAACTAGTTTAGGATGAACATTACCACATGTAAGATCCTAGATCCATGATCATGCATGTACCAAAACTCAAGTAAGCATTCATCATTTTAACGTAGATTAAATCTCATGCTTACATAATCACATACAAGTTACACACTAAAAATGCATGCTTACTAACAATTAGAATTAGGGGACCGTCCGACGATTTTGGAGACAAAAACAACCCACCTAGAAACGATCGATCCAAAGCCCGATCAAGCTGAAATCCGGCGTGAAGATACCTCGGCTCCTCAGGAAAATAATGGCACAGAAATCACCCCAATCCGACTTCCGGATTGGGCGCAAATGATGAAACGACAAGCGTTGCGCAACAATATCCAAAACAAGGCATTGAAATGAAGCTTAGTGTCTAAGGATTTTTAGAGCTTAAATTAAAAGTAATTTCTCTTAGATTCCAACATGAAAAATACTCTTTTATATCATGTTAACACATCCATACAAAGAGATCCCCAAAAATTATTATAATCTCATAGCTACCACCATACAAAAGCTCGTGGCTCAAAGGAACACAAAAAACTGCACCACTAAAAAATCTGCATTGAAGGGTCTGAAAGATGGTGAAATTTACCTGACCAAACGAGCTCCGAATCTAGTAAGAAAGGTGGCAATGGATTCCTCGTCGAGTGTAGATGCGAATCGAGCTAAAGAACTCCTAAATCTGAGCTTGTATGAAAGAGAAAACTCAAAATTACTCATGAGTGTCCGAGCACAAAATCTGTGCGGGATGGTTCCAGAAAAACCAAAAATACTCCAAAAAATCCCACATGAAAAAAGTTGAATATCAAACTTGTAGATTTACCTTTTGTGGAGATCCCTTCCAAATTTCAGCTCGAAATTTCGAGAGATGAGGTCTGGGAAAATTTTGCACCAAAATGCGACGGTGAAGCTCCGAAACTGCACTAATGGCGTGCTACACTTGAGGAAGAAGATGGTCTCCCCAAGCTCCCTTGTGGCCAACAATGGTGGAGGTGTAGTTGTAGAAGAGGGAGAGGTTGCTGCTGTGAAGAAAACCCAGGTGCACCAGCAAGAGAGGAAGGAGATAGAGCTACAACATGAGGAAGAAGGAGGAGAAAAGAAGGAAAAAGAAGAAAGAAAAAAGAAAAACAGGGAAGAGACGGGGAGTGAGGGGGCATTGTGCCCCCGCACAGTGCTGGGCCGAGCCCAGCTCGGCCCAACTTCGCGGCGCCCGGGTGGGCAGGTGGGCGCCCTCCAACGGGAGGGCGCCGTGTGGCGCTGCGCGAGGCCGTGCAACTCGCACGTGCGCGCACGTCTGCGCCAACCATACGCTGACGCCTGTCCCGGTCCCCCTTCGCTGCGCCCGATGCACCGCCAAAGCTTGTAGACCAGCACACAGTGCAAAAATGCCTGGTAAGCCCAAAAAAATTCGAAAACAACCATTTTTGACTGTTTTCGTACGCTGAGTCCGTTTTTGGCATCCGTTTGACGCACAACGCGCTCTAAGCACCAATAATAAGTGTTTTCTCGCCACCGGACGCGCTGCCACGCCACACGGGTAATCGAGGCAACCGAGACACCACAGACTTAACTCATCCAATTGACCTAACCACCCCACCAAGCCCTAATTAGGGTTGAGCATTATTCTCAGCAGGTTAAAGAGGCACAAAGTCTCACCCTAGTGAAGCCGCAAAACTGCTGGAACAGCTTAAGGAGTTACTTTGCTCTACTCAAGGCCTAACATGCTTGAACTACTGATCCACTCAACCATTCCTCAAATTGAGGTGAGCACTGAGCTCAATAGGTTAAGAGAAGTCAGGGGCTCACTATCCGAAGGTCGCGGACGGGCATGGGCCACATAACATAACATTTATTCTGGTGGCCCACTGTAGCAAGCATGAGCTTCAGTGGCACGGGGGCATTGCCAGGAGCAATGCTAGGTTGAGCGCCGGCGCGCGGTCGCGGCGGATGGCCGGAGCTAGGCTATGCGGCCACCATGGACAGCAAGCATGGTTTATTAACAACCAGAGGATTTTGGGTGCAACAAACAACACCAATGGCTTAGCTACAACATTTGGAAAATGATTGGACATCTGGCTGACGGCAGAGGGCGGCGGATAGCCGGCCACCATTGTTGCGGCCAACCGAGCTCCAACAATGGTGAAGCTTCAACCAGGGGGTCTAGGCCGCAAGCAAGGGTACCAGCAGGTCCTTCTTGACCTCGTGGAACCGAGGCCATGGCCAGCGTCGGAGAGCGGCGGCGGCGGCGCCAGAGCAAAAAACTCGGCCAAGCCTTCTTTTTCTAAGAACTAGGGCACGACGCCGCGGGCTCAATAGCGCATCAACCCTCACCAAACTTGGTGGGAAGCTTGAAAAATTCCATCAGAAGAAGCTCGACATCTTTGTTCTCAGGAAAAACAGTCGAGGGTCACGGTTGCTCGAGGCGGAGCAACATGCAGTTTTTCGGCCATGCAACTTCACCGCCGGCCAACCGGTGCTTCCTCGGCTTCGGGGCTGGGCTGGGAGACTCCCCAAAAACCCAAGAACTTACTGCTAGTGGTCTCGGGCCAAGCAACCAAGAGGAGGAGAAGAATCTATCTCGCAAGAGTTGGTGAAAGCTAGAAAGAAGTTAGGTTGCTCCACCGGCGTCGCGCGGCCACAGCACACCACCGGATCCCCTGGGCTCGGCTTCTGGGAGTAAGATGAGACCTCAGAAAGCTCTGGGAGGAAGTCTCACTTGTTTGGTGCCTTCTCCTTGAACCCAACCCGAGAGCAAGGGATAACTTGCTTGGGACCTTATTTTTCGGCAACCGGGGCTTTGGGAGGTGGTGGTAATGCTTGGGGCAGAGAGGAGGAAGATGAGGAGTCGTGGGGCTACGGTTACAGGAGGAGGCGGTTGCGACCCTTGGTTGCTTTAAGTAACTAATGCAACAAAATGCATTCTGGTCCTCCAAATCCCACTCTCATCACTTAGGTCCTTCACTGAAGGTGAGAAATGCAGAGAAGACCCTTTCCAAGAAGTCTCTCGCAATTTGACTCATAAAATATTAGCACTTTTACAAAAATACCCCTCTTTTTACTGTATATCACACATTTCGAAGCTCTAGGGTGGTCAATTCGAAAAATGGACTTCACCATGACATTCGGCTCGATAAAACCTATCGAGTAGTAATTTTGATTCACTGAGTTCGATCTTATAAAGTCTCGAAATCCATCTTATATAGTGAATTATACCGTTTGGTATGCTTTTCAATGACCTAGGCTCGTCAAATATAAATTTCGACTATGCCACTGCGCTCAGATCGATGAGACCGTTCAAATCAACTCTCTGGATCATCGGATTCGGACCTAGATCGGTTGATCGACCGACGTTGGCCGGAGAATCTTAAGATTTATAGGGTTACTATTCACTTTAAGTCATCAATATTCACCATTAAACATACATATACAGGGTTATTCACACTCCGGTGTATATACAACTTAGGATTTTCTTTATCTTTCAAACTCGAATTTCTCGAACTACATTGGAGGTCACGATGTCACACCCGGAAATGCTGATTTGGTTGGCTCGGGCGCAAACATAGATCCCGCTAAATGGGTAAGCCCTTCTTAACCCGAACGGAATAGTCTTCTACATCCACCTACCTCAATTAGAAGCGAAAGGATATCAATAATATCAACGTATGCTATAGGATACAATTAATCAACCGAAAAGAAAATTTCTTTATTAAACAACTATGATTCAGTACAAAATGTTACATCGATCTCCCACTTGGTTCAATACAGAAATTTTACAATTTGGTTCGTGGCTCACGAATATATTAATCTACAAGAGGCACCTAATATGTCACGCCCTGGGGTCAGTCCGCGACCCAGGCTCACCAACAAATTTGCCATCCATACAGAAAAACTCCCGCATAGGCGAAACATCTAACCTGCAAAGAAAGTACTAAACAGATAAATATTAAAGTTGGAATGAAATACTATAAGTAAAATATGATCCACTGTATATTTGAAATATAATCAAAATACAGACTCATTTCCAGGAGCTGAAACTAAAGATACAACTTTCAAACTGTATAGGACAACATCCAAAAACATGATAAAGAATAGTACATCTAACTCTCCACGTACACGGGTAGGGATCTAACTCGCGGCTCCTTTATCTCGATCAAGCGATGCAGTTGGTGCAGAATTCGGGGCAGATGCCTCTGTAAAAAGGGCACCAATTACAGGTGTGAGAACTATATAAACAAAATAGTTCTCAGTGGGTACCGTCACCAAGACCGACAATCTACCCACTAAGTTTACTAGAGGCATAAATAACTCTACTACTAAACAAAAAGAAAGGTGAAAGTTGAAAAAGAAACTACATCTATCATGACTCTATCTACTATGCTCAAAAATAATTAGTGTGGATAACCAAATGCATCTACTCTATCTCGGGATGCTCAAGATCTATCCAATCTCACTGACTGCCACATCGGGTCCAGTCAAATCTAGGCCGTTGAGTATCTTCCGGTCGGTGTTGTTGGGAGCCGTTTGGGTAGACGGTGGTCCCGGGCCGTTGAGTATCTTCCGGTCGGTGTTGTTGGGAGCCGTTTGGGTTGATGGTGGTCCCGGGTCGTTGAGTGTCGTCCGACCAGTTTTGTTAGCCCTGAGTTGTGGGTCGATCCCGGCTGTGGAGTATCTCCAGCCAGTGAGTTTAGTGCCACGAGTTGGTTGAGTTCGCTAGTGTCTCGAGATTCGTGAGAGCTTATTAGCTGAGCCGTTGAGAGTGCTCTTATCGTTGTGCGAGATGTTTGACGATCTTGAGTTCTTCCGTTCTGAGAGTGAGCGTGGATTTTGATTATAGCCTGCAGGAGCCACTTTGAGCTCGACAGAAATGTGCGGATACTTTACTCGGTGGGGTCGCGCCCCTCGAGTGACGCTCCGGAGCTAGACATGTTACTTTGCTATCGCGACTTGTCGATGCTGTCCCTCTAGCTGGGCCTTTTTTTAGGCAGTCGTGGACGCAGTCCCTCTGGTTGGGCCTTTTTTAGGCAGTCACGAACGCCCTACGTAAGTCCAGTCCTCCATGGATGTAATGGCAGTAGGTAGGCGCAGGCTTGACTGGACCCTATGTGGCAGTCAGTTCGATTGAGCACCTCATGTGCGAGTGGTTACATATCTTTTCATCTGTATCACCCATTGAGCATTTAGATAGAGGCATGGTAGCTGTTGAGTATTTCCAGCTTTTCTTATTCAGTTTTTACTGCATTGTTATCTTATGGCTCTAGTAGACTTAGTGGGCAGACCGTCGGGCTTGGTGGCGGTACCCACTGAGAACTACGTGTTGGTGTAGTTCTCACACCCGCTGGGGGTTCTCCTGCCCTTCCTCTTTCCTCTCCTTTGTTTTGCAGAGTCTTCTACGAGAGTTGCTGATCCTTCGGTTGCTGATCGAGGCAAGGGAGTCGCGAGCTAGATCCCTACATGTCCTTGGAGAGTAGCTATACCCTCTTGTTGGAGATTATAGTACAGTCAGTTAGATTTGTATAGTTTACTCTTTGAGGGTTTTTTTTATTTTGAGAGATTGTTGTATTGTGAGGATCTGACTTGTACTATGAGCCTGTACACTGTTGAATTTTTTTTATTTTAGTTTATCTCCCCGTTTGGGTTCTTAGATGTTGTATCAGAGAATGTTGTATGATGATTATTTGGGGGATAGATAATGTATCTTTATTTCCAGTTGTACAGTGATTGGATTTGAGTTTTACAGCAGTTTACTTTACAGCTCTGATATTTGTTTAGCTGTAGTTTTATCCTTGCAGGTTGGACGCTTCGCCTATGCGGGATTTTTCGTGTAGGTGGCGGATCTGTTGGCAAGCCTGGGTTGCAGTTTCAACCCTGGGGGATGACATAAAGGCCTGGACTTAACAAAATCCGTGCTCGCTGTCTGAAAGTGACAAGAAGCCCGAGGACAGCTAGGGTTCAACATTTAAGCATGCTACATAGGCCAAGTTGCTATTTACATAAAACTACTCAACCAAACTCAGAAGTAAGATGAGCACCATGCTCAGGAAGATTGAGAGAGTCGAGGGCTCACCTTGGAGTGGTCGGAGGGTCACCGGAACAGTGCTTGGGGCAAGTTGGCTCAAGATCAATACTCCAAGAGCTCGGGTTGGCTGACCTTGCTTCAACTCGAGTTCAAGTCACAACCAGAGGCAAGCAGAGGTTGGAGAGGGTTCCCAGAGGTGTCAAGGACTCCACCAGGTCCACGGCCGGCGTCGGGGTACAGTAGATGGCCGGAGCTAGGCTTGCGGCCAACCTAGAGAGCAACCAAGGAGTTGGGTCATCGCAGCGGGTTTCAGGTCCATGCAAGGGCACAAGGTGCTTACCCTCGACGAGTAGAGGCTTGCTAGGTGGTCAGCCGGTGGCGGGAAGCAACGGCGGCGCTGGGCGGCGTTGATCGGCCAACCCAAGAAAACCCGAAAATAGGGCTCCACTTTCCTGAAGATCCACTGCATGGGAGGTTCTGAAACTTTGTGGAGGCCTTTATAGAGGTCAACAGAAGGGAACAATCAAGTCTGATCTTGATTCGGACGGTCAGATGTGGAGCACGAACAGATCACGACAAGACTAGGGTTCACCCTCAGGTGCAGCCGCGACTTCTTGGACTTCTCAGGCGATGGTGCTGCACTAAAGAAGCGCCAGGGAGATGAGGAAGAAGATGAGGGGTGATTCTTGGCCAGAAAATAAGAAAGAAAGGGAGTAGCCTCACCTTGGGTCCGAGAGGAAGGAGAGCATGATGAAGTTTCTTCTCCGACGTCGGCAGGCCACGGTAGGTGGTTTGGCTCCTCAGGTGGGGTCTCCTGAGGGCGCTGAAGATCGCAGGAGAATCTTATGGCACGAGGATTTGGTTTGGTGCAAATCCAAGATCAATGTAGAGGCTTGGATCTTGTTGCCTCTCTGGCGAGCTCGGCGATAGCCGGTGATGAGGGCACTCGGGAATGCTAGCAGTGGAGAAGGAAAGTTGTGGGTGGAGCCTACGGTTACAGTGTGATGACCTTAAACCCCATGCAGCTTTCCTGCTGAATCCACAGTTTAGAACACCTATTATTGGTGTATCTGGTCCATAGTGCATCAAGGAGATGCCACAGATGGACCCTGTGAGGTATCTTTGTGTTTGCAAAAATTTTTAGAGGGATTTTGGCCAAACAGAGGTTGGAATTGGATTCAGCACGGAAAAACACTTGAAAACGACTATTTTCTTGTTAAATTTGGAGTCCGGATGACCAAAAACGGGCTACCGGAAGTTTTCGGGGTTTTTCGGTGCACGGGGGAGACCATGGACCGGCCGGGGACACGTGGCGGCCCGTGATTGGGCCGGCGCATGCATTCGGTCCACGGGAAGGCGCGGCAGGCGCGTAGACCGGCGGGCGGGCCACGTGGCGTTTCCTGGGTGGCGGGTCCAGTGGGCTCGGTCTGGCAGGTTTTGCGCCCTGCCTTGGGTGGGCCGGGTGCACGGCACGTGGCGGCCAGCCAGTGGCGGGCTCACGAGCGCGCGGCTCACGGGGGCCCGGGTCAGCGCCTAGGGGCGCGTGCGCGCGGGAGGCGGGCTGCGGTCGGCCGTACTCGAGTGCGGCCACGTGGCCGCACGCGAGGTGGCCAGCGCTGCCGCCCCGCTGACCGCCTGGGACGCGTGTCGCGCAACGGGGGAGCTTGCACCGCTGTCCCCTGTTGCGTGGACACGCGTCGGCCACCAGCGCAGCGGGTTGGACGGGCGGCCGTCCGACCGGGTTCCTCCCGGGTTGGGTTCCGGGCTATTGGGCCCCAAACCCGGCCCGTTATGCGGATTTTGGGGCTATTTAAACCCAAATAAAACCCCAATTTACCCCTTTTACAACTGAATTTCGCAGTGACCCTTAAGGAGATTTGTTCCTCTGCCGGAGCTGGACTTGGCGGTGGCTCGCCGGATTTTTCCTGTGCACGCATCCCGAGGTTGGCCATTTTATGGCGCGGCGCGACACTCGTCTTCGTCGACCCGTTTCGTCGCATTTTCTTGCGCAGACTGCCCCGACTCGATCCGATCTCCGTTTTTAGTGATTTTCACGTCGTCGGACTCATGACAGGTAGAACTCCAACTTTGATATTCAGAGTTTTCTCAGATTCCTTACGGATTTTGGAGGTATTTGAGCTTTCCGTTGTCCTTTTTTTTCTCCGCGGATTTTTGGACAGCACCGCAGTGTTTCGGCCATAACTTTGTGTACCGACATCGGATCGAGGTGATTCAAAAGGTTAAATTTATCTACTTCTCGCGAGAAATCTCCTGGATTTTTCTCAGAATTTTCTGAGGTTGCTTCGAAGGTGAGAATCATTTTCCTTTCCGAATTTTATCTGCGGAAATGTGTACAGTTATGAATGAGGTGATTTTTTTGCCGGATTTATATCTCAGCGTAGAAAACTCGGAATTGGACGTGCAGGTAGTCGTTTCGAAGCTATCGACGCGTAGATCGCAGTAATATTTTATTCGGATTTTTCTGAGGACTTTCAGCAGGTGATTTTTGCCCATCTTCGCAGCTGAATTACAGTTTATTTAATCTGGCAGTTTAGAGAAATGTTTGTGTAACGACAGCTCGGTTTTTTGTACCCAGGAGCAGTGTGGACTGTGCTGGACTCTGTGTAGCTGCTATTTTTGGTATTATCAGCTGTAGGACTTTTGACAGTTCGACTGATCAGGTGGGTGGCCTCGCTTTCAAGATTTGCGATCTGCACACTAATTCTAGCTATTTAGGGATGTGTATGTATTATTTTCACCTCCAGTACAGCATGTTAGAGAACTTGAGTTGGGATTGCTTATTTGTTCAGTTTAGCATGGGTTCCTTATCATTATTCTCCACATCCTTATTTACCGCTATCTTTGGACTTGACCTAGCACCACTGTCATATGCAGCATGTTCAACCAGACTAGTAGAAAACTCCAACTTGGGCTAGGTTACTTTATTGCTTTAGACACTATAACTATCATCACTATGTTATCTGGACTTAGTTTCTTCCTCGCCCAGATAGGGGGCTGAGGGGTCGGATTATTAGTGGGGTGCATTTACACTCGTGTCGAGGGACCGAGTGGAGTCAGATAGTGACTTATTGATCAGAGGGTCTTTTGATTACTGTCTGAGGGACAGGGGGGTCTCGGCTGTGTTGTGTTCCAGCCAGTGAGTGAGACAGGGTTCTTTTGATTACAGTCGATCTTGTTGATCGTGGATTTGGATTATAGCCTGCATGGGCCACATTGAGCTCGACATAGATGCGCAGATACTTTACTCGGTGGGGTCGCGCCCCTCGAGTGCCACTCCGGAGCTAGGCGGGTTACTTGCTTTTGCAGCTTGTCGATGCAGTCCCTCTGGCTGGGTCCTTTTTGGCAATCACGAACGCCCTACGTAAGGCCTCTCCTCCGTGGACGTCAGGCAGTAGGTAGGCGCAGGTTTGACTGGACCCGATATGGCAGTCAATATAGATTGGGTGATTGAGTTGAGGGTTAGTAGTGGTACCAGATTTCTTTCTGTTTCACCCTTGAGCATCTAGTTAGAGGCATAGTAGCTGTAGAGTTATTTCATCAGTTTTTCTTCCCAGTATTGCATCTTTACTTTTGCCTCTAGTGGACTTAGTGGGCAGACCGTCGGGCTTGTTGGCGGCACCCACTGAGGACTACTTGGGATGTAGTTCTCATACCCGTCGTGGTGTTTTCTTCCCCAGGGACCTCTACTTCTGTACCTGCTGCACAGGTTGCTGATCCGGCTGATCGAGGTAAGGGAGTTGCGAGTTAGATCCCTACCAGATGTTGCCCTGAGAGTAGCTGTACCCTCACCTTTTGAGAGTTTGTTGAGCGATCTTGTAGTGAGGATTGAGTTGTACTCTTTTTATTTGGAGGGACTTATGTTTTTATGTGAGGACTTGGTCTGTACTTATACCTAGAGTTGTATTTATTTCAGTTCAGTATTTACATTTCAGCTCTGATATTTGTATAGTATAGTTGATCTTTTGCAGGTTAGACGCTACGTTCATACGGGGCTTCCGTATGGGCGGCGGATCTGTTGGCAAGTCCGGGTCGCAGTTTCGACCCGGGGCGTGACATACAGAGAGGTGCGGCTGGGGTTGGAATTGAGGGAACCCTAGAGACCTCTTGTATAAGGTGTAACAAGATGCCAACTAGTCCTCATACACTCGGAATTTCGACTTGAGTCCCCTACTGTAGAACCAAATCGCAGAGAAGCCCCTTCTCAAGAAGTTTCATTTAATTCTACACATAAAATAATAGCACTTTAGCAAAAAATACACTGAAATTTTCAGTATATCATGTATTTCAAGGCAATCGGACCATCGAATGTAAAATCGGACAACACTACGACGTTCGGCTCGTGGAGACCTTCCAAGTAGCAATTTCGGTTCGTCAAAATTAGGTCTAAAAAACTCACATAATCATCTTCATCAGGAACAATCATAATATGCCACGCTTTTTGAGGCTCTAGGCTTGTCGAAATTAAAATCGGGTCGCGCCATCTCGCTCAACTCAATAAGACCGATCAAATCGAGTACTTATATCGTCAGATTCAAGTCCAGAACGACCAAATTAGACACCTTCACAGAAACACTCCAAAAAAAAAAAATTAGATTACTATTCACAACTTAAATTACTATTTAAATAACTTAAACCTTTCAAATTAAAATATTTAAACTTTAAAATTCCAAATTCTCGATTTCTACATCAGAGCCAAATTCCCAGTTTCTACAGTTATCTTACCAATTGGTTGATGCAAGATTTTTTTAGAAGCTGCTTTTTATCACACAAGAAAATTTTTTTGTTGAATAAATTATTATTTAATAATTTATTTTGATATTTAAATATGATAAAAATAGATGTGTCCAATGGATTGGGTGACTGCGAGTTCGCCTGCCTTAGCACCGCCGCGGGCTTCTCCATTTTTTATTTTATAATTTATATTTTTTATATTTTGTATTTTTTTTTTATAAATGTAACTAAAGTTATTTTATAAAACTATTTAAAAAAAATTTAAAAAAATAAATAAATTTATAATAATAATAATAAAAATTTTGAAGGTAAAGTTGAAAGCATAAAAGATTTAAAAATAACTAATAAAAGGCTTTGTACTAGCAACTTGGACCACATCATTGGAATTTGTACTGGACAAGGCACCAAATAGGGGCATTACTAGTCCATATATTTGAGATAGTTTATTTTTTATTTAAAAAAAATTAAATAAATTTAAAAATATTTTTTTTAAAAAAAAAATACATAATGAGATACAACCATAAAATATTGACGATTAAACTCTAAATTCTCTATAAATATATAATTTTTAATATATTTAATATTTCTCCTTCTTCGCATTTTGTCATTTTTTTATTCGAATTAGTATAATTCAAATTAAGAATATCGATTTTCAACTATCCGAATCCAATTATAACAATTTGGTTTGAAAAGAATTTGTGACACCCCCGGAATTTGGATTAGTCCTCTATATAAATGATATAATAGGACTAAATCTCTTAACCCGGCTATAGCATTTTGGATGGTAGCAAGATCCAAGAGGTTATGAGAGTTAAGCGTGCTAGAGCTAGAGTAATTCTAGGATGGGTGACCCCCTGGGAAGTGGGGCGTCACAGTTGGTATCAGAGACATTCACTAGCCGGAAATGTGAGTTTAGTCTCGGCTGAGCTAGGATTATATAGCGGGTAGAGCGAGGCTCCCCGACTAATGACCGTTGTGGGTGGAGTGCAGCTCCCCACAAGGTCGGCTAAGGCTAGCAAGACGAGTCTCACATCGCCTGGTGCTTGTGAGTGTGCTTGAGCCTGACGTGGACGTCAGGGCTTAAAAAAGGGAAGAATGTGACACTCCCGGAATTTGGATTAGTCCTCTATATAAATGATATAATAGGACTAAGAATGTGACAGCCCCGGAATTTGGATTAGTCCTCTATATAAATGATATAATAGGACTAAAGAGTAGTTCTAGGATGGGTGATCCCCTGGGAAGTGGAGTTCTAGGATGGGTGACCCCCTGGGAAGTGGGGCGTTAAGCGTGCTAGAGCTAGAGTAGTTCTAGGACCCCCTGGGAAGTGGGGCGTCACAGAATTGGAGATTTATATTATCTTTTCAATATGCTTTTTACATCTAATTATTATTTTCTTATACATTTATTACACTATGCAAAGTAAAGAATTATTACAGCTATCTTTTTATATACTTAAAAAAAAAATATTATATTGGACTGCTTCTTGGATCTCACTGTAAATATCTTTTGATAATTTAAAAAATATGTATATATATATATAACAAAAAAAAAAAAATTAGGGTTCTTATTTTTGTTCTCTTCTTTCTCTTTTCTAATTGAAAAAGTAGATCCTCTATATCTAGCATCTCGATAAGAATTTCGATTAAATCGACAGGCTCGTGTAGATACCTGTAGAGGCCGAATGCTTGTGTGACTTCAAGAAAATCAAATTTTACGATCATCAAATTACGGTGTAGATCTTTCCGCGTAAAAATGAAGATTAGATTTTCGTTCTACGTTTAATTTTAAATACATAAAAAATCTTATTTTATACAGTTTTTAAGATCAGATTTCAAATTTTTTAAATATTTATTTATTTAATTTTTTTTTGGCTAAATTTATTTTGCACAAAATTCTAACACTAGAAATCCTCATTCCTACTGGTTCACTCCGCCATCATTTACCTGAACAACCCAAATCACTGCGCCTACCTACAACTGATATTGTCGCTGCACATATCTCTCTACGATCTATCTAGTCGAGTTAATTTATTTTTGATTCGGAAAGATATTAATAATGTGATTTTCTCTGTTTCTCCAACTAAAATAAATCACTACAATAATATATTTTCTTACACTAAAAATTTAGCCTTTGATTTTTCTAATTTGTTTTCCTCCAATAACTCAATACTATTTGCTGCAAAAATATTCATATTATATATTTTTTCTTTTTCTCTTACCAAGAAAGCCATAAAAATATTAATATTACATGTGTGTATATATAATATATGCATCTTATGAGGCACACATGTCACGCCCCGGGTGTAAACCAGAACCCGGGTCCGTCTACAGATCCGCCGTGCACACGGAATTTTCCGCGTACACGAAGCGCTGGTAACCTGCTCAGATATAAGATGTACAATAAAAGAGCATAAAACAGAGCTGAAATAGAAGGACCACATAGTAACTGAAATCCAAGTAAAGCTGTATCAATACAATAGTCTCCCAGCTCACCAAAATGATACATCCAGCTGGCTATAGCCAGACCTAAAATAAAAGGAAAGCACAATAGTCTGGGTACAATATCTGACTAATACAATCCCTCAGCTCACAGGAGATCTATCTGTTCAGCGATCCCCTTACCTCGATCAGCTCCCGCAGACGACTCTGCAATATAAAGGAGAAGAAACAGAGAACAATAATGGGGGTGAGAACTACTAGATAAACCAGTAGCCTCCCCTAGTGGGTAAAACCTCAAACACTGACGCACCCACTAGGACTACTAGAGGCAAAAGGGAAGGGCAGTGGTATGCTATAGAGACTACTGAAAAGGGGAAACTATCACTACTATGCCTCTACTGCCATGCCAAAAGAAATGACTATATGTATGCCTCAGTATCTATCCTGCCTGCCTGAATAGACCCAATCTAGTCACCAGTGAAAACTGGTACTGCCTGCTCTGCCGTGCCGTGTCGTATCGGGTATGCCAGCCCACACATAACACCGATGCGAAAAGGAGTCTCAAGGACTCATGAATAGTCTGCCGCGCGCACTCCGGAGTCGCACTCGAGGGGAGCGACCCACACGAGTAAAATGCCTCTGTAATAAGTATCCCTGTAACCAGTATCTCTGTATAGCAGGACTAGATCATGACTATGAGCAAAGTGGGAAAATCCGTCCACTAATGAAATCTATACCCAATCTGATGTAAAGATAATTATCCGGTCAACCGCCTACTGTCCGCGGTTACCGTAATAACCCATAAGACCAAAACTGATAAAATAGTCAACCTCTGGCCAACCGCCTGATGTCTGCGGTTACCATAATGCCCCACAACCCATAATAGAGTCTAACCTGTCCCAGACTCAAAGCCTCAGCTACACTATCCCAAACCCTGCTCAAACCGAGCAACATGAATCCAGATGCGAAGGAGAATAGTAAAACATGGTTTCTCCTAAGTCAAGTCCCAAAAATAGTGTAGCAATAAATAGTGGCCTATCTAGATGTCCAAACAAGCATGCAAAGGGTTACTGTTGAAAACTGAAAGAAAATATCGGATATTTATTTAGAAAAAGATGATTTTATGATAAGTCTGTTGCATGCGATGATAGGTTCCAGCATATGTCCAGCAATAACGTCCCAGTTTATCATAAAAGATCTGCCATATTATTTGTGGGGTTTTTACTTATGAATTTCATGATTAAAACACCGATTATCAGTTTAAAGTCGGGAGTCTCTAATACTCCTAGTGAGATAGTCAGAAGTGAGGTAAGCAACAACCACCCACCTCGAAAAGCGTGATCCACACCCAAAAAGGTCTCCTTGCTGTCCGCAGTCTCCTACCCCCGCTACTCGTCGAAAAAGAGCACAACTGAACAGAATAATACACCTGGTGTAAACACGGATCCCAAAATACAGCCTTATTATTATTTTTTCCAGCCAGTTCACAAAAGGGGATTCTCACCTCTGTACAGTGCTCAGGATAATCCAGAAAAATTACGGTTGCGTTCCTTGCGACGAGTAGATCAAAATCGACTACTTAAACGTCTCGATCCGATGTTCCTAGGCCAAGATATAAATCGGAGAAGTCGGGGCTGTCCAGAAAATATCACAGCAAAAAGGGGGGTCAAAGGTGCCTCGGGAACCGTGCCAAAAGTGCGAAACGGAGCAAAGTGATCAACACGAAAAACGAAGCCTTACCTCTTACGGTCGCGCTGTCGAAGAAATCGTTCAAAAATTCCTCCTGGTTAGCACACAGCGAATTTCCGACTGAACTGTGACGGAAAATGGGCCGAAATTGGAAATCGTCGCAGTGCGCCGTGTCGCAGATAACTCGCTGTCGGAAAATCCCAAAGTTCTGAAATTTCTAGGGTAGATAGAGGATAGAGAGAGGAAAAACTTTCATTAAGGGCTCACTGCCAAATTCTCTCTCTAGAATTCGCAAATGGCATAGAGAGAGAGAGGGGGTATTTATAATGGGCCAAAATCCCTATTCGGGCTGCACACCGAATCCGGGCCGAACACGGGACACCGAATCCGGCCACTCAGATTGCGCCGCGTGTTCCAGAACACGAAACAGCCAAACAGGAGCCAATGATATTGCGCCACGTGTCCCAGCCGCCCACGTGTTTCACGCGCCCGGTGCACGTGGTCGGCCGTGCGCCCGCCAATGAACAGTGGCCACGTGTCCCACGTGGTCCACGGGGCGCACGAGCCCGGTCCACGCGCCGGGTCTTCCGGATCCTGTCGGCCAATGAGGGATGCCACGTGTCGCACGCCAGCCGCCTCCTTTGACGCCGCCGGGCCAATCAGGAGACGACACGTGGCATTTGGGATCTTCAGTGCTCCCGGTGCACGACTGTTCTGTGGACCGCGCACCGGCGCTGCTGCCCGCGCCTGCCCGCGCCCGCCTGCGCCTGCCCGCGCCTGCCCGCGGCCCTTCTCCGCCCTTGCGCCGCCCTGCGCCGCTGCCCGCCGCCGCCCGCCGGCCGCCGCCGGCGCCGGAACAGTTCGCCGGAATTACTGTTCCGGTGAACAGTAAAATTTGCCGAAAAATAAGTTATATATACCATTTTGATCGTTTTCGCGCGCTGAGTCCGAATTCGCCGTCCGTTTCTGCAAATTCTCATCCGAAATTTTGGCGAAAGCTCCCGAAAGGCCCACTTGATCCGTTTTTCGCGCCGGATCCATTTCTGAAGTCCGTTTTCGACGCTGCAAGCTCCATTACACTCAGTGGCTTCTTCTAATCACCGTTAATGCCTCAAAAACCTTAATGAAAATTCCGGATCATCACATCCTCCCCCACTAAAAAGAGTTTCGTCCTCGAAACGAAATCATACCTCAGTCCTGAGCCTCAAACAGGTAGGGGTAGGTGTCCATCATCTTTGACTCGAGCTCCCATGTCGCCTCGCGTTCATCATGATTGCTCCAAAGGATCTTCACATAGGGAATGGTCGACTGCGCAATTCTCTCACCTCTCGATCCAGAATCCGCAGTGGACGCTCCTCGTACCTCAAATCCTCGCTGATCTCGAGCGGTGTGAAGTCGATGACGTGCGACGGGTCGAAGACATATCTCCTCAGAGTAGAAACATGAAATACATTGTGGACACCAGCAAGTCTCGGGGGAAGTGCAAGTCGGTAAGCAACTGGCCCGATACGCTCCAATACTTCAAAGGGTCCAATATATCGGGGGCTAAGTTTCCCGCGGATGCCAAACCTCCTGATTCCTTTGGACGGCGAGACTTTCAAAAATACATGGTCTCCAACCTGAAACTCTAAGTCTCGTCGCCGAACATCGGCATAACTCCTTTGTCGGCTTTGGGCGGTTTGAAGATGCTTTCGAATCACTCGGACCTTCTCTTCTGCCTCTATCAACACATCTGGTCCCAAGGTTCGCCTCTCGCCCACGTCACTCCAATAAAGTGGTGATCGACACTTGCGTCCATACAACGCTTCAAACGGAGCCATCTTAATGCTCGCTTGAAAGCTGTTGTTGTACGCGAACTCAGCTAAAGATAAGTGTCGAATCCACCCTCCGCCGAAATCTAAGACGCAAGCCCTCAGCATGTCTTCCAGGATTTGTATAGTCCGCTCTGACTGCCCATCAGTCTGCGGATGGAAAGCCGTACTGAACCTCAGCTGAGTCCCCAAGGCTGTTTGCAAACTCCTCCAGAAATGCGAAACAAACCTCGGGTCTCTATCTGATACTATGGAGGCTGGTACTCCATGTAGCCTCACTATCTCATCAAGATATAACTGGGCTAGTCGCTCGAGTGACCAAGTAGTCTGTATAGGCAAAAAGTGTGCTGACTTGGTAAGTCGATCTACAACTACCCAGATAGCATCAGCACCTCCCTGTGCCCTCGGCAATCCGACCACAAAATCCATCGTAATGTGGTCCCATTTCCACTGGGAATTGGGAGACTCTGTAACTTGCCAGCTGGCACTCGATGCTCAGCTTTCACCTGCTGACAAGTTAAACACTGAGCCACAAATCTCCCGATATCCCTTTTCATGCCATTCCACCAGAAGTGTGCCTTGAGGTCCTTATACATCTTAGTCCCACCAGGATGTAGGGTATAAGGTGTATAATGGGCCTCTCGCAATATCTGCTCTCTGATCTCCGCATCCACTGGCACACATGCTCGGTCCTTGTACCTCAGTACTCCCGAAGCATCCACTTTAAAATCCCCTGACTGATCACTCGGAATCTGATCTCTAATCCTGGTCAAGTGGGGGTCCTCACTCTGTTTCTCCCTGATCCTGTCCAGCAGAGTGGGCTGCACGACTAAAGACGTCAGTCTAGCAGAGACCCCAGGGGACACAACCTCTATCTCGAGCCGTCTCATCTCCTCCAATAGTGGCGCCTGATTTGTAATCAACATGGACAAACTCTGCACTGCTCTCCTGCTCAAAGCATCAGCAACCACATTGGCCTTACCTGGATGGTAAAGGATTTCCACATCATAATCCTTTAACAGCTCCAACCATCTGCGTTGCCTTAGGTTTAGCTCCTTCTGTGTGAACAGATACTTTAGGCTCTTGTGGTCGGTGTAGATCTCACAGTGCTCCCCATACAGGTAATGGCGCCAAAGCTTCAGTGCAAACACTACGGCAGCAAGCTCCAAGTCATGGGTAGGGTAATTCTTCTCATAATCCTTGAGCTGTCTCGATGCATAAGCAATTACCCTCCCTTCCTGCATCAACACACAACCAAGTCCACTGTGCGATGCGTCACTGTAGATCACATATCCTTTCCCCATAACAGGGAGGGAAAGGATAGGAGCGGTCATCAATCTACTCTTCAGCTCCTCAAAGCTTCTCTGACAGTCCTCACTCCAGATAAACTTCACTCCTTTACGCGTCAAGCGAGTGAGGGGTGTGGAAAGCTTCGCAAAGCCTTCCACAAACCGACGATAATAACCAGCTAATCCCATGAAGCTGCGTACCTCTGAAACAGTCGTCGGTCGGGGCCAATCCCGGACTGCCTCAATCTTCGCCGGGTCCACTGCCACACCTGCGGCGGAAATCACATGGCCCAAGAAAGCTACCTCCCGAAGCCAAAACTCGCACTTTGCCAGCTTGGCATACAACTTCTTCTCTCGTAGAAGTTGTAGCACAATCCTCAGTGCTCCTCATGCTCAGCATCACTTCGGGAGTAAACAAGAATATCATCGATGAACACTACCACAAATCGATCCAAATATGGTCGGAAGATCCGGTTCATTAAATCCATGAATGCGGCAGGGGCATTAGTCAATCCAAAAGGCATAACTGTAAACTCATAATGCCCGTACCGTGATCTGAAAGCAGTCTTCGGAATATCCTCGGCCTTCACCTTCAACTGGTGGTAACCGGATTGCAGATCTATCTTGGAAAAGACACAAGACCCTTGCAGCTGATCAAAGAGATCATCAATGCGCGGCAAAGGGTACTTGTTCTTGATGGTCACTTTATTCAATTCCCTATAGTCCACACATAGTCGTAGTGACCCATCCTTCTTCTTCACGAATAGCACCGGCGCTCCCCAAGGCGACACACTTGGTCTAATAAAACCTTTATCCATCAAATCCTGGAGTTGCGCCTTAAGCTCTCGCAGCTCAGCCGGTGCCATCCGGTAAGGAGCCTTAGAGATTGGCGCAGTTCCTGGAACTACGTCAATCACAAACTCAATCTCTCTATCTGGCGGCATACTAGTCAGCTCAGGTGGAAAGACATCCGGAAACTCGCGGGCAATAGGGATATCCCCGAGTCCCGGTGCCGCCGTAGGCCCCTCAACAACACTAGCCAAAAAGGCTACACATCCTCGATGGATCATCTGCCTCGCTCGGGAAGTCGAAACCATAGAGGCAAAGAAAGCACTCTGACATCCCCGGTATACAAACATCTCCTGGCCTGGCTCTCTAAAAGTGACAGTCCTCGCGGCACAATCAATAGTCGCGAAATATCGAGCCAGCCAGTCCATCCCGAGAACCACGTCAAAGTCTGTCAGCTGTTTCAAGACCAATAGGTCTGCTGGCATAATCCAGGACTCAATTTGCATCGGGCAGGACCAACAACACTCCTCCACGTGCAAAGTGTGATCGGGAATCTGAACCTCTAGTGCACGTGGCAAAAGTCCTACCTCTAATCCATGTAATGATGCAAACGATCTACTAATAAAAGAATGTGATGCTCCAGTATCAAATAAAGTACGAGTCCTAATGTCAGAAAGTAAGGTGATACCTGCCACTACATGATCTGCTGCCGAAAAGTCCTCTACTTTCGCAGCATACACTCTGTCACGCCCCGGAACCCGGGCTCGCCAACAGATCCGCCGTGCACACGGGATTTCCCGCGAACACGAAGCGCTGGTAACCTGTTCTGATATCATATGAACAGTTCAAGAGCATAATATCGAGCTGAATAGAAGATCCACATAGTATTTCAGACTGGAAATACAAATACAACTGTAATAAGTACAATAATCTCCCAGTTTACCAAAATAGTACATCCAGCTGGCGGAAGCCAGACCCAAAATAAAAGGAGAATATTACAGTCAGAGTAGGGTACGACGTCTATCTACAGCTCTCAGTCTTCCAGGAGATCCCTCTACTCAGCGATCCCCTTACCTTTATCAGCTGCTGATAGCCTAGCAGCTCCCGCAGATGACTCTGCAAAAAGAAGAAGCAAGAAACGGAAAGCAATAATGGGGGTGAGAACTACCAGATAAACCAGCAGCCTCCCCTAGTGGGTAAAAACCTCAACTCTGACGCACCCACTAGGACTACTAGAGGCAACAGGAAAGAACAGTTATAAGCTATAAAGACTGCTGATAAAAAGGAAACTACCACCACCATGCCTCTAAATGCCAAGCAATGGAATAACTAAATGTATGAATTAGTGTATAAATGCCTGTCTGAATGAACTCAAACTGGTGTCACTAGCAAAACTGGTACTTCCTGCTGTGCCTTGCCAAATCGGGTATAACGCCGATAGGGGATAGTATTTGCCAAATCGGATATGCCGATAGGGGATAATGTTGGCCAAATCGGGGTTGCCGATAGGGGATAATAACACACTCCGGAGTGGCACTCGAGGGGAGCGACCCACACGAGTAAAATATCTCTGTCATCAGTATCACAAGCATCTCTGTAGCACATGTCTCAATATAGCAGGACTAAATCATAATCATGATCAAAGTGGGAAACTTCATCCACTATAGAAACCCAATCCCCAACTGATGCAATAAATAAACTCAACCCCGATCTGATGCAAGGATAAACATCTGGTCAACCGCCTACTGTCCGCGGTCACCGCAATACCCCACAAGTCCACAATTTAGCCCAACTCTGGCTACACTATCCCAAACCCCTGCTCACACTTGAGCAACAACCTATGAATGCAAAGGACAACAATAAAACATGTTCAAATCCCAAAAATGATAGTGTAGCAAGGAATAGTGGTCTTACCTGATGTCCGGGCATGCATGCAACTGTCTTTATTTTTAAAAGTTGTAAAATAGAGTCAAAAGTTTAAAACGATTGATTTACTGAATAAAAGTCATTTGCATGCGAGATCATAGCTTTTGTCTCAATCACAGTGTCCCAATATAAGTCATCATATCATTTGTGGGGTTATATAAATTTTAGGGGAGTTTATCCCAGCGGTCCTTGTCATTTGTCATAATAATTTGTCCCAATGGTTCTCATTAATTGTCCTGTTAGTAGTCCTGTTAGTAGTCCTGTTAGTAGTCCTGTTAGTTTGTCCCAATGGTTCTCATTAATTATCATATTTTAGGGGATTTCCAGTAATCCCAGTGAGCTTGTCAAAAATGAGGTAAGCAACAACCGCCCACCTTGAACAGCTCCAACAACACCCCAGGTAGTCTCCTGGTTGTCCACAGTCCTTAATCCTGCAAACCAATGCTCCCGGTATAAATACAAAGCCCAAAAAGCACAATTTTTACTGTTTTTCAGACAGCACGAGAAAAGAGGAATTTTTCACCTCTAAAATGAGCTCCTAAAATCCCAGAAAAATCACGGTTGCGTTCCTCGCGAAGAGTAGATCAAAATCGACTCTTAAAACGCCTCGATCTGACGCTCCTACGTCAAGATAAAAATCGGAGAAGTTGGTGCTGTCCAAAAATCATCACAGTAAAAAGGGGGTCAAAAGGGGACCTAAAAACTGTGCCAAAAGCACGAAATGGAGCAAAATGATCAATACGGAAATCGAAGCCCTACCTCTTACGGTCGCGCTGTCGCAAAAATCGTCCAAAAATTCCTCCTGGTTAGCTCGTAGTGAATTTTGACGGAACTGCGACGGGAAATGGGCCTAAAAGAAAAATCGTCGCAGTGCGCCGCGTCGCAGATATCTCTCTATCTGTAACTCCTAAATTCCTGAGATTCTAGAGAGAGAAAGAAGAGAGAGAGAGGAACAACTTTCATATAGAACACTTTTTCAGTTTCTCTCTCTAAAGGCTCGGATTCCAAGGTGCAAAGAGAGGGGGTGGGGGATCCTTTATATAGTGGGCCAAAAGGGAATATTCCCTCACGAAATCCTGATCCAAACACGAAACACCGAAACGGGCCAACCAGGAAGCGCCCCGTGTCACCCAAACAGGAAACATCCGTGCAAGGGCCAATCAGAAATTGCCACGTGTCCCACGTGGTCCATGTGCAGCTCCGCGCTCCGGGTTTTCCGGAAACCTGTCGGCCAACAGGATGATGCCACGTGTCAAGCATCTAGACGTTTCTAGAAGCCGGCCCGCCAATCAGGAGATGCCACGTGGCACGGGGAAAAGTTGGTGCACCCGGTGCACGCCTGGCCCATGGACCGCGCACCGAGCGCCCTGCCCGCGCCTGCCCGCGCCTGCCCGCGCTGCCCGCGCCTGCCCGCGCCGCTTTCCTCCGCGCTCCGCCGCTGCCCCGCCGCTGCGCCGCTGCCCGCCGCCGTGCGCCGCCGCCCTCCGCCGCTCGCCGGCGGCCGCCGCCGGCCGGAACAGTAACTCCGGCAGTTACTGTTCCGGTGAACAGTACCCAGGTGCCGAAAAATAAAGCGAATATACCATTTCGACCGTTTTCGCGCGCTGAGTCCGATTCCGCCGTCCGTTTCGCCAAATTCTCATCCGAAATTTTGTAAAAAGCTCCCGAAAATTTCCGTTTGCTCCGATTTTCGCGCAGAGTCAATTAAAAATATCCAATTTCGTTTCTACGGGCTTTATTGCACTGTACAAGCTCCCCTTAGTCACTGTTTGGCTTCTGCGGGAGTCCGGATCATCACACACTCGCCCGCTCTGAGCTGGAGGGCGATAGTCTGTGGGATGGGAAGAAGATGGCCTGCTTGCCGGAGCATAAGGTCGCTGCTGAGATGGCGGTCGTTGCTGTAGTGCAAAAGGAGCTGATGTTGAAGAAGGTGCTGCAGATGTCGCCACCGGGCAAGTAGCTCGTATATGACCCGGCTGTCCGCATCGATAACAGCGGCCAATCCTCAAATCACACGTGTTTGATGGATGCTGGCCTTTGCAGAAAACACACGTCTCTGTAGGCTGGGTCGGTCTCGACTGCTGCTGTTGTCTCTGAGACCGTTGCTGCCGCTGAGGTCCACGCTGCGATGACTGAGATCTTTGCTGCTGTTGCTGGGGCCTCTGGGATCCACCAGGCCCTCGCCGCTCAGAATGCCCACGGCTGGAAAACTGAGGCCGCGGCGGTCGTGGCGGCCTCCACGAACTAGCCTGTCCCCCAACCTCCGGTGCCGGTCGCTTCGCCCCCGGAATCACTACGGGAGCTGGAGCTACCTCCTCCATTACTACCTCCCCGCACTCGACATAGAGTGCCTGTTCCATCGAGGCCTCCAAGGTCTGCAACCTACGTGAACGAACTAACTGAAAAAGTCTCGGCGCAACCCTCGCTCGAACATGTAGATCCGGTGCGCCTCATCCCTGGCCACGTTCGGTACACTTGCCAACAACTGATTGAAATTGGCAATGTACTCGTGTACGGGCCGATCTCCTTGTCGGAGGTTTCTCAACTGCTCCTCCAACCTCTGCCGGACGCTTTCTGGGAAGAAAGCCCCGAGAAGGAGATTGCGGAACTCCGCCCAGGCCAAGAGCTGAGCCCCAGGCGGACCCGCCGGTCGAACACGCCGCCACCATGCTTCGGCGTTGTGTTCCAAAAAGTTCATCGCCAATATCACCTGATATCGCTCCTCGATAAACAACGTCTCAAAACGTCGCTCCATTGCCGTGATCCATGACTCTGCCTCCCACGGCTCAATATTTTGCCCCGAAAAATGGGGTGGGTCAAATTTGCGGAACCTTATCAACATGTCCACCAATCCCCGCTGCTCTGCCGGTGTAAGAGATCCCGTCAACCCAGACGACTGTCTACCATTACCCCGAGCGACAGGGGATGCTGGGGTCACTGGTACAACTGGGGGAGCCACAGCAGGGGATGATGGTACTGGAGAACTCTCTGGGGGTGCTACAACAGGCTGCGCTCTCTGTTCTAACATCTGCGTCAGCCGACTCATAGCCTCCTCCTGACGCCGAACAGCCTCCGACATCTGAGCCATCTGAGCCTGTAGCTCCTGCACCTCACTATGCTGACCCTGCCCGGACTCCTCCTGATCTGGCTCAGGGGAAGAGGGCTGAGAACGCGTCAACATCCTGCGTCGCGGAGGCATCCTGCCACAAGGAACCACCATCAATAACATAACCCCACACGACCCAATCTAGCGAAAGTCAAGGACATCCCCCTATTTCTGTGACTTTATGTTGTCTGCAGCCAACATAACTGTTCACTAGAAATAGGATATGTCGATCCCTCTTCTCCTACTGGAAGAGTCAAACAAATAAATCAACGACTTTCGCAAAAAGTCCCGTCTCTCACGACCTATCATCCTAGGGTCTGCCTAAAAGCCTAGGGTTTCCTATGTCCCAACTGACCTATCCCTAAGCTCTGATACCAACTTAATCTGTCACGCCCCGGGTGTAAACCAGAACCCGGGTCCGTCTACAGATCCGCCGTGCACACGGAATTTTCCGCGTACACGAAGCGCTGGTAACCTGCTCAGATATAAGATGTACAATAAAAGAGCATAAAACAGAGCTGAAATAGAAGGACCACATAGTAACTGAAATCCAAGTAAAGCTGTATCAATACAATAGTCTCCCAGCTCACCAAAATGATACATCCAGCTGGCTATAGCCAGACCTAAAATAAAAGGAAAGCACAATAGTCTGGGTACAATATCTGACTAATACAATCCCTCAGCTCACAGGAGATCTATCTGTTCAGCGATCCCCTTACCTCGATCAGCTCCCGCAGACGACTCTGCAATATAAAGGAGAAGAAACAGAGAACAATAATGGGGGTGAGAACTACTAGATAAACCAGTAGCCTCCCCTAGTGGGTAAAACCTCAAACACTGACGCACCCACTAGGACTACTAGAGGCAAAAGGGAAGGGCAGTGGTATGCTATAGAGACTACTGAAAAGGGGAAACTATCACTACTATGCCTCTACTGCCATGCCAAAAGAAATGACTATATGTATGCCTCAGTATCTATCCTGCCTGCCTGAATAGACCCAATCTAGTCACCAGTGAAAACTGGTACTGCCTGCTCTGCCGTGCCGTGTCGTATCGGGTATGCCAGCCCACACATAACACCGATGCGAAAAGGAGTCTCAAGGACTCATGAATAGTCTGCCGCGCGCACTCCGGAGTCGCACTCGAGGGGAGCGACCCACACGAGTAAAATGCCTCTGTAATAAGTATCCCTGTAACCAGTATCTCTGTATAGCAGGACTAGATCATGACTATGAGCAAAGTGGGAAAATCCGTCCACTAATGAAATCTATACCCAATCTGATGTAAAGATAATTATCCGGTCAACCGCCTACTGTCCGCGGTTACCGTAATAACCCATAAGACCAAAACTGATAAAATAGTCAACCTCTGGCCAACCGCCTGATGTCTGCGGTTACCATAATGCCCCACAACCCATAATAGAGTCTAACCTGTCCCAGACTCAAAGCCTCAGCTACACTATCCCAAACCCTGCTCAAACCGAGCAACATGAATCCAGATGCGAAGGAGAATAGTAAAACATGGTTTCTCCTAAGTCAAGTCCCAAAAATAGTGTAGCAATAAATAGTGGCCTATCTAGATGTCCAAACAAGCATGCAAAGGGTTACTGTTGAAAACTGAAAGAAAATATCGGATATTTATTTAGAAAAAGATGATTTTATGATAAGTCTGTTGCATGCGATGATAGGTTCCAGCATATGTCCAGCAATAACGTCCCAGTTTATCATAAAAGATCTGCCATATTATTTGTGGGGTTTTTATTTATGAATTTCATGATTAAAACACCGATTATCAGTTTAAAGTCGGGAGTCTCTAATACTCCTAGTGAGATAGTCAGAAGTGAGGTAAGCAACAACCACCCACCTCGAAAAGCGTGATCCACACCCAAAAAGGTCTCCTTGCTGTCCGCAGTCTCCTACCCCTGCTACTCGTCGAAAAAGAGCACAACTGAACAGAATAATACACCTGGTGTAAACACGGATCCCAAAATACAGCCTTATTATTATTTTTTCCAGCCAGTTCACAAAAGGGGATTCTCACCTCTGTACAGTGCTCAGGATAATCCAGAAAATTACGGTTGCGTTCCTTGCGACGAGTAGATCAAAATCGACTACTTAAACGTCTCGATCCGATGTTCCTAGGCCAAGATATAAATCGGAGAAGTCGGGGCTGTCCAGAAAATATCACAGCAAAAAGGGGGGTCAAAGGTGCCTCGGGAACCGTGCCAAAAGTGCGAAACGGAGCAAAGTGATCAACACGAAAAACGAAGCCTTACCTCTTACGGTCGCGCTGTCGAAGAAATCGTTCAAAAATTCCTCCTGGTTAGCACACAGCGAATTTCCGACTGAACTGTGACGGAAAATGGGCCGAAATTGGAAATCGTCGCAGTGCGCCGTGTCGCAGATAACTCGCTGTCGGAAAATCCCAAAGTTCTGAAATTTCTAGGGTAGATAGAGGATAGAGAGAGGAAAAACTTTCATTAAGGGCTCACTGCCAAATTCTCTCTCTAGAATTCGCAAATGGCATAGAGAGAGAGAGGGGGTATTTATAATGGGCCAAAATCCCTATTCGGGCTGCACACCGAATCCGGGCCGAACACGGGACACCGAATCCGGCCACTCAGATTGCGCCGCGTGTTCCAGAACACGAAACAGCCAAACAGGAGCCAATGATATTGCGCCACGTGTCCCAGCCGCCCACGTGTTTCACGCGCCCGGTGCACGTGGTCGGCCGTGCGCCCGCCAATGAACAGTGGCCACGTGTCCCACGTGGTCCACGGGGCGCACGAGCCCGGTCCACGCGCCGGGTCTTCCGGATCCTGTCGTCCAATGAGGGGATGCCACGTGTCGCACGCCAGCCGCCTCCTTTGACGCCGCCGGGCCAATCAGAAGACGACACGTGTCATTTGGGATCTTCAGTGCTCCCGGTGCACGACTGTTCTGTGGACCGCGCACCGGCGCTGCTGCCCGCGCCTGCCCGCGCCCGCCTGCGCCTGCCCGCGCCTGCCCGCGGCCCTTCTCCGCCCTTGCGCCGCCCTGCGCCGCTGCCCGCCGCCTCCCGCCGGCCGCCGCCGGCGCCGGAACAGTTCGCCGGAATTACTGTTCCGGTGAACAGTAAAAGTTGCCGAAAAATAAGTTATATATACCATTTTGATCGTTTTCGCGCGCTGAGTCCGAATTCACCGTCCGTTTCTGCAAATTCTCATCCGAAATTTTGGCGAAAGCTCCCGAAAGGCCCACTTGATCCGTTTTTCGCGCCGGATCCATTTCTGAAGTCCGTTTTCGACGCTGCAAGCTCCATTACACTCAGTGGCTTCTTCTAATCGCCGTAAATGCCTCAAAAACCTTTAATGAAAATTCCGGATCATCACAACACATATCTTGCTCAAAATGCAAAACCATTCATTTTGCATGTTTAGTTCACACAATTTTCATTTAGAAAAAAAAAATACCATCCTTCATTTTTATTAAGAAACAAATTTTGATAAAAATGTGAGATAATTATGTTTTAAATTTATGATCTCTTTAGTTCACACAATTAAATAATTAAATAAGTGGTATCATAATTAGATATCACGAATTTAATTCCTACGTGCAGTAAACTTATGCAGGTGGGTGGGAGGATTGTCATTCTAAACGGACAAGTATCCTGTTTTGTGGTGAGAGGTCAATTTGAACCGAGTCATGTTCAAAGTGACGAAAGACCAAATTAGACTGAGTCATAATTGAGATCCGTGTATGCTGTGTTATATATTTTAAATGAATTAATTATATTTTTCTAATATCTCGAAGGTTACCCTTTCAGGATTCGTAGAAAAAGTCTAGATCTTGACCTCAAAGTCCGATATTTACAGTTAGTATTCGGTCCTTTCCATCAAAATTTGTACTCTAAACCCCTCTCGGTCCCGTTTTGTCTCGTCAAAATTTTTAATTTTGCTACTTGAAATTCCAACACTCTTCCAATTATTTCGAAACCCTCAAAATCCCACTTGAACTCGTCCACAGTCGCCTCTTGAACATTTTCACTCTATTGAACAAAATCTAATATTATTTTGTTTCGTTTTCGTGCCGAATCCGTACTGAAAACACTCAAATTAGTTTGAAATTTTATCATGACAATAAAAATAGCAAGTCAGTTTTTATCAAAACTCTACCATTTGTAGATGTCCAAATTATTATAGAGTATGTGTCGATTTAGTTTAAAAATGAGAAGTTTCAAAAAGAAACTAAAGTCAAAAAATTTAAATTTCAAATATTCTTATGACCGAATCAAATTTAACAGAAAACAAAATAAAATATACCAAGTGGCCTTATGTGATTTAGCTTGGTTTAATTTTTGTTTAGGAACGAAATTATGAACACCCTTACATTTTATGTCTTGCCTCGTATTAGAAACTACCTCGTTTTGAGATTCAGATAACTGAAAAGTTAAATTTATTTAGTGAGTTATTATTAAATATAACAAAATTTTTAATTTATTTGATAAAATGAACATTAAAAGAATCGAAAGTTAAAGACATTTCAATCATAAGAATTTACTCGAAACTAGCATATAGTTGAGAGGGTTCTTACTTAGGGTGAAATGAGAGGTTGGAATCTTATTATCATGCTTGTATTTGGATTCAAATTCTAATGTTGACTCATAAAATTTTCTGGAGTTCGAATTCACATACACACTGAACTTTTTAGTTTCAAATTTAGATGTAGATTATCTAAATCTAAAATTAGTTTGTACGAGCCAGCTCTGGGACAATAACATTATCCTCCAATGTAGTTTGCGGAAATTTTTTGGACTCCATTTGAAACATTGTCATATATTTTAACTAATATTTACAATTATTATTGCAGAAGAAGAGGTCCATGGAAACATTACATTAGTGAGTTGGACAATCTCATTGGCGTACAGTTGCGCCAACTTATTACGCGACCACATCGTATGGATCGACAGGAAGTGCACTTTGGAAACCCGAATTTTGATTGACGGTCTGATTGGATGGTCAGCGACTTGTGGACATCTTTACTAAGTGTCAAGTTCGTTTACGCGCAAAATAAACGCGAGAAACAGACTCAGCGTAAAAAATCGAGCAAAAAAAATACTACTTTTATACTTTCAAGAGAATTCGAATATCCGAATCAAAAATTCGGGTGCCCGAATGTTTGCTGGCCCAGTGGACCGCAACGGGTGATTGAAGTGCTTGACGCCACCATCAATATGACAACTTAAGAAGAATTAGACAATTGCCAATAATAACCATAATACTGTAAAGAATAAGTACGCTTAGCTTCTTAATAATAATTACAGAAGTTGTTAAATAATTATTTAACAAAAAAAAAAATCTATCAACATTATAATCAAATAAAAAAAATATAAAAAAGCTATTAAATAAATAATTAGAAATCTATACAAACTAACTAAACTAATTAATCATTTATAGCTATAAAAAATAATGTACTTTTAACTAAAAAAAGAGTACTTTGAACATCCCACTTATCTATAATCTGAAATGTTTTTGATATATTAGCACTTTATATATAAATAGTTTATTATCGTGGAACTCTAAAATGCAATTCAATAATTTCGTAAATAGATAAGATTATATTTGTAGTAATTTTAAACTGACCTATATTGATAAATTTTTTTGATAAATTAAATAAGAGTAAAATAAATAAATAATGAGATTAAACTAGACTAATTTTTAAATATGTTGTTACTCAGTCGTTTAATGCTCATCGTATTTTAAACTAGACTAATTTTTAATTCACTCTAAAATTAAAAAAAAATTTCGAGTGTCGGTTTCCGTTTGCTGACCTAGGGCTCCGCCTCTCCCCGGGGCGGCGGCGGAGGAGATCGACGGCGGAAGCGCCTCGCCCGGCTAGTGTTTGCGCGAGTTTGCTGGGAAGATGAGAGATCCCTTCCGACTCCCGCGCCATAACCCTAATCCCTTCTTCGAATCCTCTTCGCGCCCCCGCTACCGTCCAAAGCTCCCTCTTCAGCCAACGACCAAAGGGCAGATCGCGCCGACCAAAGCGCAGAACACGCCGACCAAAGCGCAGATCGAGCAGGTGGAGATCCCGTCGACGGACCGGGAGGTCTTCGCACAACCACCTCCTCTCCAGTTGGGTGGGGCGCGGATCCGTCCGCTGTTTTCATATAAGGATGCGGTATTATCTCCTCCCTCGAGCCCGCCGCCGGCTTGCCACCCTCCCAGGGGACCAAGGTACGTCCGACACCCTGCTTTACCGGCCTCCCCTCCACGGTTTATTCTCAGCCCCCTGCTCCGGGGCCGATGTTTTCGGTGCTTCGAGAGGGGACATCGGGCGGCGCGCTGCAGGAAGCCTCGTCGCTGCCTCCTATGTATGCGTGTTGGACACGCCGCTTCCAGGTGCTCGGCCCCTTCGGACGTCGAGTCTACGGTTCCAACCGCCCCCCCCCCCGACGTCCGAGGGAGCTTCCCGTCTTCCTGCCTAGCTCGATTCAACTAGTTGGGCAGGCCTCTGTTTTGAGCCGAGTCGCGAAAGTCCAGATAAAAGGATCAGACTCTCCTGTGGATTCCGATGTTCTGTCGAGGGGCCTGGCGGGCTTGTTCGGCGGCTCCCCCTCCGACTTCAAGGTGGCCCATTTCCGACCTCCGTTGTCCGCTGTAATCTTCCCAAGCTGGGCGGTCAGGGAATCGACCGTTGGGCGTAGCCCCCTTAGATTTGATGGTACTACCTTCTCCTTTTCTGATTGGGCGGAATCGGGGGAGTTGGCCAGAGGGCGGCTTTTTCACAAGGCTTGGATCCGGCTTATCGACTGGCCAATTTTATGTTGGAACGAGGAGGCTGTGAAGTCTGCTGTTAGCGGCTTCGGCGAGCTGTGGGAGAGCGACACCCGGAGTACTGACTTAGAGGATGTTTCGTGCTTTAGGATTCGAATCCGCTGCTCTAGTGTTGAATCGATACCCGAGTATCTTAACTTGACGGTGGAAGATAGAAGGTTTCGCATTCGCGTCGTCATAGATTCGTGGGAAGCGACTCAGCCTATTCTCCTAGGGGAAGAACTTGATCACCATCTCGGGCTCGATACTTCGGCTGCTCAGGAGGATTTCATTAAGAGCTCGGGGATTTCTGCTATCCCGGCGATGGGTTCGGTTCCCCCCCCTTTTGATCATCATCAGCAAGACCCTACTACTGATAGGCCAGGGGGGCAGGGGGGGGGTCGACAGCGGTTGAGTCCTTTGGTAGTTTCGGACTCCAACTTCCCGCCACTCCAATTCGACTACTCCACCCCTGCCCTGCCCGGTCTCGCCTCTATTGCTCGGGCCCTCCACAGGCGAGATTAATAGCTCCCCGGTTTTGGGCACCCTCCAACCGGCTTGTGCGGACCGGGGGAACCCTTCAACCTGCGCGGTGGAATCCTTGGCCGGCTGCACTCCGGGGAGAGTGGAGGGCCGAGGAAAGGGGCTGATTTCGGCTCCCCTTTTGGACCCCTCCGGGTCCGGCTCGCTAGCCCATCGTTGGCATAGTCCGCGGCTGGTTGTTAACTTGAAAGGGGCAAGAAGATCTTCTATCATCAGAGCGTTTGACCGTAGGAGCTCTAAACTAAAATCGGTGCGTTTCTCTTCGAAGCTCGTCGACTCGCCTCCTTCTGTCCCGAGTTTGGAAGAGATTACCCCGACACTGACTAGTAGCCCTACCCCTTCGGCTTTCGCGCGTGGCTCTTCGTCTTCTTATCCGGCTACGTCTTTTGAGCAAGGCGAATCTAGCCACGGACCACCCCCCTCTCCCAGATCGGATCTCCTCAACCCTCTTTCATTGGCGGAAGTACATCGGATCAAGAAAGCCTGTGGTATTTTCTGTGAGGACAACCCCCCCCCTTCTCAGCAGGAGCTTGCCCCTGGGGGGGGTGGCCCTAGGGGCGAGGGGGACGGGGCCTGAGCCTTTTTCCTCACCTTCCACCTGCTGTCGGGGGTATTCTCTGTCTTTATGGCTAGAAACCGACTTTACAGATTCTTGTCTTGGAACATTCGCGGGCTCAACGACCCTGCCAAGTGCGCCACGGTCAAGTCCTTTTTGAAAAACGGGAAATGTTGTGTGGTATGCTTGCAAGAAACCAAGCTCTCGTCCACCCCCCTCGCAAAGTTTCTTACTTTCTGCGGGTTCCACCTCCGTGATTTTCGCACTCTCGATGCCGTCGGGACGAGGGGGGGCCTCCTGACTGCTTGGAATCCAGCGCTTTTCGATTGTGCGCTTGATTGGGTTGGAGCGTTCTCGGTAAACGTTGTCTTGAGAAGGAAGGTGGACGGCCTGCTTTTCACTGTCTCCAATATCTATGGACCCAATTCCTCCGCCTTGAAATCGGCTTTCTTTCAAGAACTTCGGTCTATTGGATCTCAGTCGGCGGGACTGTGGACGATTTTAGGCGATTTCAATGTTCTTCTTTCTCTTCGGGATAAGAACGGCCCGCCTTCGAATTTGACCGACATCCTCAACTTCAGAAATGTGGTGGCTGACCTCGGTCTTCTTGATCTTCCCATTCAGAACAGAAGCTTCACGTGGTCCAATGGAAGGCATATTCCTACTCTTGAACGCCTTGACCGAGTTTTCGTGTCCAACGATTGGCTTCTCTCTTTCCCGCGCTCTACGCTTCGGGCCTTACCTCGCCCTAGATCCGATCATACTCCCCTGCTGCTCTCGGCCTTTTCCTTTGTGCCTTCCCCCCACCTGTTCAGGTTCGAGAACTTCTGGTTCCGTTATCCGGCGATCTCTGAGGTGATCTCTAAGGCTTGGATGGCCTCGGATACGGGGATCGATTCTGTTTCCACAATCTCGTCGAAATTAAAGAGCGTCCAGTCGGCTCTTCGTTCTTGGAGCGCCGGGATTATTTCCACCATTTCTATCCAACAAGCTAATTGCCTCAGATGGCTTGAGTGGCTCGATCTTGCTGAAGAGGTTAGACCACTTATCAACTTGGAACGTATTCTTAGACCTCTCCTCAAAGCCCGTTACGAAGAACTGTGCCTACAAGAAGAAATCAAATGGAGGCAAAGATCTAGGGTGCAATGGCTTAGAGCGGGAGATGCCAACACCAAATTCTTCCATCTTAAAGCTAGTTGTCGTCAGAACAAAAACTTCATCTCCCACCTGGTTGACGGATCTACCACTCGGTTTTCCCACGAATCAATTGCGGCCTACTTGTTTAACTTCTTTGCGAAGCAACTGGGGGAGGCGTCTGGAACCAGGCCTTCTCTTAACTTTGCCTTGTTGTACTCTTCCCCCGACCCGGATGTCGACTTTCTGGGCCTTGAGGCACCGTTTGAGGAGGATGAGGTCAGAAGTGCTATTTTCGCTTGCGCGCCGGATAAAGCCCCTGGGCCCGATGGTTTTCCAATGGCGTTTTTCCACCGTTTCTGGCCAGTTCTCAAAACCGAAATTATGGTGCTCTTTTCCAATTTCCATAACGGTCGCCTGGACCTGCGCGAGATAAATGAGAGTTGGTTGTGCCTTATTCCGAAAAAGAGCGAGTCTACCACTGCTAGCGATTTTAGGCCTATCTGCCTTGAGAACAGCATGGTCAAAATTATCTCTAAGGTCCTAGCCGCTAGACTTCAGCGCATCTTGGGCAACCTTATTAATCCGTATCAGACGGCATTTATTAAAGGGAGATCGCTTCTGGACAACTTCTACTGCGCTCATATTTTACTTCATCACCTTCACTCTACGAAGCAAGAAGCGGCGCTCTTCAAGATTGATTTCGAAAGAGCTTTCGACCACATTGATTGGGCTTTCCTGCAGGATCTATTATCGGCCAGGGGATTTGGGCACAAGTGGATTGGTTGGATTCTAGAACTCTTAAATTCCTCCAGTACGGCCGTTTTGCTCAATGGAGTTCCGGGCACCCCCTTCTCTAGTAAACGCGGTCTGCGGCAGGGCGACCCCTTGTCCCCTCTTCTCTTTATCCTTGCTATTGACGTGTTATTCAGAATGCTACAGGCTGTTTCTTCATCTCCCGATCTCCCTTCGGTGGGAATCGGGACGGTTAGAGTTCACACCTTACAATTTGCCGATGATCTCCTTATCTTTTTCGATGGCGCTGTTAGATCGGCTAGGGTCATCAACGTTATACTCGAGGCTTTCACGGAGATATCTGGTCTTAAAATCAATTACGATAAAAGCTCCATTTCTTCGGTTAATCTCCCGAGTTCCAGAACTGAGGCTATAGCTACATTATTGGGCTGTCAATCCCTTGGATTCCCCCTGAAATATTTGGGTTTGCCTCTATCGCCCAAGGCGTTGCGTAAATCTGATTTTATTACTATCATCGAGAAAGCGGATAAGCGACTCGCGGGGTGGAAGGGACTTTTGCTTTCTAGAGGGGGACGTCTGGTGCTTCTAAATTCGGTTCTCTCATCCATTCCGTCTTTCTTTTGCTCGGCCTTTTCTCTCCCTTCCTGGGCAATTAAATCGATCGACAAGCTTCGCCGGGATTTCTTCTGGAAGGGAAAAAGCTTAAATAGCGGCTTTCATTGTCTGGTTAAGTGGGACCATTTATGTCGCCCTACTAAATTTGGGGGCTTGGGAATTCGCAACCTCCGCAACTCCAACTCCGCTCTCCTTTTGAAGGGTCTATGGTCCTTCCATTCCTCCAAGTCGCTCCCCTGGGTGCGCCTGCTGACTGCTAAACACTACTCCCGCCGGCCGCCCCTTTTATCTGAGATGAAGCCGACCGGCTGCTGCCCGATTTGGAAGGGTGTGCTTTCTAATGGTCACTTCTTCAGCTCATCAACCACTTTTTCAATCGGGAACGGGAAGTCGACGTCTTTCTGGAACGCACGTTGGAGCGGTGCTTCATCGTTGCGATATAGCTTCCCACGATTATTTGGAGCGACATCACTCAAACATCTTTCAGTGCACAATTGGTTTCGCCGCTTCGGCTCTCAGACCGATTTGGGTTTCCAAGGTATTCACTGCCCGGAGGCTAGGCGGGAGCTCACTGCCTTACAAACGTTGGTCAACAGTTTCAGGCTGTCCAACTCCGACGACTTGATCCAGTGGAGATGGAGTTCTAACGGGTTCTTCTCTACCAAGACTGCATATGACTCTATTTCCTTTGACGGAGTCAACGACTGTAGGATTCTACATCTGTGGGCCATCCGGATACCGCTCAAGACAAAAATTTTTCTTTGGATTGCAGCTAGATATAGGCTTCTCACCGCGGAGCTCCTTAAGAAAAGAGGATGGTCTGGCCCTTCTATCTGCATGTGCTGCCGTGATGGAGATGAAAACTTGGACCATCTTTTCTTCTTTTGCGCGTTTGCGAGGACGCTCTGGGGGGAAGTTCTACACCTTTGGCCTCTCACTTGTCACAGATTACTCCACTACTCGGGGGATTTTGCGAGTAGATGGAGGAGGGCGAGGATGACCTTATCGGATCGAACTAAAACGCATTTCGACCTTTTATTCGCCGCTACTTGTTGGGAACTCTGGATGGAACGTAATAGGCGTATCTTCAATGACCGCTCGTCCCAGAGCACCTCTTGCGCTTCAAGAATCCAATACACCTCCTCTCTCTGGACTCAAACTCTTGGGGGATCCTCGGCTTCCCCTTCGGCACACCGGAGTTAATCCTCTCCTAACACTGCTTTTCTTGTTGTTCATGGCCTCTAGTTGGTTCTCTTGGTCTCTCGGCTAATTACCGCTGATGTCACTTTGTCTCAGTATTTAGTTGGGATTTACATTTCCAGCAGGTTGGATGATTATGGTTTGTCCATCCACTGTCCTTTTGAACCCTGCAATTTACAATGATCCCCTAATCTTCAATCCATGGAGATGGCAGTTGTCGCGAGAGCGCTTTGGACGGACCTCTGCATTACGGCTTCTCTTTCACTGCCGCAGGAATCAATCTAGGTATTATTGGGGTTTCTTTATATGTGCTCTGGCTTCTCTCTTGCTTTGGTGGTTGAATGAATGAATGGTGCTTGAACTAATCTGGGTATTATTGGGTTTTTTCTTTATGTGCTCTTGGTGATCCTTTGATTCGTCTAGCAGTTTATAACTATTAATGAGGTGTTTTACAACCTGGCTTTTCGAATTAGCTTTCAGTTGAGAATCCATCTCACTTGAAGATTGCTTAGAGAAGCCGGCGAAGCAAGTGTTCGAGTTCTTTGTGCAAACCGACGGCTAAAAACTGCTTGTTCCTCTGTTTCTCCTGCAATCTCTCAGCAGCAGTTTCCTTCAGCTCCTTTGTGAACTTGCCCCTGTATTAAGGATCTGTCATTTTGTTAAGACGCTCGCGTACATGGCTGCTACCAGGGTACTGTCATGTTTTGTAGGGGTTGGAATAGGATCATCTAAAGAGAGGTTGCTGAAGTGAGCATTTTGTTCTTCCGCATTTTCCTTTAAAGGGTGCTTTGTGGCTCATATGTTTGATCAGGGATTGAAACTTTTGGGTCTTTGTTTATAAGCTCAGTTCTTACTTATATTGGGCGACAGGAGGTGGATCCTTTCCTCCGATTCGAGGGGTCTCCTTTTCTTTCTTACTACTGCAATATGGAATTTTTTTGGTCTGGAAAACACCAGCAGCAGAATGCTTTGATGCTCTTCGTTAGGGCCACTAGACCTTGCTTTGACCAGCTACTTATCCTATTCTTCATGGCGGTAGCATCTCCTGCCTGTACCTTGAAGACTATGTGAAGTGAAAGGACTATGTATTTTAATTAATTGGAAATCTCAGGCGTTGGATAAATTAATTTTATCCAGAGTTGGCTATCTGCTCTTTTTCTGCTTTGGAGGTGGTCTCGTAACTAAGTCATTTTCTCAGACATTAGCTCTTTGGGTGGATGTGTCAGACTTGGGGGGTTTTTATACTTCGAATGTATCTTGCTCGGCTACTTCTCTTTCATTCTTCAGTTCCAATTGGGCGACATGAAGCGGCCGCATCGCATGTACCCAGAGTTTTAAGAGCATGGACGGTATGGACTATTACTTGCTATACTTGATTGCAGGAACTAATGCCGTATTGGAGGAGGCCTCTCTACTCCGCCTTTCGCCCTGCCGGTATCTTTTTATTGTTTGTGTCTGTGTTGTAAGGCGACGCTGGTTTTCTTTTCTCTAGGCTGTTGTTTAATCCTTGTAGTATTTGCTGTAACCTCGTTGCTAGCTGGGTTGCCTTTTCCGTTTGTCGTTGTTGTTGTCTCCCTTGTGCTGTTGACACCCCATCGTTGTTGTGTTCGGGTAATGCTTCAGCATTTTGGGTTGATCTGCATCTGTTGCTACTGTCAACAAGGTTGCTTTTAAATAGGGTTTCACCCTGTTTGATCAAAAAAAAAAAAAAAAAAAAAAAAATTTATAAAAAATGATCAATTTTATTAAACATGCGCCTCACCCGATGTCATCTCTCTTTCCTCGGTTCTTATTTATTTATTTATTTATTTCATTTTTAATTACAGTTTTAGAGTAAAATTTTAAAAAAGAAAAATTTTAAGTTATTATATCATTTTTATGTTCTTAAATGTACGGATTTTACTTAATTTATTATTAATTTAGCTATCAATTCATTCTCTTAATAAATAATTTTTAAAAATAATAAAAAGAGAATTAAAATCATAATGGTTATATAATAAAAAAAGTAAAATCATATGGAATTTAGTAATTTTTATTTTATAATTTTATTAAGAATTAAATTATTTCATATTAGAGAGTACTGTTTTAGAGACCAAATTATAATTTTTAAAATATATTTGTAAACTGAATTATAAGTAATAAATTATAAATTATTTTATATATTTCTATTATCAAAATAGAACAAACAAATACTAATTTTGCTTTTCTCCAATATCTTAACACTGTTTTATAATAAGTTCATATTTTTCTTCTCCTTGCAATAAAACAAACACTAAATATATATAGAGATAGATAGAGAGGTAAAACACCATTTGCATTAATTTTATTTGTTGGGTCACACAAAAACTATTCGTATATTTTTTTTTCCATCCGATGTAAAATTATTTAGATGTTACCGTATATAAACCTAAAGTTGATTTAATTATGATTTTTTTGAAAAAATGGGTGGATACTTCATTAGACATTTGGTTAGAGGAGTGAGCAATAGACGATTCGGATCGATTATGAATTTTTTTTTTTTTTTGGCAAAACCGAACTGAATCAAATCAAAGCGATCAAATTGTGAACTAAAGCCAAGATGAACCAAACTGAAATTTACTTGATTTGTTTGATTTGATTTATTCTGTATGGATATACTTTTTAAAATTAAAATATATTAAACTCCTGAAAATTTAATCGAAATAGTTAAATTCTCTAATTATTTGATTATAATGCAAAATTAATATATATCAAATTAGTAAAATTGGTTAACTCTTAAATATTTTTTAAATTTGGGACAGTTTGGTAATTTAATTTATTTTTTCAATATAATAATTTGAACATACTCTGCATCAACTAAATATTACGACTTCTAAATCATACAAAAAAAAATATATATATGTATATATTGAAGAAAACATTTATACATACAAGCATGTCAAAATTTTATGTTGTTATTCATACTCTATTATGTTTCTACTAAAAGTTAGTTCCTTTTAATTTAAATTATTTTATTTAATAAATTAAGTATTTATTAATTTATGAACTCTTATTATTACTCCTAAACTGGGTATGCAACGGTCCTTCCCGCGTTCAACGATTTCAAATTTCCCGCCTTTTTCCATCCACCCATCAAGCCGTCCATTTTCATCAAGACTCCATCTCAGCCGTCCATCACTCCCCCCACCACTTCCGTTTCCTATCAACCCGTCCCTACATACCAGTGAGCTCACCAATGCCCGAAACCCATTCGACGAAATGCCCCAGAGAACTATTTCATCTTTTAACGCCCTCGTCGCCTCCTACGGCCGCAGCGGCCGCGTACGCTCGGCCGTGCAGCTCCTCTCTCGGGCGATGTCTCGCGGCCTTCAGCCCAATTCGTTCGCCTTCGCGCCTGTCGTATCGTCTCCGCTTCTCGATCCCTGCTGCGGAAACCAACTCCACTGTTTGATCCTGAAATCCAGTTTGATCCACTCCGATGCGTACGCCGCCACGGCTTTGTTGGGTTTCTTTGGACGGAACCGGAGACTCGACGATGCGGTCAAGCTGTTCGATGAAATGCCTGCTAAGACGGTGGTCACTTGGAATGTCGTGATCTCGATGTTTTCCCATATGGGTTTTGTCGTTGATTCGATACTTTTCTTTAGGGAGCTAATGAGGAGTGCGATCGGGTTGTCCGAGTGCTCGGTTATGAGCATCTTGTCCGCTTTTCGCTCTTTCGATAGCGCGCGGTCCGTAGGCCAAGTTCACGGGCTCACAACCAAAACCGCAGTGGATTCATTCATAGTCGTCGTGAATTCTCTGCTGAATGCTTATTGCAACTGCTGCGGAGTCCATTCGGCAGTGAAGTTGTTCAATGAATTGGCGGTGCGAGACGCGGTTTCTTGGAAACCCATGATAACGGCTTTTGCTAAGAGTGGTACGCTGGAGAGAGCTTTAGAACTGTTCTTCGTGATGTCTTCGAATTTTATCATTTTTTTATTCGAATTAGCATAATTCAAATTAAGAATATCGATTTTCAACTATCGAAATTCAATTATAACAATTTGGTTTGAAAAATTTTAAAGATTTATATTATCTTCCAATATGCTTTTTACATCTAATTATTATTTTTTATACTTAAAAAAAAAAAATTATATTGTACTGCTTTTTGGCTGTGATATCTAATGGATTGTGTCAAGATGTTCAACCACTCATACTTTGTGACTCCTGTTTCACTCTAAATATCTCTTGATAGTTTTTAAAAAATAAAAAAAAATAATAATAACAAAAAAAAAAAAAAAAAAAAAAAATTGGGATTCATATTTTTGTTCTCTTCTTTCTCTTTTCTAATTGAAAAAATATATTCTCTATAGTTAGCATCTCGATAAGAATTTCGATTAGATCGACAGTCTCGTATAGATACCTGTAGAGGCCGAACGCTTGTGTGACTTTAAGAAAATCAAATTTTACGATCATCAAATTACGGTGTAGATTTTTTCGCGCAAAAGTGAAGATTACATTTTCGTTCTTCGTTTAATTTTAAATACATAAGAAACTCTATTTTGTATAGTTTTTAAGATCAGATTTCAAATTTTTTAAATATTTATTTATTTAATTTTTTTTTGGTTAAATCTAAATTACTTCATCTGCTCGAAATCCTCATTCCTACTAGTTCACTCTCTTTTACCTGAACAACTCAAATCACTGCGACTACCTACAACTGATACTCGCTTCACATATCTCTCTACGATCTATCTAGTCGAGTTAATTTATTTTTAGTTCGGAGAGGTATTAGTAATGTGCTTTTCTCAGTTTCTCCAACTCAATATTAATATCCGGTAGTTAATCTGACACAATATTGGTATGAAAATTAAAATAAATCACTGCAGTAATTTATTTTCTTACACTGAAAATTTAGCCTTTGATTTTTCTATTTTGTTTTCCTCCAATAATTCAATACTATTTGCTGCAAAAATATTCACATTATATATTTTTTTCTTTTTCTCTTACCAAGAAAGCCAAAGCCATAAAAATATTAATATTACATGTGTGTGTATATATAATATATGCATCTATGAGGCACACATATCTTGCTCAAAATGCAAAACCATTCATTTTGTATGTTTAGTTCACACAATTTTCTTTTAGAAAAAAAATACCATCCTTCATTTTTATTAAGAAACTAATTTTGATGAAAATGTGAGATAATTATGTTTTAAATTTAGGATCTCTTTAGTTCACACAATTAAATAATTTAATAAGGGGTATCATAATTAGATATCACGAATTTAATTCCTTAAACTTATGAAGGTGGGTGGGAGGATTGTCATTTTAAAGGGACAAGTATCCTGTTTTGTGGTGAGAGGCCAATTTTGACCCAGTCATGTTCAAAGTGGCAAAAGACCAAATTAGACTGAGTCATAATTGAGATTCGTATATGCTGTGTTATATATTTTAAATGAATTAATTATATCTTTCTAATATCTCGAAGGTTACCCCTTCAGAATTCATAGAAAAAGTCTAAATATTAACCTCAAAGTCTGATATTTACAAATAGGGTCTAGTCCTTTCCATCAAAATTTGTACTCTAAATCTCTCTCGGTCCAGTTTTGTCTTGTCAAAATTTTTAATTTTGCTACTTGAAATTCCAACACTCTTCTAATTATTTCGAAACCCTCAAAACCCCACTTGAACTCATCCATAGTCGTCTCTTGACCATTTTCACTCTATTGAACAAAATCTAATATTATTTTATTTCGTTTTCGTGCCGAATCCGCACTGAAAACACTCAAATTAGTTTGAAACTTTATCATGACAATAAAAATAGCCCTTCAAGTCAATTTTTATCAAAACTCAACCATTTGTAGATGTCCAGATTATTATAGAGTATGTGTCGATTTAGTTTAAAAATGAGAAGTTTCAAAAAGAAACTAAAGCCAAAAAAATTAAATTTCAAATATTCTTACAACCGAATCAAATTGTTCCGAAAACTAAATAAAATAGACCAAGTGGCCTTATGTGATTTAACTTGGTTTAATTTTTGGTTAGGAACGAGCCTTATGTGATTTAACTTGGTTTAATTTTTGGTTAGGAACGAAATTATGAACACCCTTACATTTTAAGTCTTGCCTCGTATTAGAAACTGCCTCGTTTTGAGATTCAGATAACTGAAAAGTTAAATTTATTTAGTGAGTTATTATTAAATATAACAAAAAATTTAATTTATTTGATAAAATGAACATTAAAAGAATCGAAAGTTAAGGACGTTTCAATCATAAGGATTTACTCCAAACTAGCATATAGTTGAGAAGGGTTCTTACTTAGGGTGAAATGAGAGGTTGGAATCTTATTATCATGCTTGTATTTGGATTCAAATTCGAATGTTGACTCATAAAATTTTCTGGGGTTCGAATTCACATACACACTGAACTTTTTAATTTCAAATTTAGATGTAGATTATCTGAATCTAAAATTTGTTTGTACGAGCCAGCTCTGGGACAATAGCATTATCCTCCAATGTAGTTTGCGAAAAAAATTTGAACTCCATTTGAAACATCCTAAATTCGTGTCATATATTTTAATTAATGTTTAGTGAGTAGGACAATCTCATTGACGTACAGTTGCACCAACTTATAACGCGACCACGTCGTATGGATCGACAGGAAGTGCACTTTGGAAACCCGAATTTCGATTGACGGTCTGGTTGAGTGGTCAGCGACTCGTGGACATCTTTATTGAGTGTCAAGTTCGTTTACGCGCAAAAAAGACGAGAGAAACAGACTCAGCGTAAAAAATCGAGCAAAAAAAATACTACTTTTACACTTTCAGGATAATTCAGATATCCGAATCAAAAATTCAGGTGCTCGAATGTTTGCTGGACCAGCCGATCGCAACGGGTGATTGACGTGCTTGACGCCTAGTTAACTAAAAAAAAGAGTACTTTGGACATCCCACTTACATCTAATCTGAAAAGTTGTTGATATATTAGCACTCTACGTATAAATAGTTTATTATCGTGGAACTGTAAAATGCAATTCAATGATTTTGTAAATAGATAAGATTATATTTGTAGTAATTTTAAACTGAATAAATTTTTTCGATAAATTAAATAAGAGTAAAATAAATAAATAATGAGATGTTTGTAATTAACTCATTAATCCTTTTATGGTTTTGCAGTTCTTAAATTTTCTATAAGTCCAATACCCAAAATTTTAAACTAGAATCATTAAAATATTCAAATTAGAAAACAATATTTGGTGAGTCTAACAATCTCGAATGATAAAATTATTTTTGAACTGCTTCTTCCAACACTTGATTAGTTAAAATAAAATCTTTCAATAGGATATTTAATTAGCAAAAAAAAGTTATTTGAAAACTTAATTAAATTATAATTATTAATTTTTAATTAAGCTTAAATATTAAATATGTTGTTAATCAATCTTTTAATGGCCATCGTATTTTAAACTAGACTAATTTTTAATTCACTCCAAAATTAGAAATTTTTATAAAAATTGATCAATTTTGTTAAACATGTGCCTCATCAGATGTCATCTCTCTTTCTCCGCTTCTTACTTATTTATTTATTTATTTTATTTTTTATTACAGTTTTAGAGTAAAACTTTAAAAAAGAAAAATTTAAAGTTATTATACCATTTTTATGTTCTCAAATGTACGGATTTTACTTAATTTATTATTAATTTAGCTATCAATTCATTCTCTTAATAAATAATTTTTAAAAATAATAAAAAGAGAATTAAAATCATAATGGTTATATAATAAAAAAAATAAAATCATATAGAATTTAGTAATTTTTAGTTCATAATTTTATTAATAATTAAATTATTTTATATTAGAGATCACTGTTTTAGAGACTAAATTACAATTTTTGAAATATATTTGTAAACTAAATTATAAGTAATAAATTATAAATCATTCTATATATTTCTATTATCAAAATAGACCAAACAAATACTAATTTTGCTAAGTTCATATTTTTATTCTCCTTGCAATAAAACAAGCACTATATATATATATATATATATATATATATATATATATATATATATATATATATATATATATATATATATATATAGAAAGTGAGAGAGCTAGAGAGGTAAAACACCATTTGAATTAATTTTATTTGTTGGGTCACACAAGAACTATTCGTATATTTTTTTTCCATCTGATGTGAAATTATTTAGATATTACAGTATATAAACCTAAAGTTGATTTAATTATGATTTTTTTGGAAAAATGGGTTGATGCTTCATTAGACATTTGGTTAGAGGAGTAAGCAATAGACGGTTCGGTTCGACTATGAATTTTTTTTTTTTTTTTTTTTTTTTTTTTTTTAAGCAAAATCGAACTGAACCAAATCAAAGCGATCAAATTATGAACTAAAGCCAAGATGAACCAAACTGAAATTAACTTGATTAGTTTGATTTGATTTATTCTGTATGGATATACTTTTTAAAATTAAAATATATTAAACTCCTGAAAATTTAATCGAAGTGGTTAAATTATCTAATTATTTGATTATAATGCAAAATTAATATATATCAAATTAGTAAAATTGGTTAACTCTTAAATATTTTTTAAATTTGGGACAGTTTGGTAATTTAATTTATTTTCTCAAAATAAATAATTTGAACATACTCTGCATCAACTAAATATTACAACTTCTAAATCATACAAAAAAAATATATGTATATATTGAAGAAAACATTTATACATACAAGCATGTCAAAATTTTATGTTGTTATTCATACTCTATTATATCAATAAAGATTATAAATCCTCAGTTCTTCCGAGCCGGCGAGGAGCCTTCCCAGGCGACGTGGCGTGCGTTCCTTGCTTTGTGCGTCTTCTTTCAATTTTATCTCTTTTCTCTCTTTCCATTTGTATACGTGTGCCTTCTTTTCACTACCTTCTACTACCTTCTATTCATGTGGTTGCACATGGGTTGTCTACAGAGTTTCCTCTCTCTCTCTCTCTCTCTCTCTCTCTCTCTCCTCTCTTCTCCCACGCCGGTTTCCCCGCACTCCTCCACATGGGTTCTCCCTGTACCACACTCCCTCTTCCTCTCCCTCTTCCTCTTTCCCCTTTTGTGATTCTTATAAATAAGCTCTGATTTGATTCCCGGTCTTAAGAGTAAGCATTTTGCTTCTCCTGTTCCCTTTTTTTTTTTTTCTCATTTTTATCTGTAACATCGAGCTAGAAAATTGATCTATCCTAATTGTGATTGCTTATGAAAACTACTTTGATTGAGATTTTGATTCATAAATGTGATGATGAATTGGTAACGAGGTGTTTCCTCAAAATTAAAAGAAGTTGCTCAAAATTTCTGCAGTTGGGTTTTTCCAGCGAGGAAAGGACGTATCTCCCATTTCGACGGAAGCGGCGGAGGCGGCGGAGATGGCTGAGGAAGATGCATGAGGTAGATTAGAAGAAAAAGGAAGAAGAGAGCAAGTAAACACCTCAAATGGTGGGGTTGTAACCCCATGGTAGTGGCAGTGGCAAAACCATTGGATGGAGGAGCAGCAGCAGCTTCTGCTGAACCCAACAACACCAATGATGTGGTATTCGTGAACCGATTGGTGTAGCGCAAGGGGATTTTGTTTTTTTTGGTTGTTTTTTTGTGTGTAGTTTTTCACTACTGCAGGAATGGAGGTGTTTGTGGTTAGATTCATCTTCTAAAAAAAAACATGTTGAATTAGAAATGCCCTTCTCTTTCTAAAATCTACCGTTCAAAATAAATGAACTTGTAATAAATCATATAAAAGGAAAATATTTATGTGGAAATTTGTTGTATGATAGGAAATTTTCTATAAAACTTTTACTTATTAATAAATAAAAAATATATATTTTATGTTCGAAGAGAAATAACCACCGAGAGTAATGTTGCAAAATTAAAGTACAACAAATCTTCTTTAGGAATGAGTTTGGAACTTGATGACTCGCCACAGTTGGCTCTGTTGGATTAAGCTCAGTTGGTCACTTGAATTTGAAGATACAAATGGATCTAGATGCTTTTTTTTTTAGTCTAATTATCTTATCCATCACAAAAGATGGAGTTTATATTGCATTTGGCGGATCACTTGGTAGGTACCGCTTCCCGGCTCTGACCGCTATTGGAACCGCGGCATCTCCGTTTGGGCCGTGTGCGACGGTGTCGCCACCCCGATCTTCCGCAACCGCCCCATCACCGTCACCAAGTAAATTTAAAATTTAAAATTTTAATTTCCAATTTATAAATTTTAAATTTCAAAATTTTCAACTTAAATATTATATTGTATGTTTAAATCTCAAAATTTAAATTTAAGTTTTTTTATTTTAAAATATTGAATTTTAAAATTTAAAATTTTAAGTTTTAACTTTAAATTTTGTAATTTCTATAAATAGAGAAATGCTAAAAATAATAAATAATTTATCAATTTTATTATAAAATAAAAATATTAACAAAACATGCTGAATCTCTCTTTTTTCTTCCTTATTTTGATTATAAATATCGATGATTACTTGTAGTGTAGCATGCTTGATTCTCGAGAAGAAATGTATAATTTTTTGAAATAATATGTGTTTGGTTCTGGAGAAGAAAGATGATGTCACGCCCCGAGTTTAAAAATTCAGTCTAATTTTTTTTTTTAAAAAAAAATCAGAGTTCACAAAAATCGGGCGCAACAGACCGCCACACATATAGAAAATCCTCTATCCAGACGGACAGAGTCTTCCCTATACATGCACGGCTAGGCAAGTATAATATCATACAATCAGAGATCAAGTACAAAACTTAACTATATAACATAATAAAACCTAATCAGTTCTAGACATATATACAAGTCATACAGTCCTCGTAACACGTAAAATAAAACTGATCATGATATATAAAGTGTCATAGTCCAAAATCCATATCATCAGGGGGACAGCTCTATCGTGATAGCCTCACTCGTACGTCCCGTCAACTCCCCACCCGACGGACCTAAAAAATGGTCACCCAGGGGGTGTGAGATACATCGACAGTGTATCCCAGTGGTCACGACGAGCCGAGAAATACCTAATCGTACCTACTGGGTACTAAAATCTGCGGATAGTAATAAATCAATAGATAAAGCTGAATACTGAATAAGCGTGCTGGTATAATACAGAAGTCAAATAGGTGCTGATAATAAATTACTATAATCAAACAGGAACTGAATAATAAATGGTACAAGATAAATGGCTACCTGTAAATGATAATAGCTATGCATCAATGGTAGAAACACAAATACCCAATCACATGCCACTATTGGTCTCGCAGGACCTCAGGCTAAGCCACCGATCCACACTATAACTGGCTGACATAACCCTGCACTCACAGACGCCAAGCAGTCCCGATGTAAAGGGCTCACGGGTCCACTCTCCAGACCACTCTACCGGTAAAGAACACTAATGCGGGGGCCAGACCGCTAGTGTACGTGAAGTACAGCAGTGCGTGGCAAGTCACAATGCTATGCTCAAGCTCACGGTCTAATGACCGGGTAGTCGGCAACAAGCCGAGAAATCCCAACAGGGAAACAGGTGTCTGAATATCTCAATCATATCTCATGTCATGCAGTCTGGAATACAAGAATATGTATATCTGAGCAAAATCCCGACAGGGATGCATATGTCTGTATATCAATCATAGGTCTATCATGCATATCTGAAATATGAAAGCAAGTATCTCTGGATATAATGCAATACGATAATGACAGATATGAAAGTAACAACAGGCATGATCAGACCATAGAAAATCTACTGTATTGAGATATATGAACTGCTGAACCGGAAAAGTCCAAGTAATATCTAATCATCTAGGAACATGCAACATGTGGGCATAATCAGGGCTGAAATCAAAAACAGGTGTCCGACTGGACTAAAGCAACCAGAGAGCCGAAAAGATAAAGCCCGGACCGAAGATAACCCACCTGTGAGTAGGCCGATCACGAACTCCTGCTAATCACTGGGAGACTGGTGCTGAACTGCTGGGATCTGAACAGATACTAGAATCAGAAACAGACTCACTCATACCCATCCCGATAACACTAAGGTAATGCAGCGTTAACACGGGTCAACTTAGCCGGAAATCGTAAAATCGACAATTTCGTCAGTTTACGGAACGGAATCCGATTCCCACTCAACGAAAACCTACAGACTTCTAACAAATTGACTAGACGGTGCGTAAATACTGTCTATAGACAGCCATGAAGTCACATTTGCGACTTGGTCCACAATAATTCTTAAAATTGCATAATTACATTAACTTAAACCCTGTTTCCACTCGTTCTTCCAAACCAGGAATCCAAAGACAGCGCCGTAAGTTTCAGCGCGTCCGGTTCGACGAGACGAAGCTCGTGCTCACGGGCTTGGGCCAGCACAGGGCCCAACAACAAAGTTGGCCCATAATCACTTAGTGTCCAAAATACAACTATGATACACCCATTAAACCATGCATGTAAATTGGGATCTAAAGAGAGCATCATGCTCAGTAAGGTCAGAGAAGTGTAGTGCTCACCTCGTGCGCGTCAGAGGGTGGCCGGAGAAATCGCCGGAGCAACACCACAAAAGCTCAAGGCTCGGGTTGTGTGCAACTTGCAACAAACCAGGTCTAAACCTGGAACAGAGGTGAGCTCGAATTAAAACAACTTCCCAGAAAGGGTCTGGACATAGCCTGGCCCACCGCCGGTGGCCGGAGGTGGCGGCGGCCGGGAAACAACCCACAAAAAACCCTTTAATTCACAAGTTGGAAGAACTTTACTTCCAAAGGTTTTTGACTCCAACCAAATTGATGGAAAGTCTAAATACAGTGCCTACGACTTACCTGGGTCGGTGGCCGGCGTCCCGATGCAGCGGCGGCGGCCGGAGCTCAAGCTCGTATGTAAAGGTGGTGCAACTTCATAACCACAAAAGCTCACGTTAGAAGTCCCATGCAACGGTTTGAGAAGCTTCACTAGTGTCCAAGGAACTCACCTGGGTCACTTACCCACCGCGCGGAGCCTCGACGATCGCCGGAGCTCGAGCTCGGATGCAAATAGTGGTGCAACTACACAACCACAAAACCGTACGTTAGAAGTCCCATGCAACTACACGGGAAGCTTCCTAGGACTAAAATGAGCACATTCAACCAACTTACCGGCCGTGTGAAGGTCGACAGCGCGCGGCGGCGGAGCTTGGCCGAGAACTCGTCCTCTAATGGCGGATTCCGACCGGCGGTGTTTGGGCTGGCGCAACCTGGACCAAAGTACTCCCATTGGTGCCAGGAAGCTTCCTGCAATGGTGGCTGGCGACGGGGATGCACGGCGGCACCGGACGGCGAAGCTCGGCCAAGGTTCAATTTCACCCGAAACTAAGGCAAGCTCGATCTTCCTAGATACTTGCCCGATGATCGTCAAACTTCGGGAGTAGGTTGCAGTCGATTAGAGGAACAACTCCAACGTCTCTGATCTTGAGTTCAACGGTTGGATTGACACGGCGCCCAAGATCTGTCGAGATATCAACTTCCGGCAAGAAGTTGCTCCCGCCGGCGATGGGGTCGACGGCGGCGGCTCAGGATTCACAGTAAGAATCCCCTCGACATCAGGAACCACATCCAAGGGTCCAAGGCTGCAAAAACTTTAAAAGTTTCCAACCTTTATCCTCGCCGGAGCAAAGAAGAAGAAGAAAGGTGGTGGCGGCTGCGCACGGCGGCGGCTGGCGTCGGCTTCACCAAAGCTTGGTTGCGGTCGCTCAATGGAACTCTCAGAAGAGGTTTGGACTAATCCCTACAACCTAAGGCAACTCCTACACCAACCCCGAGAGAATGCCACCTATTTATAGGCTTCTCGGGTCATTTCCGGCGACGCGAGCGGGCAGGCGTTCAGCAGCTGAGGAGCCGCGTCTGTTGCAAGGTGGAGAAGGGGGTGGAGCGCCGGTTACGAAGAGGAAAGGGCTCGGGTTCACCAAAACCATATACACGCATACATGTGTTTTAAACACATTATGCCAAAAACCCCTCACTCATTCAGTAATTGGACATAAGTCCTTTACAAAAATTAACCCTTTCACAGTTTAGTCCCTCACCTGTAAGCCGCACGCTTTTCGGAGCAAAAAGTTGCGGGTTTTTCTGCAAAATACAATATTTTTTGCCGTATTTCACGCATTTCGAAGCGTTTCGCTAGTCGAAACGAAAAACGGATTTCGCCAAGACGTCCGGCACGTCGAAATCTATAAAGTAGCGATTTTTGTTTTTCGACGTGATGCCCAGATAAAATCTCGGCCCATAATTACTGTACAAAAATATAGTTAATTATGCTTTTTGAGACTCCAGGGTCGTCAAACGGAAATTCCGTCAGCGCCATTGCGTTCAGATCGACGAAACCGATCGAAACGACTACCTGGATCACTATATTCAGAATCCGAACAGTAAATTGGTCAACGTTGCACTCGATGAAATCCAGAAATTGGGGTTACTGTTCATCTACACTAACTCACTTAAGTTGTACTGTGCGCAGGCCATTGCCACATTAGTTGCGGCATTTTACCCGCTTCTTCATCGATTTCTGAAAGTTCCGACCGTCAGATCGAAATGTGCTGAATATGAATCTCACTCAGTTCGACGAGACGATCACAACGGTCATCTCAGATTTTCAAGATCATGACCGGATCAGAAAATATCCTTTTTGCTTCGTAAATTGTGCAACTTGCACCACGACGATTGACCAAGTAGGTCATCATAGGTCTTTTGAACCTAAACTCAGGCTAAAAATCACTTTTAATTTATTTATTAAAAATAAAATATTCCAGATTATTACAGATGATATATTCATTTCGTGAATATAGTTTTAATTCTACTCTATAGTTTTGCTTAGTATGATATGGTGATTATTTTGAAATATATATAATCTTAATTTTACTTTTTAGTTTAGAGCATTAGTTCTACCATCTGATTAATTTTGCTTTGTAATTTTGTATGGTAGTTCAATTATTTAATGAATTGTGCTCTATAGTTTTAGCCACTGATTCTACTATCTTATTTCACGTTGTCGTCAATAGTTGCTTGCAATAGAGTATACTCAGTTCTTGAAAATAAAGGTATAGTTATTTGCGATACAATGTGCTTGGTTCTGAAGAATGAAGATATTATATTTGTTTTTGAAATATATATGAAGAAAGAAAATTTTACAAAATATATTCTAAGGGTTTAATTATAAAATTTTTATACATTTATTTTGTAAAGTATTTTTGCCCCTCTGACGACTAATAAAATCTACAATTTTTTTATAAAATGTATACAAAATATTTTATAGGATCTGTAATATTTTTTATATTTTTTTTTTTGCAATTTATGCAAATGAGAAAGATTTTGTAATTTTTGTATAAAATATTTTTTTCCCTTTTGCATAAAATGTTTCAAAATATTTTATAGCATTCGCAATTTTTTTTACAATTGTTTTGCAATATTTTTTTGTAATTTATGCACATTATAGAGAAATTTTACAAAATTTGCATATTTTTTTGTGCAGTTTTGTATAAATATTTCAGTTTTATAGGACCTGTAATTTTGCATAAAATATTTCAGAGGCAGATTCAACAATTAGTTTTTGCTCTTTTTTTTTTTTTTTGATTTATCCAAAATATTTTATTTCATATGGCCCAGAGATTCTATAATATTTCATTGACAGAGATAAAAAGGGAGATCATGTAATATTCATTCGAGATAGATTATATAAGATATATATATCACATCAAATGGGATTTTTTTTTTTTTCACTTTTTTTCTTTATTTTTTTCTAAATTTTTTCTTCTATTTTTATTTTGTAAATATAAAAATTTAAGATTTATTCTTTTGGAAAATCTTATACAAATATTTTACAGAATTTCTCTTAGAAAATCTTAAAATCTTATAAAATCTCTCTTACACAAATATTTTATATTTATTTTATATAATATTTTATAAAAAAATATTTTTTATTATTTTTTTAATAAAATTGTACTGAATCTTTTTTTATTTCTTCTTCTTAATAAAATCTTATAATATTTTATAAATTTTCATAAAATCTTTTCGCTATCCTCTTTGTTTTTTTTCTCAATAAAATTTTATAAAATCTCATAAAATCTTCTTAATATTTTATAAAATCTTTTCAATATCCTATAAAATTTTCTTATAAAATCTTCCCAATATCCTATAAAATCTTCTCAATATCCTGTAAAAATATTTTACAGAATCTCTCTTAGAAAATCTTAAAATCTTATAAAATCTTTCTAAGATAAATATTTTATATTTATTTTATATAATATTTTATAATAAAATATTTTTTATTACTCTTTTTTAATAAAATTTTATAGAATCTTTTTCTAATTTTTTTTCTTAATAAAATATTATAAAATCTCATAAAATCTTCTCAATATCTTCTTATCTTTTTTTCTTAATAAAATTTTATAAAATCTCATAAAATCTTTTCAATATCCTATAAAAATTTTTCATAAAATCTTCTTAATATCCTATAAAATCTGCTCAATATACTGTAAAAATATTTTACAGAATCTATCTTAGAAAATCTTAAAATCTTATAAAATTTCTCTAAGACAAATATTTTATATTTATTTTATATAATATTTTATAATAAAATATTTTTTATTGCTCTTTTTAATAAAATTTTACGGAAACTTTTTCTTATATCTTTCTCAATATCTTCTTATCTTTTTTTCTTAATAAAGTTTTATAAAATCTCATAAAATTTTTTCAATATTCAATAAAATTTGTTTATATAATTTTCTCGATATCCTATAAAATCTGCTCAATATATTGTAAAAATATTTTACAGAATCTCTTTTAGAATATCTTATAATCTTATAAAATATCTCTTAGATAAATATTTTATATTTATTTTATATAATATTTTATAATAAAATATTTTTTATTACTCTTTCTTAATAAAATTTTACGGAAACTTTTTCTTATCTCTTTTTCTTAATAAAATCTTATAAAATTTCATAAAATCTCATAAAATCTTGGCAATATCTTCTTGTCTCTTTTTTTTCATAAAATCTTCTCAATATCCTTTAAAAATATATTTATTTATTTGCTCCTAACTTTTATATATATTCTTATTGCCATTAATGGTGACTTTTATAAAATTGAAGATATGAAAAAAATTAACTTATGTAATGTCTAATAAAAAAAATCATTGCGCCATTTATATTATATTTAAAATATATTTAATTATTTTAATTAATTCGTAGGATTGTGGAAGTTGCACTATCAAATATAGAGGAAAAAAAAGAAAAGATAAAAGATGAAAATAAAAAAAATGATAAAATTGCACAAATAAAAAAAAGAAAAAAAAAATAGGATCTAACATATAAATATTTGAACATCAAAAATTTTGAATTTTTTATTTGTTTTCGTATTTTTACTTTTCGTAATATATATTATTTAATCTGTGGTGAAATTTGATAATAATTATATATTTTTACTGTATATATCTGCTGAAATCTTATATTTACTTGAAGTATAATGTTTTATTTTAGTTATGTATTTCATATCACATATTGTCTAATTTGTGAAAAAAAAATCGATAACATTTCTTTATGTTTTACTTTTATTTTTTTTTTTCTAAAATTTTATACAAAAAATATAAAAAAAAACTACTCTGTTGGAATTATTTACAGACAAAATACCTACAAATCTCTACAGTATACTGCGTATTTTTCTCAGAATGCGGCTTAAATTAAATCGTTAAATTTTATAATATTAAATAACTGAAAAATTTTACAGATAAAAATATTTATAGAGGAAATCAAATGTAATTTTATATTTCTTCCATTTATTTTATATCATATATTATATATTTTATTTTAAAAATTACAAATAATTATTAACTTTTTTTATATTATTAAAAATTATTATCAAAAATATCCGCAGCGAAGCGCGGGTACTTTACTAGTTTCTATTAAAAGTTAGTTCATTTTAATTTAATTATTTTATTTAATAAATTAAGTATTTATTAATTTATGAACTCTTATTATTACTCCTAAACTGGTATGCAACGGTCCTTCCCACGTTCAACGATTTCAAATTACCCGCCTTTTTCCATCCACCCATCAAGCCGTCCATTTTCATCAAGACTCCATCTCAGCCGTCCATCACTCCCCCCACCATTTCCTTTTCCTCTCAACCCGTCCTACATACCAATGAGCTCACCAGTGCCCGAAACCCATTCGACGAAATGCCCCAGAGAACAATTTCATCTTTTAACGCCCTCGTCGCCTCCTACGGCCGCAGCGGCCGCGTACGCTCGGCCGTGCAGCTCCTCTCTCGGGCGATGTCTCGCGGCCTTCAGCCCAATTCGTTCGCCTTCGCGCCTGTCGTATCGTCTCCGCTTCTCGATCCCTGCTGCGGAAACCAACTCCACTGTTTGATCCTGAAATCCAGTTTGATCCACTCCGATGCGTACGCCGCCACGGCTTTGTTGGGTTTCTTTGGACGGAACCGGAGACTCGACGATGCGGTCAAGCTGTTCGATGAAATGCCTGCTAAGACGGTGGTCACTTGGAATGTCGTGATCTCAATGTTTTCCCATATGGGTTTTGTCGTTGATTCGATGCTTTTTTTTTTAGGGAGCTAATGAGGACTACGATCGGGTTGTCCGAGTGCTCGGTTATGAGCATCTTGTCCGCTTTTCGCTCTTTCGATAGCGCGCGGTCCGTAGGCCAAGTTCACGGGCTCACAATCAAAACTGCAGTGGATTCGTTCGCAATAGCTGTGGAGCCCATTCGGCAGTGAAGATGTTCAATGAATTGGCGGTGCGAGACGCGGTTTTTTGAAACACCATGATAATGGCTTTTGCTAAGAGTGGTACGTCGGAGAAAGCTTTAGAGCTGTTATTCTTGATGTCTTTGAATTTTATCATTTTTTTATTCAAATTAGCATAATTCAAATTAAGAATATTGATTTTCAACTATCGGAATTCAATTATAGCAATTTGGTTTGAAAAGAATTAAAGATTTATATTATCTTTCCAATATGCTTTTTACATCTAATTATTATTTTTTATACTTAAAAATATATATATATATATATATATATATATATATATATATATATATATATATATATATATATATATATATATATATATATTGGACTGTTTTTTGGCTGTGATATCTAATCGATTGTGTCAAGATGTTCAACCACTCATATTTTGTGACTCCTGTTTCACTCTAAATATCTGATAGTTTTTAAAAAAGAAAAAAAAAAAATAACAAAAAAAAAAAAGAAAAGAAAAATTGGGTTTCTTATTTTTGTTATCTTTTTTCTCTTTTCTAATTTAATTATTATTTTTTATACTTAAAATATATATATATATATATTGGACTGCTTTTTGGCTGTGATATCTAATCGATTGTTTCAAGATGTTCAACCACTCATATTTCCACTCATATTTTGTGACTCCTGTTTCACTCTAAATATCTGATAGTTTTTAAAAAAGAAAAAAAAAAAAAATAACAAAAAAAAAAAAGAAAAGAAAAATTGGGTTTCTTATTTTTGTTATCTTTTTTCTCTTTTCTAATTGAAAAAAAGTAGATTCTCTATAGTTAGTATCTCGATAAGAATTTTGATTAGATCGACAGCCTCGTGTAGATACTTGTAAAGACCGAACGCTTGTGTGACTTCAAAAAAATCAAATTTTACGATCATTAAATTACGGTGTAGATCTTTCCGCGCAAAAGTGAAGATTAAATTTTCGTTCTTCGTTTAATTTTAAATACATAAAAAATCTTATTTTATATAATTTTTAAGATCAGATTTCAAATTTTTTAAATATTTATTTATTTAATTTTTTTTTTTTGGCTAAATTTATTTTGCACAAAATTCTAACAATAAATCAAAATTACTTTATCTGCTCGAAATCCTCATTCTTATTAGTTCACTCCGCCATCTTTTAGCTCAAAAACTCAAATCACTACGCCTACCTACAACTGATACTGTCGCTGCATATATCTCTCGACGATCTATTTAGTCGAGTTAATTTATTTTTGGTTCGGAGAGGTATTAATAATGTGATTTTCTCTATTTCTCCAACTCAATATTAATATCCCGTAGTTAACCTGACACAATATTGGTATGAAAATTAAAATAAATCACTGCAATAATATATTTTCTTACACTAAAAATTTAGCCTTTGATTTTTTTAATTTGTTTTCCTCCAATAACTCAATACTATTTGCTGCAAAAATATTCACATTATTTATTTTTCCTTTTTCTCTTACCAAGAAAGCCATAAAAATATTAATATTACATGTGCGTATATATAATATATGCATCTTATGAGGCACACATATCTTGCTCAAAATGCAAAACCATTCATTTTGTATGTTTAGTTCACACAATTTTCTTTTAGAAAAAAAAATACCATCCTTCATTTTTATTAAGAAACAAATTTTGATAAAAATGTGAGATAATTATGTTTTAAATTTATGATCTCTTTAGTTCACACAATTAAATAATTAAATAAGTGGTATCATAATTAGATATCACGAATTTAATTCCTACGTGCAGTAAACTTATGTAGGTGGGTGGGAGGATTGTCATTCTAAAGGGACAAGTATCCTGTTTTGTGGTGAGAGGTCAATTTGAACCGAGTCATGTTCAAAGTGACGAAAGACCAAATTAGACTGAGTCATAATTGAGATCCGTGTATGCTGTGTTATATATTTTAAATGAATTAATTATATCTTTCTAATATCTCGAAGGTTACCCTTTCAGGATTCGTAGAAAAAGTCTAGATCTTGACCTCAAAGTCCGATATTTATAGTTAGTATCCGGTCCTTTCCATCAAAATTTGTACTCTAAACCCCTCTCGGTCCCGTTTTGTCTGGTCAAAATTTTTAATTTTGCTACTTGAAATTCCAACACTCTTCTAATTATTTCGAAACCCTCAAAACCCCACTTGAACTCGTCCACAGTCGCCTCTTGAACATTTTCACTCTATTGAACAATATATTATTTTATTTCGTTTTCGTGCCGAATCCGTACTGAAAACACTCAAATTAGTTTGAAACTTTATCATGACAATAAAAATAGCAAGTCAGTTTTTATCAAAACTCTACCATTTGTAGATGTCCAAATTATTATAGAGTATGTGTCGATTTAGTTTAAAAATGAGAAGTTTCAAAAAAAAACTAAAGTCAAAAAATTTAAATTTCAAATATTCTTACGACCGAATCAAATTTAACCGAAAACAAAATAAAATAGACCAAATGGCCTTATGTGATTTAACTTGGTTTAATTTTTGTTTAGGAACGAAATTATGAACACCCTTACATTTTAAGTCTTGCCTCGTATTAGAAACTACCTCGTTTTGAGATTCAGATAACTGAAAAGTTAAATTTATTTAGCGAGTTATTATTAAATATAACAAAATTTTTAATTTATTTGATAAAATGAACATTAAAAGAATCGAAAGTTAAAGACATTTCAATCATAAGAATTTACTCCAAACTAGCATATAGTTGAGAGGGTTCTTACTTAGGGTGAAATGAGAGGTTGGAATCTTATTATCATGCTTGTATTTGGATTCAAATTCGAATGTTGACTCATAAAATTTTCTGGGGTTCGAATTCACATACACACTGAACTTTTTAGTTTCAAATTTAGATGTAGATTATCTAAATCTAAAATTGGTTTGTACGAGCCAGCTCTGGGACAGTAACATTATCCTCCAATGTAGTTTGCGGAAATTTTTTGGACTCCATTTGAAACATTCTAAATTCGTGTCATATATTTTAACTAATATTTACAATTATTATTGCAGAAGAAGAGGTCCATGGAAACATTACATTAGTGAGTTGGACAATCTCATTGGCATACAGTTGCGCCAACTTATTACGCGATCACGTCGTATGGATCGACAGAAAGTGCACTTTGAAAATCCGAATTTTGATTGACGGTCTGATTGGGTGGTCAGGTACTTGTGGAGTACATCTTTATTGAGTGTCGAGTTCGTTTACGCGCAAAATAGACGCAAAAAACAGACTCAGCGTAAAAAATTGAACAAAAAAAATACTACTTTTAAACTTTTAGGAGAATTCGGATATCTGTAAGAATTTGAATTTTTATTGTAAATAAATGAAAGAGAAGGACTGGGATGTGAGAAGTTTTTGTTGTGAGGGACTGGGATGCAAATGAGGTGGCTTAGGGGGATTAAATTGCAAGTTGCACTATACCTATATATGCAGGTGTATACCCGAGCTAGGGCTAGGGTTTTAAACCTAGAACCCCGTAGCCCTCAGCTACAGCCGCAGCTCCCAACAACCCCCTCTCCCTCGCCGCACTCCTCGCTAGCCGCACCAGCCGCCACCCGTCGCCGGAGAGGAAGGATCAAGAACCACCTTGATCTCGGGTTCTTGGGAAAGGAAGGTGCTTGGGAGGAACCTAGTTGGCCAAGTCCTTCCCTGTGGAGTTCCCCGTGGAGCCGTAGCCGAGCTGAGGTGGACCCAGCCCCAGCCGCCGACGTGCGCCGCCGCGGGAGACGATCTTCTTCCTCCATCTTTCCGGCGAAGGTAAGTTCTTGGAACTTTTCATTTAGTTTTGGCATTTGGGCATGTCCGGTGTGCTGCTGACACCAAGGACACCACCCTGTTGCAGCCCGAGCCGCTGCCGCCGTCCCGATTGCCGGCGGGAGCTTTGTCGCCGGAAATTATTGATTTTGGCCGCCGCCAGACGCCGCCGTCATCCGACCGTCAAGAAGCAGATCAGCACCGTTGATTCGTGCCCTCTCATCGACTTCAGCATCTCCACGAAGTTGGAGGGCCATCGGTTGAAGATCGGGGCCAACCGAAGTTGCCCTAGTTTCAGTCTTCTTCAACCTCGGCCGATCTCGGCCGTCCGGCGCCGCCGCTGCCTCCCACCGCCGGGCATCATCACCAGAAGCCTCCTGGAGCCAAGTGGAAACATTTGGTCCAAGTTGCACCGGCTCGGAGGTGCTCGGCCGGAATCCACCATTAACGGACTTGGAGCTTCAACCGAGCTCCGCCGCCGCGCGTTGCCGGCGCTCTCCGCCACCGGAAAACCACCCAGGTAGGCCTACTTTATCATTTAGAGGTCGACGGAGGCTTTGCATGGGTTTATTAACGTGGGGATTCTGAATTCCAGGGTTGCACCCGAGACTGCACTCGAGTCGGACTCCGGCCATCTCCGGCGGTCCGGGCCTCGGCCACCTCTACAGGTAAGACCTAGACACCCATGTTGTGACTCCCATCATGTTGTTTTGGGCTAAGGTGGCCCTGTAAGTTGGTTCCAATAATTGCACCCGAGATGTGAACCTCGGGCTTGTCTCCGGCCGCCGCCGCCTCCGGCCGCCGGGGCTCGACCCCACATGGACCAAACATCTTCTGGGACCTTCATGTAATTGGTGCTCCCCTCTGGTGCAGGTCTGAGCCTGTGTTGTTCCAAGTGCACCCAACCCGAGCTTGGGCACTTTGGTGGTGCTGCTCCGGCCACTGTTCCGGCCAGTCTCCGGCAAGCCTCAGGTGAGCCCCACTGTCCCTAGTCCATGCTTAACACCATGCTCTAGTTAACTCTTAATTTGATCAAGTATATGTTAAGCTTTAGCATAGTTGTGAATGGAACCCTAATGTTTATGGGCCAACTTTGTTAATGGGCCTGGTCTCGGCCAAATCTTGTGAGCACGGCCTTGGTCTTGTCGTAACGGACGCGCTGAAAGTTACGGCGCAACTTTTGGATTCCCGGATTTCAAGAACGAGTCGAAACGAGCGATAATGTTAGTGTTTTTATGCAATTAAGAAATTGTTATGGATCAAATTGTAAATTGGACATGATGACTGTCTTTAGACAGTGTTTACACACCTACTAGGCATCTGGTTAGAGTTCCGTAGGCTCTCGTTGATCGGGAATCAGATTTCGTTCCGTAAATCGACTTTATTGACCCGTTTAAGCTTTCCGTTACTGTAGTGTCGTCGGGATGGGTTGTGTGAGCTTATTACTGACTATTAGCTGTTTATTCAGGGCCCAGTTGTTCAGCAACAGCCTCCCAGTAGCAGAGTGGGAGTTCGAGGATCTGCCTACACTTAGGTGGGTTATCTTCGGTCCGGGCTTTAGCTTTTTGGCCCTCTGGTTGCTTTAGTCCAGTCTGACACCTGTTTTTGGTTAGCCCTGCTGATTTTATCTATATGATCTATCTTGACTGATATCAATTTCTTTAGACATCGCATGTACACCTGTGCTTGACCTTACCTGTTCATGATTAGTCCTGATGATTATATCTATACATCGCATGATTTTTCTGATAGACACTGATTCCTTAGACACACTATATTTATGTCCATCTGCTTGTCAGCTTGCATATCCTGGTGTATAGATGTCATGATTGATTATTGCTGCTAGTTTCATGCCATTCGTCACACTGCTTTATTCAGATATGCATGATTGATCCTGATTGATAGATACACCCAGATACCTGCCTCCCTGTTGGGATTTTTCCCGGCTTGTTGCCGATTACCCGGTTGTTGGACCGCGAGCTTGAGCATAGCATGATTGATCGCCACGCACGCTGTACGTCACGTACACTGACGGTTTGGCCACCGTCACAGTGTTCTTTACCGGTAAAGTGGTCTGGATTAGGGACCCGTGAGCCCCCAGATCAGCACCAGTGGGTGCGGGGTTATGTCAGCCAGATAGGTGCCAGATGGTGGCATGAGCCTGAGGTCCTCGTGACCAATGGTGGCATTGATTGGGTACTTGATATTCTTGTGATTGATGCATAGCTTTTATACTTCCATGTTCTAGCATGTTTATGCAGTACCTACTACTGTTCAGTATACTTGATTATCAGTGGACTTATTATTGATTATCTGCCTAGTTCCATTTATCTGTGGATTTATTGCTTTCCGGTAGATATTATCTATTATTTCAGCTGTACCTATCGATCTTTACTATCCGCAGATTTTAGTACCCAGTAGGTACGATTAGTTATTTCTCGGCTCGTCGTGCCTACTGGGATACATGTACAGTGTATCTCACACCCCCTGGGTGACCATTTTTCAGGTCGTTCGGGTAGTGGGGTGTCGGGACGATCCAGTGAGGCTGTCACGATAGAGCTGTCACCCTGATGATATATTGATGTCTGAGATCTTGGATGATTGTAGCTGACTTTCATTTGTAGCATTTCAGCTTCTAGTTATTTGGATATTTCAGATTGATGTTAGTATGGTTATTTTGGATTATTCTTGCTGATTAGTTATTGTTTAGTTGAGATACTTATTGTTCTCTAATTGATGATTGGATTCGCCTAGCCGTGCATGTATAGGAGAGACTCTATCCTTTGGGATAGGGGATTTCCTATATGTGTGGCGGTCTGTTACGCCCGTTTTGCAAACTCTGATTTATTCAAAAAAAAAAAAAATTTCAGACCTGATTTTTAAACTCGGGGCGTGACAGATTTTATGGTATCGGAGCAATAGGTACACGGTACCTAGGAAAGATGGATTAGGAACTGGTTAGGATGAACCCTAGGATGACTTGTGACGTGAGAGCGCAGGGTAATTGTCTAGCAATTAGGAGCTCAGGTGTATGTTCACACTTATGAGTTGTTTTCTTAACTTGTTGTTGCGGCTAAGCGCGGTGTTAGCACGCGTTCTGGGCTTAGTGGTCATGATAGGTGCAGTATTAGCTACGGTTGTGGTACGAGCCATGGGTTTGATATATCCGTGGAGCCTTAGAGCTCGGATTGTTGGCAGCGGTTAGAGAATCAGCTCACCGCTTTTGCTGGGAGAGTCCAGCAGATGGCTCAGCATCAGATAGTTGCTCTTGTTGCACTGGCCCCACTACTAGTCCAGGTGCTTGGAGAAGTCAGTGATCCTCCGGTTGTCCCCGTGCCACTAGATATAGTACTTTTGTCACAGCCGGGGTTATTAAAAATTACGTTGTGACTGCTATTACCGGAGATTCCCCGAATATAGTTATCGGGATGCCTATGAGGTTAGCAATCTTGTTGCTTTGGACGGAAGGATTCTGATGACACTCAGCAAATATTAGACCTTATTGAATTGTGTCCCAACCCTGATCAGTGTAAAATAATTTGGGATTCACGATTACTTCGATAGAGATGGGGGTAGCAGTGAGCGCTTTGGCGCAGACATGGTTGATGGATAGGCTAAATTCGGTGATCTATGGGCCCGATTGAAATCCTGGTTTGAGTTGGATTCAGATTCAGACCCCACCTTTGGCACGATTTTAGTGGAGTCTTAGTTACTCCTATGAGTATGCAATAAGTTAGATATTGTGATTATTACGATGGTGAGATATGACTGGAAAGCCTAATATACAGAGTGATGATGATAGCTTGAGGATTTGACTTTTATTCTAAATAAGTCCGATTTGTAGTTGATCCGCACATTGTGTGTGAACTGATTTGGGGTCACGATCGCCCCTGCAATATTTGAGCTACGATTGGCGTCGCTAGAGCCGTGTTAGCAAGTGGTGATGCATTTAAGATAATCGGTAGATAGTGGAATAGGGTTCTAGATTCTTGTGAGTAGCTAGGGCCGCACTCATGACCACGAGGTGGTAGAGACCGTTGATATAAGTTTATAGTATCGGCATAGAGATTTGTGTCTTGAGGTATGAGTTATACCTTCTGTTGATTCCGGTGGGAGTCGTGTCCCCAACTTGATGTTGGCGACAGATCTATAGTATTTCACCTTTCTTTGGATAAGTATGTTGGCTGCAGACAATGTACTGTCGAAAGAGTGGTTTGAAGTACTCTACCCCGTAAGGGGTAATATCGTGATTGGGTCTACTTGTTTGCTTATTTATATTATAGTCTCTAGGGTTACCCTCTAGACAACGATGTTATAGTTTCAGTGATGATATCCCAGACCGTATTAGACCTTGGGTAGGTCTCAGACAGATCGCGTACATAGAGGATTATCTTTGTTATTATTGTGGACAATTGTCCTAACTTGTGGTCACTAGCCACGTTGATGTTGCCAGATTTTGCAACTGAATTGATAATAGAAATATATGGTTTAAGCCCAAAAAGTTGGACAACATGTCCAAATCGGATATTTTAAGCTTTATGAATGGTGACCTTGGGTTGCCATGTTTTATGATGCTAAGAGACTAATCGGGTGATATTGAACCGGCAGTTGTGCGTCCTTAGTAGTCTGAGGGTTAGTTCTAGCAACTGGTGGTGAAAATTTTGCCACAAACGATTATAAAGTGTAAGAAGAGATTCTCTACCTTATATGATTTCACTTAAGAAAATGAATCTAGTGGCCTTTGTCAGTGTTCGGCCTCGATAGTCAGCCTAAACGGGTAAGACCGTTAAATTCTGCCTGCACAAACTGTAAGTTATGGGAAACCAGAAAAGAGTATGAGAGCTGGTTGCCACATCGGATGCGATCATATCAGCACTTAAGCATCGGATCTTATCTGAATTCCGCAGTTAAGCATACTTGTGCGGTATAGCCTTGGTCGAACGTATAGCATGTCTACGTGAACCCTAGTTGATGGAGCTTAAAATATAAATCATTAAGCCTTAAGGAAAAAAAAAAAGAAATTTGACGTGTCCAAATCAAGACTGTTAAGTCTTTGAGGAGCTGAACTTGAGGCAGCGCCGATGGCTCGAACTGCTAAAGGACTATGATCTCACTATCCAGTACCACCCAGGTCGGGCCAATGGGGTAGCGGATGCCTTGAGCCGAAAGCACGTGTCGCCAGAGCTGCTAATGATCACGGATCAGGACTGCTTGATTTCTGAGTTTCAGCGTCTAGACTTGGAGATCGTTCCTTCGGGGTCTACCGCTCGACTTTTAGCGATGGTAGTGCAGCCCGTTCTGCTTGATCGCATAAAGGAGGGACAGCAGTCGGACCCCTCCTTCCAGAAGGTTCGAGAGCTGACATCACTGGGACAGACTGACGATTACTAGCTGCACGACGATGGCTCTATCCGATGCAAGGGCCGTTGGTTTGTTCCAGATGACGGTGAATTAAAGAAGGACATCCTTACTGAGGCGCATCGGTCCTTATATATGGTACATCCTGGCGGGACAAAAATGTACCGGGATCTGAAGCAGCACTACTGGTGGCCTGGGATGAAGACTGATGTGGCGAACTATGTGGCGCAGTGCCTAGTTTGCCAGCAGGTGAAGGCGGAACACTAGAGACCGGCGAGAAAACTGCAATCGCTTCCAGTACCAGTTTGGAAGTGGGAGCAGATCACGATGGACTTCGTTACCGGTCTGCCTCGATCCCAGCGAGGCCACGATGCTATATGGGTCATTGTGGATCGACTCACCAAGTCGGCCCACTTTCTGCCGATACACACGACTTGGACCCGTGATAGACTCGCCCAGCTCTATATTGATGAGATCGTGCGACTCCATGGCACTCCGGCATCGATCATTTCGGACAGGGACACTCGCTTTGTGTCTCAGTTCTGGAGGAATGTACAGGAAGCTATGGGCACGAAACTAAAATTCAGTACTGCCTTCCACCCCCAGAGTGACGGGCAGTCCGAGCGAGTCATTCAGACATTGGAGGATATGCTGAGAGCCTGTATACTTGAGTACGGAGATGGTTGGTACCGGTATCTTCCCTTGGTAGAGTTCGCCTACAACAACAGCTACTAGGCGAGTATCGGTATGGCTCCTTATGAGGCACTGTACGGGCGCCGATGTCGTTCCCCCATCTGTTGGGATGACGTCGGTGAGCGCCGTGTTATCGGGCCAGAGCTACTTGAGGATGCAGAGGCCAGAGTGCGAGTAGCAAGATAGCAGATGCTGACCGCGCAGAGCAGACAGAAGAGCTATGCGGACCAACGACGACGAGACTTGGAGTTCCAAGTAGGCGATCATGTCCTACTGAAGGTATCGCCAACTCGGGGAATCAAGCGATTTGGGATTCGCAACAAGCTCAGTCCCCGATTTGTCGGTCCCTTAGAGATTTTGGAGCGTATTGGTCCTGTAGCATATCGATTGGCTCTTCCTCCTAGCCTCGCCCGGGTGCATAATGTCTTCCACGTCTCCATGCTACGGAAGTATATCAGGGATCCTTCACATGTGATCAGCCCTACCGCCGTCCAGCTTCACGAGGATCTGAGTTATGATGAGACACCTCTGAAGATCCTGGCTCGAGATGAAAAGAAGCTGAGGAGTAGATCGATCCCCTACGTCAAGGTACAATGGGAGAACCACGAGGAGCGTGAAGCCACGTGGGAACGCGAGTCAGCCATGATGGAGCGTTACCCCCATTTATTTGATTCCTAGTTGTACTAAGTTTCGGGGACGAAACTTCTTTTTAGGTGGTAGAGATGTAAGAATTTGAATTTTTATTGTAAATAAATGAAAGAGAAGGACTGGGATGTGAGATGTTTTTGTTGTGAGGGACTGGGTTGCAAATGAGGTGGCTTAGGGGAATTAAATTGCAAGTTGCACTATACCTATATATGCAGGTGTATACCCGAGCTAGGGCTAGGGTTTTAAACCTAGAACCCCGTAGCCCTCAGCCACAGCCGCAGCTCCCAACAACCCCCTCTCCCTCGCCGCACTCCTCGCTAGCCGCACCAGCCGCCACCCGTCGCCGGAGAGGAAGGATCAAGAACCACCTTGATCTCGGGTTCTTGGGAAAGGAAGGTGCTTGGGAGGAACCTAGTTGGCCAAGTCCTTCCCTGTGGAGTTCCCCGTGGAGCCGCAGCCGAGCTGAGGTGGACCCAGCCCCAGCCGCCGCCGTGCGCCGCCGCGGAAGACGATCTTCTTCCTCCATCTTTCCGGCGAAGGTAAGTTCTTGGAACTTTTCATTTAGTTTTGGCATTTGGGCATGTCCGGTGTGCTGCTGACACCAAGGACACCACCCTGTTGCAGCCCGAGCCGCTGCCGCCGTCCGGATTGCCGGCGGGAGCTTTGTCGCCGGAAATTATTGATTTTGGCCGCCGCCAGACGCCGCCGTCATCCGACCGTCAAGAAGCAGATCAGCACCGTTGATTCGTGCCCTCTCATCGACTTCAGCATCTCCACGAAGTTGGAGGGCCATCGGTTGAAGATCGGGGCCAACCGAAGTTGCCCTAGTTTCAGTCTTCTTCAACCTCGGCCGATCTCGGCCGTCCGGCGCCGCCGCTGCCTCCCACCGCCGGGCATCATCACCAGAAGCCTCCTAGAGCCAAGTGGAAACATTTGGTCCAAGTTGCACCGGCTCGGAGGTGCTCGGCCGGAATCCACCATTAACGGACTTGGAGCTTCAACTGAGCTCCGCCGCCGCGCGTTGCCGGCGCTCTCCGCCACCGGAAAACCACCCAGGTAGGCCTACTTTATCATTTAGAGGTCGACGGAGGCTTTGCATGGGTTTATTAACGTGGGGATTCTGAATTCCAAGGTTGCACCCGAGACTGCACTCGAGTCGGACTCCGGCCATCTCCGGCGGTCCGGGCCTCGGCCACCTCTACAGGTAAGACCTAGACACCCATGTTGTGACTCCCATCATGTTGTTTTGGGCTAAGGTGGCCCTGTAAGTTGGTTCCAATAATTGCACCCGAGATGTGAACCTCGGGCTTGTCTCCGGCCGCCGCCGCCTCCGGCCGCCGGGGCTCGACCCCACATGGACCAAACATCTTCTGGGACCCTCATGTAATTGGTGCTCCCCTCTGGTGCAGGTCTGAGCCTGTGTTGTTCCAAGTGCACCCAACCCGAGCTTGGGCACTTTGGTGGTGCTGCTCCGGCCACTGTTCCGGCCAGTCTCCGGCAAGCCTCAGGTGAGCCCCACTATCCCTAGTCCATGCTTAACACCATGCTCTAGTTAACTCTTAATTTGATCAAGTATATGTTAAGCTTAGCATAGTTGTGAATGGAACCCTAATGTTTATGGGCCAACTTTGTTAATGGGCCTGGTCTCGGCCAAATCTTGTGAGCACGGCCTTGGTCTTGTCGTAACGGACGCGCTGAAAGTTACGGCGCAACTTTTGGATTCCCGGATTTCAAGAACGAGTCGAAACGAGCGATAATGTTAGTGTTTTTATGCAATTAAGAAATTGTTATGGATCAAATTGTAAATTGGACATGATGACTGTCTTTAGACAGTGTTTACACACCTACTAGGCATCTGGTTAGAGTTCCGTAGGCTCTCGTTGATCGGGAATCAGATTTCGTTCCGTAAATCGACTTTATTGACCCGTTTAAGCTTTCCGTTACTGTAGTGTCGTCGGGATGGGTTGTGTGAGCTTATTACTGACTATTAGCTGTTTATTCAGGGCCTAGTTGTTCAGCACCAGCCTCCCAGTAGCATAGCGGGAGTTCGAGGATCTGCCTACACTCAGGTGGGTTATCTTCGGTCCGGGCTTTAGCTTTTTGGCCCTCTGGTTGCTTTAGTCCAGTCGGACACCTGTTTTTGGTTAGCCCTGCTGATTTTATCTATATGACCTATCTTGACTGATATCGATTTCTTTAGACATCGCATGTACACCTGTGCTTGACCTTACCTGTTCATGATTAGTCCTGATGATTGTATCTATACATCGCATGATTTTTCTGATAGACACTAATTCCTTAGACACACTATATTTATGTACATCTGCTTGTCAGCTTGCATATCCTGGTGTATAGATGTCATGATTGATTATTGCTGCTAGTTTCATGCCATTCGTCACACTGCTTTATTCAGATATGCATGATTGATCCTGATTGATAGATACACCCAGATACCTGCCTCCCTGTTGGGATTTTTCCCGGCTTGTTGCCGATTACCCGGTCGTTGGACCGCGAGCTTGAGCATAGCATGATTGATCGCCACGCAAGCTGTACGTCACGTACACTGACGGTTTGGCCACCGTCACAGTGTTCTTTACCGGTAAAGTGGTCTAGATGAGGGACCCGTGAGCCCCCAGATCAGCACCAGTGGGTGCGGGGTTATGTCAGCCAGATAGGTGCCAGATGGTGGCATGAGCCTGAGGTTCTCGTGACCAATGGTGGCATTGATTGGGTACTTGATATTCTTGTGATTGATGCATAGCTTTTATACTTCCATGTTCTAGCATGTTTATGCAGTACCTACTACTGTTCAGTATACTTGATTATCAGTGGACTTATTATTGATTATCTACCTAGTTCCATTTATCTGTGGATTTATTGCTTTCCGGTAGATATTATCTATTATTTCAGCTGTACCTATCAATTTTTACTATCCACAGATTTTAGTACCCAGTAGGTACGATTAGCTATTTCTCGACTCGTCGTGCCCACTGGGATACATGTACAGTGTATCTCACACCCCCTGGGTGACCATTTTTCAGGTCGTTCGGGTAGTGGGGTGTCGGGACGATCCAGTGAGGCTGTCACGATAGAGCTGTCACCCTGATGATATATTGATGTCTGAGATCTTGGATGATTGTAGCTGACTTTCATTTGTAGCATTTCAGCTTCTAGTTATTTGGATATTTCAGATTGATGTTAGTATGGTTATTTTGGATTATTCTTGCTGATTAGTTATTGTTTAGTTGAGATACTTATTGTTCTCTAATTGATGATTGGATTCGCCTAGCCGTGCATGTATAGGAGAGACTCTATCCTTTGGGATAGGGGATTTCCTATATGTGTGGCGGTCTGTTACGCCCGTTTTGCAAACTCTGATTTATTCAAAAAAAAAAAAAAAATTTCAGACCTGATTTTTAAACTCGGGGCGTGACAATATCCGAATCAAAAATTCGGGTGCCCGAATGTTTGCTTGCCCAGCAGACCGCAACGGGTGATTGATGCTTAATGCCACCATCAATATGACAACTTAAGAAGAATTAGACAATTGCCAATAATAACCATAATACTGTAAAGAATAAGTACGCTTAGCTTCTTAATAATAATTACATAAGTTGTTAAATAATTATTTAACAAAAAAAATCTATCCACATTATAATCAAATAAAAAAATATAAAAAAGCTATTAAATAAATAATTAGAAATCTATACAAACTAACTAAACTAATTAATCATTTATAGCTATAAAAAATAATGTACGGTTAACTAAAAAAAGAGTATTTTGGACATCCCACTTACATGTAATCTGAAATGTTGTTGATGTATTAGCACTCTATATATAAATAGTTTACTATCGTGGAACTGTAAAATGCAATTCAATGATTTTGTAAATAGATAAGATTATATTTGTAGTAATTTTAAACTGATAAATTTTTTTGATAAATTAAATAAGAGTAAAATAAATAAATAATGAGATGTTTGTAATTAACTCATTAATCCTTTTATGGTTTTGTAGTTCTTAAATTTTCTATAAGTCCAATACCCAAAATTTTAAACTAGAATTATTAAAATATTCAAATTAGAAAACAATATTTGGTGAGTCTAACAATCTCGAATGATAAAATTATTTTTGAACTGCTTCTTCCAATACTTGATTAGTTAAAATAAAATCTTTCAATAGGATATTTAATTAGCAAGAAAAGTTATTTGAAAACTTAACCTAAAAAGTTAAATTATAAATATTAATTTTTAATTAAGCTTAAATATTAAATATGTTGTTAATCAGTTGTTTAATGCCCATCGTATTTTAAACTAGACTAATTTTTAATTCACTCTAAAATTAAAAAATTTTATAAAAAATGATCAGTTTTATTAAACACGCGCCTCACCAGATGTCATCTCTCTTTCTTCGCTTCTTATTTATTTATTTATTTATTTTATTTTTTATTACAGTTTTAGAGTAAAATTTTAAAAAAGAAAAATTTAAAGTTATTATACCATTTTTATATTCTTAAATATACGGATTTTACTTAATTTATTATTAATTTAGCTATCAATTCATTTTCTTAATAAATAATTTTTGAAAATAATAAAAAGAGAATTAAAATCATAATGGTTATATAATAAAAAAAATAAAATCATATAGAATTTAGTAATTTTTAGTTTATAATTTTATTAATAATTAAATTATTTCATATTAGAGATCACTGTTTTAGAGACTAAATTATAACTTTTGAAATATATTTGTAAACTGAATTATAGATAATAAATTATAAATCATTCTATATATTTCTATTATCAAAATAGACCAAACAAATACTAATTTTGCTTTTCTCCAATATCTTAACACTATTTTATAATAAGTTCATATTTTTATTCTCCCTGCAATAAAACAAGCACTATATATATAGAGAGAGATAGAGAGGTAAAACACCATTTGCATTAATTTTACTTGTTGGGTCACACAAAAACTAATCATAAATTTTTTTTTCATCCGATGTGAAATTATTTAGATATTACAGTATATAAACCTAAAGTTGATTTAATCATGATTTTTTGGGAAAAATGGGTTGATGCTTCATTAGACATGTTACGGAATTTGAGTTGGCGTATTTCGTGGAAAGTGTTAAGTCTTGAAGATTGAAGATGAAAGAACTTTGGATCATATACCTCAATCTCAAGAAAGAAGAATTCAAAAGGATCAGGTATGTTTAACTAAAGATTTTTGGTGATCCGAATACTTCTTATAGTGTAGAAACACCTGGAAGAATGTTTAATTGCATAAAAATCAAAAACTGGACATGGGACATGTTCAGGATCCGGATCAGACCTTGCAATCCGGATCCCGAAGGGTGTTCGTTCATACACTGGTTCAATCCGGATCGCAGCATCCATGATCCGGATCCCGAACACTAGTTTTACCTTGGTACTTGCACGATCCGGATCAGGATTTGCAATCCGGATCCCGAATTGATTTTGGTAAAACTGTATGAACGATCCGGATCGGGGACTACGATCCGGATCCCGAACCCTTGGTTTTCTGGAATCGTCTTTCTTGCTACGCGATCCGGATCGCAGTAATTCCGATCCGGATCGCCGTCCGTAAAATTTCCAGAAAAGGCTGTTTTTGATCCTTATCTTCTTCCAATGGTTTCTAACCTATAAATAGACCCTATGATTCATTTTTAGGGTAAGGAATAATCGGTAAAAATAGAAAAATATTACCGAAAGAGAAAGATCCACATATAGAGAAGAAAGGAAATCAATAGATTAATTCTATGTTTCTTCATCTATATTGATTGATTTGATTCTAGGTTTTCCATACTCAGATTTTGAGTAGAATCAAATCAATGAATACTTAGATGGTATTTCCGATCTATCTTTAATCTAAGTATTCGGCGGATCATCACCACCCAAAAAAACAACGATTTACCCCAAATCGGCGCGTGGACTCGCGTGGCCTTGTGGATTCAAGGTGCAACCGCTCTCGTGGATTCGGAGCGAGGTACGTTCGTGGATTCGAAGCGTGCTACTGGGTGAAGACCGTGGATTCGGTCGGACGTCGTGGACTCGACGTTGGACGCTGTGGATTCAGCGTTGGGCGCAGATCGTGGATTCGAGAAGCGTCGTGGAGCGAGCGGAGAAGATCTACTAGGAGCGTATGGTAAAAGGTTGAGTCGTCTGTGAGTACGTTATATCACCTTGTACGTGTGTTAATTCTAGTGGATTTCGCCGTGTTATCGGTCCCGTGGTTTTTTACTCCGGTTTGGAGTTTTTCCACGTAAAAATCTTGCGTGTTCTTTTATTTTTCCGCATTGGGTTTTATTGCGCAATGATTTTTTGAGTGTTTATTGTTTACACCTATTCACCCCCCTCTAGGTGTTTTTTCCCCTATTTAGATCCATATTAGTATAACCCAACAAGTGGTATCAGAGCGGGAATAGGGTTGTAAACAATGGTTGAAGGTGGAAACATCAATCGACCCCCTTTCTTTGATGGAACAAATTATGCGTACTGGAAAGTACGGATGAAAGCCTTTTTAATTTCCATCGACGAAAGGGTGTGGCAATCAATTGAATTAGGATGGTCTAATCCAACTGAAATTATAGATGATGTTCGCACCTTAAAACCTAGGTCGAAATGGACCAAGGAAGAGATAGATTCATCTTCTTACAATGGCAAAGGGATTAATGCTCTATTTAATGCTTTGTCACAAACAGAGTTCTCTCGCGTCTCGGCATGTGAGACTGCGAAAGAAATCTGGGATGTTCTTCAAGTTACGCATGAGGGAACTAACCTTGTGAAGATTCAGAAACTGCAAATGCTTACGAGCAAGTTTGACTCTATCTCTATGGCAGAGAATGAATCTTTCACTGACTATTACACACGATTGCAAGACATCGTAAACTCATGTGCTAACTTGGGAGAGAAGATTCCAGAATTTAAAGTTGTAAGAAAAATTTAAGAACTCTTCCTGAACGATTTCGCCCGAAGGTCGCAGCCATTGAAACAATTAAACACCCGGACGAAATGCGTGTAGAAGAATTAGTAGGTGCTTTACAAACTTATGAAATGACATTTCCTACTAACTATTCTTCTGGAAAGGCATCCTCTTCTAAGTCTTCAGGTTACGCATTGAAATCAACTAAAGAAGAAGACGCGGATTCATCCTCCTCGGACGACGACGAGAACCTTTCTATGGAGGACTTTGAGAAGCAGCTCGCTCTCTTGACAAGGAAGTTTCGCCGCAACTTTCGAAGGGGTAATTCAAGCAAAACTCCATCCTTCGGAAAGTCGAAGAAAGGCAAAGGTTCTTCAAGCTACAAGTCAAGAAAGCAAGAGAACTTCTCAAAGGATAAGAAAAGTTCAGAGGGACAAGTTCAGTGCTTCAAATGTCGAGGCTACGGCCACATTGCAACGGAGTGTCCCAACAAGAATCCGGCAAAGAAGAAGGCGATGCAAGTCGTCACTTGGGATGACAACTCCACGTCAAATGAGTCATCCTCAAGTGATGAAGAAGACAACGCGACAGCTTTCCACGCGTCCACTACATCTTCACCCTTCATGTGCTTAATGGCAAGTACATCCGATTCATTGTCCAACTCCACTGTTGAAAAGATTGCAACGGACGATGAATCAGATGATTCGGAAGGTGAAGATTTTGTTTTAGCCTACCACAGCTTTTGAGGGATTCAAAGAAACTGGCTAAACAAAACAAGGGGTTGAAAGGGAGATTGCAGGATCTCGAAGAAGAAGTAAAAAGGGTAACCTCTCTCTCAACCGATCTTGAAGTGGAAAGGGATAATCTATTAAAACAAATGTTTCCCTTCAAGAGTCCAATGAGCTTTCGAGAAGAATTATATGGATATGGTGAACAAAGCGAATTACTTCTTGAAGCTCTACGGCGAGGCTCGACAGGAAAAATGGAAATGACGGAGACCATACGCCAACTAAAGGATGACTTAAAGAGATTTTCTTCTGGAAGGAGTAAGTTGGACAGACTTCTTGGTCTTGGTCAAACAAATAAGTTCGGCCTCGGATACACTCAAACTGGAGACATTCCAAGTTCGAGTGGGACAGTATTTGTGCCTCAGTCGGTATCTCCTCCTCCGACACCGGAATTCACGACAAGCAACGACAACAAGCCTACTTCATCCTCTTCGGGATCGTCAAGATCTAAGGTATGTTTTCGTTGTGGCATTTCAGGGCACATAAGGAGAAATTGCAAGACGGGAGCCAAACGCACACCTCAAGCACCTCTTGCAATGACTACCAAAAGGTGATTCCTCAGAAATCAAATGCAAATCATTTGAAGGAAAAGAGCCTTGGTAGTACACCGCTCAAGACGACATCATCAAGGAGCAGCAATTCTTCAAGCAAGACGCTTCACCTAGGAGATCAACTTCACGACCATTACCGACGCATTCCAAAAAGGTTTGGGTGCGCAAAGGTGAAATTTTTCCTTGTCTTGTTACCAATGTTTCCTTGCATGCATATGATAGTTCGTCTTGGTATCTGGATAGCGGGTGTTCCCGTCATATGACCGGTGACAAAAACTGTTTTCAAACATTTGAGAAAAACTCCGGAGGACTTGTTGTTTTCGGAGATGGTCGGTCTTCCAAAATTGTTGGAAAGGGAACGGTAGCTATTCCAGATGGCCCGGTTCTAAATAATGTGTTATTTGTTCATGGCCTTAAGACTAACCTCATAAGCATAAGTCAACTTTGTGATAATGGTTATTCAGTTAATTTTTCATCTGATAAATGTACTGTAACTGACAAGAACCATGCTTTCTTTTTAAAAGGGGTTAGATCAGAAAACAATTGTTATGTAGTTCCTACTAAATTTCTGAAAAATGTAACCTAGCATCTTTGAAAAATGAAACACTTTGGCATGAAAGGCTAGGTCACATAAACTTTAAGGAACTTGCTAGAATTTCAAACAAAGATGTGGTCAAGGGGGTTCCGAAACTTTCTTTTGAACAAAACATTGTGTGTGGCGGTTGCCAAAAGGGAAAACAGTCTAGGACTGCACACAAGAACTTGAACCACATAGGTACAAAACGGCCTTTGGAACTTTTGCATATGGACTTAATGGGGCCAACTCGTCAACCATCTTTGGGAGGTAAATGGTATATTTTCTTATTGGTTGATGATTTCTCTAGATATACTTGGGTAGCATTTTTAAAAGAAAAAGCTGATACTTTTGATTCTTTTCTCGAAATTTGCCATCGTATTATGATTGAAAAGAATGAAAGGATTACTCGAGTTAGAAGTGATAGAGGTGGAGAATTCATAAATTCCAAATTCATTGATTTTTGCACTTCTAACGGCATTAAACATGAATTCTCCGCACCTTATACACCTCAACAAAATGGTGTAGTCGAGCGCAAAAACAGGGTCGTACAGGAGATGGCACGTGTTATGCTTCATAGCCGGAACTTACCTTTATATTTTTGGGCTGAAGCGGTGAACACTGCTGTCTATGTTATTAATCGCGTGTATTTGCGCCCGGGGACTTTGAATACACCATATGAACTATGGTTTTGTAGAAAACCTAACATCAAATATTTTCGTATCTTTGGGAGTCGGTGTTTTATTTTACGTGATCGCGAAAATCTTGGAAAATTTGACTCTCGAAGTGACGAAGGGATTTTCTTAGGTTATTCTACAAACAGTAGAGCATATCGAGTTTTTAACTTAGAATCTAAGACGATCGTAGAATCGATAAATGTTAAGGTAGATGAAGCTTTTCACTTTGAATCTGAAAAATCTACCCTCGATATCTCTCTTGATGATGATACACCTGCTAATGCATCTTCTTCTAACAATTCTTTCGATAATAATGATGATGCATCTAACGGTTCTTCAAGTTTATCTGATGTGCAGGAATCATCTCGTGTACCTCCGACTACTCCTCTACCTCAAACGTTACGCATCTCCAAGGATCACCCTGAATCGAACATCATTGGAGATCCACAAGAAGGAGTTAGAACACGGAGACAATTGGTTTGCGGATTTGCATGCTATGTATCTCAAATCGAACCAAAGAATGTTGATGAAGCTCTCCAAGATGACTACTGGATTAAAGCAATGCAGGAAGAGCTCCATCAATTTGAGCGAAACAAAGTCTGGGAATTAACGAAGCCTCCGAAGCAACACAATGTGATAGGTACCAAATGGATCTTCAAGAACAAGAAAAATGAAGATGGTACTATCATCAGGAACAAAGCAAGGTTAGTTGCTCAAGGCTACTCTCAAGTAGAAGGTATAGACTTTGATGAAACTTTCGCCCCTGTAGCTAGACTCGAGTCCATTCGTATCTTATTTGCGATAGCTTGTCATTTTAAAATCAAATTATTTCAAATGGACGTTAAGAGCGCCTTTTTAAATGGGTTTTTAAATGAGGAAGTTTATGTGGCTCAACCGAAAGGTTTTGTGGATCATAAACTACCTAACCATGTTTTTCGTCTGAAAAAGGCTCTTTACGGTCTGAAACAAGCACCGCGAGCATGGTACGAAAGGTTGACAAAGCACCTTTTGGAAAAGGGCTATACTCGAGGGGGAGCTGACAGGACTCTCTTTGTGAAGCATTATCAAAACAATTTCATAGTTGCACAAATCTATGTCGATGACATTGTATTTGGCGCAACAAGAGATAATGATGCTTCTAAATTCGCGGAGACCATGGAAAGCGAATTTGAGATGTCCATGATGGGCGAATTGACTTATTTTCTTGGATTACAAGTTAAACAAAACGATGAAGGAATTCACTTGTGTCAATCCAAGTATGCACTGGAGTTGGTCAAAAAGTTTGATCTTAGAAAATTCTAAGGATTTTCCGACTCCAATGGGAACTAGCCATAAGGGACTTGGAAGTGAATCACATAGTGAGAATGTAGACGAGAAACTGTATCGCAGTATGATTGGAAGTCTACTATATCTCACGGCTAGTCGCCCGGATATATCCTTCAGTGTTGGGATTTGTGCGAGATATCAATCAGCACCGAAGGAGGTTCACCTGAAAGCGGTGAAACGGATCATCCGGTATATCAAAGGTACAATCAATTTCGGAATTTGGTATCCTATGGGAACAACTTTGGATATTGTTGGATACTCAGATGCCGATTGGGCTGGATCAGTGGATGACCGGAAAAGCACGAGTGGTGCATGCTTCTATCTTGGCCATTGCCTTGTTGCATGGCACAGTAAAAAGCAGAACTGCATAGCACTCTCGACTGCCGAAGCGGAGTACATTTCTGCAGGAAGTTGTTCAACCCAATTGATTTGGATGAAAAGCGTGTTGAGCGATTTCCGGATTTCAGCAACTTCGGTAACCATTTTATGTGACAACACTAGTGCTATTAACATTTCTAAAAACCCTGTGTTGCACTCTAGAACAAAACATATTGAACTTAGATATCATTTTCTTAGAGAGCTAGTTGAATCAAATATTCTTCAACTGTCATATATTTCAACTGAGGATCAATTAGCTGATATCTTAACAAAACCTTTGGATCAAAAACGTTTTATTCACTTGCGTAAAGCAATTGGCATGCTTTCCTTGAAATAACTCTTTTGAAACCTTTGCTTAGGTTAGGTTTTTGTTTTTGTTTTGTTCTTTATCTATGTTTTGTACATAGGACATTAATTGAGCATAAATCATAATTGACTTTAATTGCATCCTTTTATGCATTTAGAAATTTATTATGCTTTTGATATCATAATATTTCAATGTTGCAATGATCATTTACGTTAATTAAACCATCTTTTAAGTGATCAAAGTCAATTTCTCTCTCAATGATCTCTTGGTATAGTCATTATCATATTTGATTGCTTAGTCGAGTATGAATTCGAGATCAATGGTTTGGTTGAATACCTTATATATTAAATAATTGATAGCCAATTGAGGGGGAGTCAAAGAAATGTAAAATGCTCAAAAGATGTGGAAAGAGTTACATCCCAATGAGGAGTGTGAAAACTACCACCACATGGAGGAAAAAAAGAAAAAGAAAAAGATACCCATGAATGCAAAGCAAATTTTTGTTTTAAAATTGTTGATGAAATGCATATTGAAATACTTGACTCAGTCGTATTTCATGGTTGGTATAAGGTGGGATTTTTAGTAAAAGATGCTCAAAGAGCCACTCCTTCAACAGATTGTCTAGATATATTATCTAACTTATCTGGGATTTCAAACATCTATTGATCTTGGTATTTCATTTTCTTTACCAAATTGATGATTTGATAAAGGCATTACACATAAGATCAGGATAGATGTAATTGAAGTTGTTCAACTTTAAGTGTTTTAATTTTCGTAAATTTTCGTTTCATTTTTGGATATTATTGATAGATTTTGTATAATCTATTTCTTGTTGTATGAAACGATGATTTTTGTTTAAAGTTGATATGGTAAAGTGCTTACATACTTTTTCTGGATTTTATGGAATTTTTCTAAATTTTTCTGAAGAAAAAGTTGAAGCCGATCCGGATCGGGTAAGTGATCCGGATCCCGAACGCAGGATTCTTCCTGCGGGTAGCCGATCCGGATCACATTCTCGATCCGATCCGGATCACGGCTAGGGTTTTTAATAGAACAAAGGGATTTGATTTCTTTTACCCTAATCTTTTGTTCTTAAGTCTCTAGAGTTTCTCTCTCTAGATTTCTTGCATCTTGGAGCCTTCAAACTCAAAGTTCTTCGAATCCAAGTAAGTTTTATTGATCAAAATCTCGGTTTTTCACAGGTTTTCTATTTTTCATCAAACGTGAGTAGAAATCATGGATCTTTTTCGTTTGTGAATGGTTTTTGATCAAATTTCTTTTGAAATAAGAACTCTGGGTCGATTAGTTTTGATTATATGCTGGGTTTTCTCAAGATAAACGAATTTTTGGGCTTCGATTTCAAAAATTCGGTTTTAGGGCATATAAGAGGAATTTTTGAAAATCATGGGATTGATCTATTTTTAAAATTCTTTTTGCAAAACTAATTTGATTCTTAGCTTCTCTACATGATTATGATTGTTTGGGTACAATTTTTCCAATTTTTCAAAATTAACAATTTTTCATGTGTTCTTGAGTTGCTCTTCACAGGACATTTTTTTTTTCACTAGCAGCGAAAATGGTGATCACCTGGATCATTTTCCTACTTGCTGCCATGGTTCATGTCAAGGATACTGCCAAGCCTAAGAAGGCTAAGAGAGCGAAAAGAGCTCAGAATGATTCCGACACGGAATCTGAGACGGAATCAATTGACTGGGATAACCTCGAGGTCGAGCAACCTGTCCCTATTATCTCAAAGGGAAAGCACCTGCTGAAGCTTCAAAGCCTACTGCAGCTGAAAAAGGAAAAGCCCCAATGGAACCAAGTCAAATTAGAACAAGAACAAAAACCGGTGCTAGAAAAAGGGGTAGTGCTCGGGGCATTTCGATTGATGAACCAATTGCTAGCCAGCCTCCCCCTCAGGACTTCATTAGCTCCACGAGAATCAAGGATTTTGAGAAAAGAGAATGCATTGGTGAAAGACATGTCAATGTCAAACCAATGAAGGAACGCTCTGCAGCCTTTGGGATTTTATTTGACCAGGTTGGTCTTGCTCCAATTTGCAACTTTCCTGAATCAACGGGGTATTGTCCACATTCAGCTCGAATGTTTTATCAGAATGCTGCAAGTCTAACTGATCATGTTGACGGACGTCGAGAATTTCATACTTTGGTTAAAGGTATCAAAATCAAAGTCACTCCCCAACTGATTGGAGAGGTGCTCAGTATGAAAGCCAGATCTGATGGAATCAATTACTTAAAGACTCAAAGCTTCAACGACAACTCCTGGAGAGTTGTAGTCAATGGAATTTGCCTTCCGGATTGTGATGACCTGGATCCCCGCAGAGCTGTTGCGGTGCATTGGGGTGGCCATTGGAGGCCTACGCGGTGTGCTGGAGGCCTTTGGGGCATGTCGGCGGTGTTCGGGCGCCAATTGGGACTCAAGTGATGAACTTCGGGCCTAAATGGATCACGCGGGTGATCGGGTGACTCCGTCGGATCTCTGGGAGTGTTCTCGGGCGAAACGGATTTTCAGATTGGGCTCGGCGCGAAATTTGGACTAAGAATACCTTTCCGGGGGCATTCGGCAATTTTTAGAGTGAGAATTTGGCGAAACGGACGTCAAATTCGGATTCAGCGCGCGAAAACGCTTCAGATGGACTATTTACATGAATTTTGGAGCTCGGGTTACTGTTCACGCCGGAACAGTACTTCCGGCGATCGCCGGCGGCGGCGGCGGCGGCGGGGCAGCGCCGGAAGGCGGCGGAGCGGCCTCGGGCAGGCGGCGCGCGGCGCGCGCGGGGCAGGAGGGCGCGGGCAGCGCGGGGCAGGCGCGCGGTCCACGGTGGCGGCCGTGCCCACCAGGGCGGGGTGCCACGTGGCGGTTGGTGAGTGGAGGGCTCACAGCGCGCGGTCCACGGAGTTCTTCGGGTGCACGGTGGACCGTAGGTGGACACGTGGCGGATTTTATTGGTGCGGTGTTGTGCGCGCGGTCCACGCAATGGGTGGAGCAGGTGCCGTACGCGACGTGCGGGGGGTGCGCGGTGCACGGGCGGTGCACGGTGGTTGGGGCCACGTGGCGCGCCACCATTGGTGGGCTCACGTGCACCGGGCACGCAGCGAGAAGATTTTTCTGGATTTTCCCTTAAGTTGCTATCCGAGGGCTCTTCAAGGGGGATTTTCGACCCCTTCGAGACCTCAGCTCGAAGGGGAGGTGAGAGGAAGATTTCTTCCTCATGAAGTGAGGATTAATCCTACAAAGTTTCAGGATTTTAGGAGGCTCGAATCCCGAGGTTCCCCATTTTACGGCGCGGCGCGACGTTGCATTTTCTGTGTTCTTCTTCAGCGCAGCGACGGTGTTTTAGCTCTCCTGGTCTACTCCGAGCTCCTTCTTCTGTGATTCTTGCGCCGAAAGACTCCTAACAGGTAGGGCTTCAACTTTGATTTTGATCACTCATTCTGATTTTGCTTCTTTGGCTCGGATCCCGAGGTAACAATGGTCCCCCTTTTTCTGTGAGGAATGTGAGGACAGCATCGGAGTATTTTGGCCATATCTTCGCGCACGAGCGTCTGATGGAGACGAGCTTATACAACTTTTTCATCTACGGATCGCAAGGAACGCGCTCGTATTTTTATTGGATTTTTGTGAATTTTATTTCGAGGTGAAAATTACTGTTTTCTCAGTGAACAGTAATCTGTCCTTAATACAGATTTTTGTTGTGAGTGTGCCACCTTGCCGGATTTTTATCTTGATGTACAGAACTCAGATTTGGGCGTGCAAGGTACCGTTTCGAAGCTATCGACGCAAGGATCGCCGTGATATTTTTATTGGAATTTCTGGGCAATTTCTGCAGGTGATAATTTAACAGTTTCGAATTCGAGGTTGTATGTGGTTATAAGTGCTATGATTGGGAGCCTAAGTGTAATTAGTGAGCTTTGTATTGTATCAGGAATATTACGGGTGTGCTAAAATTGTGGGAGCAAGGATTTGGAGTTTTGGTATTTTCAGCTGTACGGATTTGGACAGTTGCACTTCAGGTGGGTGGTTGTTGTTTACCTCTATTTTGACATGCTCACTAGGAATATTAGAGTGATCCCATTATCTGGACATGCATGCTTAAAGTAATATAAAATTGTGAGCCCTTCATATGGAAATTACTATTGTGGATATTTGATAGTGGTTGGGACTTATACATGTTGGTATGGATGGAATGTTAGCGTTTAACCTTGCATGTGGATTGGATTATTTATTTTGGACTATATGATTATCCTGTTAGTGGTTGGTACTATTTGAGGATTTTATGACATGCATAGGTGGATAGTGATGCTTTATCATGGAACATGGATTATAGACATGTGTGGTTGGATAATGTTTTAGCATGATGGTTATATCTATGCGGAGCTATTAATTGTTACACATGTGGAACCACTATTGGACACCTTTTCCTTTATTTCCTTGAGAACACTTGCATGCTTGTATGGACATCTAGATAGGCCATCTTTTATCGCTACACTTTCATGCTGGAACTTGACTTAGGAGAAACCTTGTTTGCTTCTTTTCTCCTTTTCGTTAGTCAGGTGGTTCTTGTTGCTCGGGTTTGAGCAGGGGTTTGGGATAGTGTAGCCGGGGCCTGGATTGAACGCGGATTATGGGTTTTAGCGGCTACCGCGGACAGTAGGCGGTTGACCGGATGTCGGATGTGGGACATGATTGTGATTGTGGGTATTGCGGCGATCGCGGATTTGGGCGATCGACCGGATGTTCATTGTGCATCAGATTGGGGGATCTGTTTTCTTTTAGTGGAGGGTTGTGTTCCACTGGGGCTTTATAGTTGTGATCCAGTCCTGCTTTTATCATACCGGCGCGGTTATTGCCCGGTATGTTTTGATATGGATTTTACCGGCGCGGTTATTGCCCGGTAGTGCTTTCCTCGTGTGGGTCGCTCCCCTCGAGTTCCCCTCGGAGGCCGGGGTCGGACAGTTATTGACGGTTTTGCTATCACATCGGCGCGGCTTATTTGCCCGATGATGAGGGCGGCAGCAGGAGTTTTGCTATCACATCGGCGCGGCTTTCTTGCCCGATGATGAGGGCGGTACAGATTGGGTTCATCTGGGACGGTTGGTTATTGTTTCTTACGGTTATTCCAGTCTAGGACTGCATTTTAGAGGCATAGTAGTGGTAGATCTCCCTTTTTCAGCAGTTTCATTTCTTACCACTCTTCTTTCCTTTTCGCCTCTGGTAGACCTAGTGGGTGCGTCAGAGTTTGAGGTTTTACCCACTAGGGGAGGCTACTGGTTTACTAGTAGTTCTCACCCCCATTCTTCTTTCCTCTTTTTTTTCTTCCTTGTTTTGCAGAGTCTTCTGCGGGTGCTACTGGACTTTCAGTGGCGGGTCGAGGAGAGAGGACGGCTGTGTAGATAGATCTCGAGGCAGGATGAGCGTGTTAGCTGGACTGTTGGTGTACCCAGGTTTTCCTCAGACGGTTGTACTTTCACTTTTGGGACTGGCTTTTGCCAGCAGGTTGTATTGTATTTTATTATCAGCTTCAGGTCTGAGATGTATTAGATTTTAGTTCAGCTCTGTTTTTATTGCTCTTTTATTGTATCTTTTATATCTGAGCAGGTTGTTGACGCTTCGTGTACACGGGAAATACCGTGTGCACGGCGGATCTGTAGACGGGCCCGGGTTCTGGTTTACACCCGGGGCGTGACAGATTAGTTGGTATCAGAGCTTAGGGATAGGTCAGTTGGGACTTAGGAAACCCTAGGCTTATGGCGGACCCTAGGATGTTAGGGTGTGAGAGACGTGACATTTTGCGAAAGTCGGTGATTTATTTTTGGACTCTTCCTGTGAGTGAAGAGGGATCGACATATCCTATTTTGTGGGACAGTTATGTTGGCTGCAGACAACATAAAGTTACAAAAATAGGGGGATGTCTTTGACTTTCGCTAGATTGGGTCGAGTGTTGTGGGGTGTGCTGATTTGCGGTTTTGTCGTGGTGG
>CM054948.1:16618872-16709073 GCA_029168755.2 Tillandsia fasciculata
CGGCGGCGGCGGGCGGCGGCGCACGGCGGCGGGCAGCGGCGCGGGCCGCGCGGCGCAGCGCGGTCAAGGCGCGGGCGCGCACCGGGCAGCGGGCAGCACGCTCGGTGCGCGGTCCATGCGCGGCGTGCACCGGACACACGAAGACCGTCCGCCACGTGGCAGCTTCCCATTGGTGGGCCGGCTTCTAGAAGCGTCTGGATGGTTGACACGTGGCACGCTCCTATAGGCCGACATTTTCCGGAAGACCCGGAGCGCGGACCGATCACGTGGACCACGTGGCCACGTGGCGAAATCTGGTTGGCCCTGCACAGGCTGTTTCCTGTTTGGTGGACACGTGGCGCTTCCTGGTTGGCTCGTTTCGGTGTTTCGTGTTTGGATCAGGATTCCGTGAGGGAATATTCCTTTTGGCCCATTATATAAGGGTCCCCCACCCCCTCTCTTTGCACCTGGATTGCGAGCCAAGAGAGAGAATCAGAAAAAGTCCCTCTATGAAAGTTGTTCCTCTCTCTCTCTTCTTTCTCTCTCTACAATCTCAGGAATTTAGGAGTTACAGATAGTGAGATATCTGCGACGCGGCGCACTGCGACGATTTTTTCTTTTAGGCCCATTTCCCGTCGCAGTTCCGTCGAAAATTCACTGCGGGCTAACCAGGTGGAATTTTTGGACGATTTTTGCGGCAGCGCGACCGTAAGAGGTAGGGCTTCGATTTCCGTGTTGATCATTTTGCTCCGTTTCGTACTTTTGGCACAGTTTTTAGGTCCTCTTTGACCCCCCTTTTTACTGTGATGTTTTTGGACAGCACCGACTTCTCCGATTTTTATCTTGACGTAGGAGCGTCAGATCGAGGCGTTTTAAGAGTCGATTTTGATCTACTCTTCGCGAGGAACGCAACCGTGATTTTTCTGGGATTTTAGGAGCTCATTTTAGAGGTGAAAAATTCCTCTTTTCCCGTGCTGTCTGAAAAACAGCAAATATTGTACTTTTTGGGATTGTATTTTACCGGGAGCGTTGATTTGCAGGATTTGAGGACTGTGGACAACCAGGAGACTACCTGGGGTGTTGTTTGAGCTGTTCGAGGTGGGCGGTTGTTGCTTACCTCATTTTTGACAAGCTCACTGGGATTACTAGAAATCCCCTAAAATATGACAATTAACGAGAACAATTGGGACAAAGTAACATGATTATTGATGAGAACTATTGGGACTACTAACAGGACTACTAACAGGACTATAACAGGACAACTAACAGGACAATTAATGAGAACCATTGGGACAAATTAATATGACAAATGACAAGGACCGCTGGGACAAACTCCCCTAAAATTTAATATAACCCCACAAATGATATGATGACTTATATTGGGACACTGTGATTGAGACAAAGGCTATGATCTCGCATGCAAATGACTTTTATTCAGTAAATCAATTGTTTTAAACCTTTGACACTATTTTACAACTTTTAAAAATAAAGACAGTTGCATGCATGCCCGGACATCAGGTAAGGCCACTATTCATTGCTACACTATCATATTGGGATTTGAACATGTTTCATTGTTGTCCTTTGCATTCATATGTTGTTGCTCAAGTGTGAGCAGGGGTTTGGGATAGTGTAGCCAAGGTTGTGCTAGATTGTGGACTTGTGGGGTATTGCGGTGACCGCGGACAGTAGGCGGTTGACCAGATGTTTATCCTTGCATCAGATTGGGGTTGAGTTGGTTTACATCAGTTGGGGTTCTTATAGTGGATGGAGTTTCCCACTTTGATCATAGTCATGATCCAGTCCTGCTATATTGAGACATGTGCTACAGAGATACTTGTGATACTGATGACAGAGATATTTTACTCGTGTGGGTCGCTCCCCTCGAGTGCCACTCCGGAGTGTGCTTTCTCGGACCCAGCCGTGTGTGCGGTCTGATACTTATGTTGGGATGCGAGCGTGTGAGCCGATCCCGCGGTTTCGAGCATTGCAGATTATGTTGGGATGCGAGCCGCGGCCATCCCGCGTTTCGAGCCGTGTGTGCATTCCGCTGAGCAGGCAGTACCAGTTTTACTGGTGACTAGATTGGGTTATTTGGTCAGATACTATTTCTGATGCATGCATACAGTTTTGACAGCATGATAGTGATAGTTTTCCTGTTTCAGCATCTTTTGTATCTACCACTTCCCCTTTTTGCCTCTAGTAGTCCTAGTGGGTGCGTCAGAGTTGAGGTTTTACCCACTAGGGGAGGCTACTGGTTTATCTGGTAGTTCTCACCCCCATTATTGTTTTCTGTTTCTTTCTTCTCCTTTATTTTGCAGAGTCGTCTGCGGGAGCTGCTAGGCCATCGGCAGCTGATCGAGGTAAGGGGATCGCTGAATAGATAGATCTCCTGTGAGACTGAGAGCTGTAGATAGACGTATTGTACCCCCACTCAGACTGTGATATTCTCCTTTTATTTTGGGTCTGGCTTCCGCCAGCTGGTTGTATTATTTTGGTGAGCTGGGAGATTATTGTACATATTACAGTTGTATTTGTAGTTCCAGTCTGAGATACTATGTGGTTCTTCTATTTCAGCTCTGTATTATGCTCTTTTAGTTACCAGCGCTTCGTGTACGCGGGAAATTCCGTGTGCACGGCGGATCTGTAGACGAGCCCGGGTTCCGGGGCGTGACAGATTAAGTTGGTATCAGAGCTTAGGGATAGGTCAGTTGGGACTTAGGAAACCCTAGGCTTTTGGCAGACCCTAGGATAATAGGGCATGAGAGACGTGACATTTTGCGAAAGTCGTCGATTTATTTGTTTGACTCTTCCAGTGAGAGAAGAGGGATCGACATAGCCTATTTCTGGTGGACAGTTATGTTGGCTGCAGACAACATAAAGTCACAGAAATAGGGGAATGTCTTTGACTTTCGCTAGATTGGGTCGTGTGGGGTTATGATACTGAGTGTGGTTTCTTGTGGTAGGATGCCTCCGCGACGTAGGATGTTGACGCGTTCTCAGCTGGATTCCCTGAGCCCGAGCCAGAGGAGTTCGAGCAGGTCCAGCAGAGTGAGGTGCAAGAGCTGCAGGCTCAGATGGCCCAGATGTCCGAGGCTGTTCGGCGTCAGGAGGAGGCTATGGGTCGGCTGACGCAGATGTTAGAGCAGAGGGCTCAGCCTGTTGTAGCACCCTTCAGAGAATTCTCCCGTACCTTCTTCCCCTGCTGTGAATCCTCCAGTTGTACCGGTGACCCCGGCATCCCCTATTGCTCGGGGTACTGGTGGACAACCGTCTGGGTTGACGGGATCTCTTACACCGGCAGAGCAGCGGGGATTGGTGGACTTGTTGATAAGGTTCCGCCATTTGACCCGCCCCATTTTTCGGGGCAAAATACTGAGCCGTGGGAGGCAGAGTCGTGGATCACGGCAATGGAGCGACGTTTTGAGACGTTGTTTATCGAGGAGCGATATCAGGTGATATTGGCGACGAACTTTTTGGAACACAACGCCGAAGCTTGGTGGCGGCGTGTTCGACCGGCGGGTCCGCCTGGGGCTCAGCTCTTGGCCTGGGCGGAGTTCCGCAATCTCCTTCTCGGGGCTTTCTTCCAGAAAGCGTCCGGCAGAGGTTGGAGGAGCAGTTGAGAAACCTTCGCCAAGGAGATCGGCCCGTACACGAGTACATTGCCAATTTCAATCAGTTGTTGGCATGTGTACCGAACGTGGCCAGGGACGAGGCGCACCGGATCTACATGTTCGAGCGAGGATTGCGCCGGGACCTTTTTCAATTGGTTCGCTCGCGTAGGTTGCAGACCTTGGAGGCCTCGATGGAGCAGGCACTCTACGTTGAGTGCGGGGAGGTAGTGATGGGGGAGGTAGCTCCAGCTCCCGTAGTGATCCCGGGGGCGAAGCGACCGGCACCGGAGGTTGGGGGACAGGCTAGTTCGTGGAGGCCGCCACGACCGCCGCAGCCTCAGTTCCCCGGCCAAGGACGTTCCGAGCGGCGAGGGCCTGGTGGATCCCAGAAGCGGCAACAGCAGCAAAGATCACAGTCGTCGCAGCGTGGGTCGCAGCGGCAGCATCAGCGACAGCGGCAGTCTCAACAGCAACCCCGACAACCACGAGCCCCCGGTAATTGTATTTTCTGCGGAGGTCAGCATTTTTCCAACACCTGCGACCAGCGGTGGGGTCGCTGCTATAGATGTGGACAGCCCGGGCACATTCGAGCTTCGTGCCCCTTTTCGGCCCCCACCCCCCTCTTCAGCATCTGCTCCATCTTCATCACAGCAGCGGTCGACGGCTCAGCGGCCATATGCTCCAGCGAGCAGGCCATCTTCTTCCTATCCCACGGATTATCGCCCTCCAGCTCAGAGTGGGCGAGTGTATGCTGCGCAGGTAGAGGACTCTTCGGCAGCAGATCATGTGGTGGCAGGTATCACCTTACTTTCTGGCATTAGGACTCGTACTTTATTTGATACTGGAGCATCGCATTCTTTTATTAGTAAATCATTTGCATCATTACATGGGTTAGAGGTAGGACTTTTACCACGTGCACGAGAGGTTCAGATTCCCGATCACACCTTGCACGTGGAGGAGTGTTGTTGGTCCTGCCCGATGCAAATCGAGTCCTGGATTATGCCAGCAGACCTGTTGGTCTTGAGACAGCTGAAGGACTTTGATGTGGTTCTCGGGATGGACTGGCTGGCTCGGTATTTGCGACTATTGATTGTGCCGCAAGGACCGTCACTTTTAGAGAGCCAGGCCAGGAGATGTTGGTATACCGGGGATGTCAGAGTGCTTTCTTTGCCTCTATGATTTCGACTTCCCGAGCGAGGCAGATGATCCATCGAGGATGTGTAGCCTTTTTGGCTAGTGTTGTTGAGGGGCCTACGGCGGCACCGGAACTCGGGGATATCCCTATTGCCCGCGAGTTTCCGGATGTTTTTCCACCTGAGCTGACTAGCATGCCGCCAGATAGAGAGATTGAGTTTGTGATTGACGTAGTTCCAGGAACTGCGCCAATCTCAAAGGCTCCTTACCGGATGGCACCGGCTGAGCTGCGAGAGCTTAAGGCGCAACTCAAGATTTGATGGATAAGGGCTTTATTAGGCCGAGTGTGTCGCCTTGGGGAGCGCCGGTGCTATTCGTGAAGAAGAAAGATGGGTCACTTCGACTTTGTGTGGACTATAGGGAATTAAATAAAGTGACCATCAAGAACAAGTACCCTTTGCCGCGCATTGATGATCTTTTTGATCAGCTGCAAGGGTCTTGTGTCTTCTCTAAGATAGATCTGCAATCCGGTTACCACCAGTTGAAGGTGAAGGCCGAGGATATTCCGAAAACGGCATTTAGATCACGGTACGGGCATTATGAGTTTACAGTTATGCCTTTTGGGCTGACTAATGCCCCTGCCGCATTCATGGATTTAATGAACGGATCTTCGACCATACTTAGACCGATTCGTGGTAGTGTTCATTGATGATATCCTGGTCTACTCCCGAAGTGATGCGGAGCATGAGGAGCACTTAAGGATCGTGCTGCAACTTCTGCGAGAGAAGAAGTTGTATGCCAAACTGGCAAAATGCGAGTTTTGGCTTCGGGAGGTAGCTTTCTTGGGCCATGTGATTTCCGCCGCAGGTGTGGCGGTAGACCCGGCGAAAATTGAGGCAGTCCGGGATTGGCCCCGACCGACGACGGTTTCTGAGGTACGTAGCTTATGGGTTTAGCTGGGTATTACCGTCGGTTTGTGGAAGGCTTTGCGAAGCTTTCCACACCCCTCACTCGCTTGACGCGTAAAGGAGTTAAGTTTATCTGGAGTGAGGACTGTCAGAGGAGCTTTGAGGAGCTAAAGAATAGATTGATGACCGCTCCTATCCTTTCCCTCCCTGTTATGGGGAAAGGATATGTGATCTACAGCGACGCATCACACAGTGGACTTGGTTGTGTGTTGATGCAGGAAGGGAGGGTAATTGCTTATGCATCAAGGCAACTCAAAGATTACGAGAAGAATTACCCTACCCATGACTTGGAGCTTGCTGCTGTAGTGTTTGCACTAAAGCTTTGGCGTCATTACCTATATGGAGAGCACTGTGAAATCTACACCGACCACAAGAGCCTAAAATACCTGTTCACGCAGAAGGAGCTGAATTTGAGGCAGCGTAGGTGGTTAGAGCTATTAAAGGATTATGATGTAGATATTCTCTACCACCCAGGCAAAGCTAATGTGGTCGCTGATGCCTTGAGTAGGAGAGCGGTGCAAAGTTTGTCTATGATGATCACAGACCAGGCACCACTATTAGAGGATTGAGACGGCTCGAGATAGAGGTTGTGTCCCCTGGGGTCTCTGCTAGACTGACATCTTTAGTCGTGCAGCCCACTCTGCTGGACAGGATCAGGGAGGAGAGAAACAGAGTGAGGACCCCCACTTGATCAGGATTAAAGATCAAATTCCGAGTAATCAGTCTGGGGACTTTACAGTGGATGCCTCGGGAGTACTGAGGTACAGGAACCGAGCATGTGTGCCAGTGGATGCGGAGATCCGAGAGCAGATATTGCGAGAGGCCCATTATACACCTTATACCCTACATCCTGGTGGGACTAAGATGTATAAAGACCTCAAGGCACACTTCTGGTGGAATGGCATGAAAAGGGATATTGGGAGATTTGTGGCTCAGTGTTTAACTTGTCAGCAGGTGAAAGCTGAGCATCGAGTGCCAGCTGGCAAGTTACAGAGTCTCCCAATCCCCAGTGGAAATGGGACCACATTACGATGGATTTCGTGGTCGGATTCCGAGGGCACAGGGAGGAGCAGATGCTATCTGGGTAGTCGTGGATCGACTTACCAAGTCGGCGCACTTTCTGCCCATGCAGACTACGTGGCCACTGAGCGACTAGCCCAGTTATATCTGGATGAGATAGTGAGATTACATGGAGTACCAGCCTCCATTATATCAGATAGAGACCCGAGGTTTGTTTCGCATTTCTGGAGGAGTTTGCAGACGGCCTTGGGGACTGAACTCAGGTTCAGTACAGCTTTTCATCCACAGACTGATGGGCAGTCTGAGCGGACGATACAAATCCTGGAGGACATGTTGAGGGCTTGCGTCCTGGATTTCGGCGGAGGGTGGATTCGACACTTATCTTTAGCTGAGTTCGCGTACAACAATAGCTTTCAAGCGAGCATCCAGATGGCCCCGTTTGAAGCTTGTATGGACGCAAGTGTCGATCACCGCTTTATTGGAATGACGTGGGCGAAAGGCGAACCTTGGGACCAGATGTCTTGATAGAGGCAGAAGAAAGGTCCGAGTGATTCGAAAGCATCTTCAGACCGCCCAAAGCCGACAAAGGAGCTATGCCGATGTTCGGCGACGAGACTTAGAATTTCAAGTTGGAGATCATGTATTCTTAAAAGTCTCGCCGTCCAAAGGAATTAGGAGATTCGGCATTCGTGGGAAGCTTTAGCCCCCGATACATTGGACCCTTTGAGATATTGGAGCGTATCGGGCCAGTTGCCTACCGACTTGCACTTCCTCCGAAGCTTGCTGGTGTCCATAATGTATTCCATGTCTCTACTTTGAGGAAGTATGTCTTCGACCCATCGCACGTCATCGACTTCACACCGCTGGAGATCAGCAAGGATTTGAGGTATGAGGAGCGCCCACTGCGAATTCTGGATCGAGAGGTGAGAGAATTGCGCAATCGGGCCATTCCCTATGTGAAAATTCAATGGGGCAATCATGACGAGCGTGAGGCTACATGGGAGACTTGAGTCGGAGATGAGGGATGCCCACCCCTACTTATTCGAGACATCGGACTGAGGATTGTTGTTGAGTCTCGTTTCGAGGACGAAACTCTTTTTAGTGGGGGAGGATGTGATGATCCGGACTCCCGCAGGAACTGTGCAACATTAAACCGTGACTGCGGGGAGCTGTACAGTGCTTCGGAGCTTGTAGAAACGAAATTGGATATTTTTAAGAGACTCTGTGCGAAAATCGGAGCAAATGGGATTTTCCGGGAGGCTTTTGTAAAATTTCGGATGAGAATTTGGCGAAACGGACGTCGTATTTGGACTCAGCGCGCGAAAACGGTCAAAACGGTATATTCGCTTAAATTTTTCGGTACATATTACAGCTATATTTGTAGTTCCAGTCTGAGATACTATGTGTTCTTCTATTTCAGCTCTGTTATGCTCTTTTAGTTACCAGCGCTCGTGGTCCGCGGAAAATTCCCGTGTGTACGGCGGATCTGTAGACGAGCCCGGGTTCCGGGGCGTGACACCTTTAGTGAAGATATCAGCAATTTGATCTTGTGACGCTACATAATGAACATCGAGATCTTGTCGAATAACCTTTTCTCGTACAAAATGATAATCAACTTCGATGTGTTTAGTCCGAGCATGAAAGATAGGATTGTACGCAAGTCGGATAGCCTAATGTTGTCACAATAAATAATAGGTTTAGAATGTAGAAATATGTGAAGATTTTTAAGGAGCAATCGTACCCAAGAAAGCTCAGTAGCAGTGTGGGCGAGAGAGCGATATTCAGCCTCCGTACTAGAACGAGATACTGTAGGTTGTTTCTTTGCACACCAAGAAACTAAACACGGACCAAGAAAGACACCAAAACCACTGTATAGCGGCGATCATCGGGATCTCCTGCCCAATCTGCATCACAATAGGCGTGCAAATCAAGATTACCGATTCCAATATGGAGTCCGTGGTCCACTGTTCCTTTGAGAAATCGAAGGATTCTTTTAACAGCAATTAAATGTGTAGAAGTTGGTGCATGCATAAATTGACAGGCCTGATTGGTAGAGAAGGCTAAATCTGGTCGCGTCATAGATAAATATTGGAGTCCCCCTACAATACTCCGATAGAACGTTGCATCATCAAGAGAATCGCCTTCAGTGAGGGAGAGCCTCTTATGAGAAGAGACTGGTGAAGTGCATGCTTTCGCGCCATCCATATATGCACGTGTAAGAAGATCAATTGAGTATTTTGATTGAGATAAAAAGATGCCTGTTGAATCGCGATGTACCTCAATACCAAGAAAGTAATGGAGAGGACCAAGATCTTTCATTGCGAATTGATTCCCAAGTTCATGAATTAGATTATGAATAGAATTGGAATTACTGCCGGTAATAATAATATCATCCACATATATAAGAAGAATAAGAACTCCATTATGAGAAGTATGGATGAAGAGAGAAGTGTCAGCATCGGCACCATGAAATCCCAACGCAAAAAGATATGTTGTAAAACGTTCAAACCAAGCACGCGGTGCTTGTTTCAATCCATAAATCGATTTATGGAGCTTGCAAACATGAGTTGGAGCAAGAGGATCAACAAAACCAGGAGGTTGTTGCATATATACTTCTTCTCGTAAAATACCATGCAAAAAGGCATTATGGACATCGAGTTGACGTATGGGCCACCCAAAATGAACTGCAATAGTCAGCACAATTCGAATGGTGGAAGGCTTGGCAACAGGGCTAAAAGTTTCACTATAATCAAGCCCAGATTGTTGATGATAACCTTTAGCTACCAAGCGGGCCTTGTATCTTTCAAGACTACCATCAGCTCGTCGTTTAATTCGATAAACCCAACGGCAGCCAACAACATTCATATTAGGGGTAAAAGGGACAAGAGACCATGTACCGCACTTTTGCAATGCATTAAATTCGGTAGCCATTGCATCCCTCCACTCAGTACTTTTAGAAGCTTGACTATAACAAGTTGGCTCAATTTCTGTAGTAGTGGCAAGTAGCGCTTTGGGTAAAGGGTGGCGAGTGGCATTCAATGTGAGCAGTTGCTTTCTCATGATAATACCTGACTTAGATCTAGTTTGCATAGGATGAGAATTAGAATTAGTAATGGTATTATTGGTAGTCAACTGTTCTATGGAAGTGTCGATTGTCGGTTGGGAGGTAAGGGAAAGTTGATATTGTAATGGTGGTTGGTTCGGTATTTCAGGGGAGGCACTCGGAGTTTCATTGTTGGACGATTGGGCGGGTATAGATGGTGGCGAGAGAGGAGGTGAGGAAAAAGGTAGCCATGCATGAAGAACTCCAGTTGGTTCGAGATCCACTTTATCCACTGACCGAGTAGAAGGACATTCCAAAGGTAATTTATTAAAGGGAAAATGAGATTCATTAAAAACAACATGCCGAGAAAGATATACACGGCCTGTAAAAGGATCAAGACAGCGATAACCTTTGTGATCCAAACTATAGCCAATAAAAACACATTTTAATGAGCGAGGTTCAAGCTTATGATGAGAATAAGGGCGTAACCATGGATAACATGCACAACCAAAAACTTTGAGAAAAGAGTAGTTAGGTTTGCGAGCAAACATTTTTTCCCAAGGAGAAATATTATTTAAACGTTTCGATGGCATTCTATTAATGAGAAAGATGGCTGTTCGAAAAGCTTCTACCCAATAATTAGAAGGCATGTGTGCATGAAAAAGAAGAGAGAGTCCAGTTTCAATGATATGACGGTGTTTTCTTTCAGCAGTACCATTTTGCTCAGGCGTATGAGGACAAGAAAGCTGATGAGAGATACCATGTTCAAGTAAAAATTTTTTGAAGCGATTGTTTAAAAATTCTCCACCTCCGTCGGAGCGAATACTTTTGATTTTTCGATCAAGTAAATTTTCAATTTTGGATTTAAAATCAATAAAAATTTCACAAACATCAGATTTTGAGTGTAAAGGAAAAAGCCATGAGTATCTAGTAAAATCATCAACAATGACCAAGTAATATTTAAAACCACTCATTGACAGAATAGGAGTAGGTCCCCAAACATCCATATGTAAAAGTTCTAAAGTGGAATAAGATACATAAGTAGAAGGGAGAAAAGGAAGACGATGACTTTTGGCAAGTTGACAAGAATCACAAAAATTTATTTCTTTTATAGAACCTTTTAAAAAGATATCAGAATGTGCAGATAAATAATGCAAAGTAGTAGCAGAAGGATGGCCAAGCCTGTGATGCCAGACTGAAGAGGAAACTCTTTCGCCAATAAGAGCAAAAAGACTAGATTTATGTTGATTATTTTTGACGGATTTAATGGGATATAGTCCATTTTCACTCGGCCCTTGGAAAAGCGACTTCCCCGACTGTTTGTCCTTCACACAAAAACCATGAGAGTCAAAGAGAAAATAACAATCGTTATCTTTAGAAAACTGGTTAACGGAGACTAAATTGGTTGATATTTCAGGAACATGTAATAAGTTGTTTAGTTGAAAAGATTGAGATGGGGTATGAAGTACGGATGAACCAGTATGGAGAATGCGCAAACCTTGTCCATTGCCTACAGATATTTTGTCGCTTCCTTGATAGTCAGTGCGAATAGTAAGATTGGAGAGATCAGAAGTTAAGTTGTTGGTGGCTCCGGTGTCAGCATACCAAGTTTGATCAGCGGAGGGAGAAGTTGTTGCCACCATTGCTTGAAGGCGCTGAGGAGGAGTACGCCCTTGATATGCACAGTCCATTCGATGATGATAGTCGAGTGCAATGTGGCCAATTCGATTGCAGATTTGGCAAGTGGGACGTTGCCCACCATTTGCACTTGTGTTGTTGTTGCGTGGATGTTGGCCTCCACATCGGCCATAACTACCACGTCCTCTTCCACGTCCCCTGCCATTATTAGTATTACGCCCTCGGACATAATTGGAGCCAAGGTTGTTTTGAGAATAATTGTTTTGTGCAATGAAGGCGGTGGATTCATGGGTGATGGAGGATTGAAGTTGACGTCGTTCCTCCAAAATTAGCTCTTCACTGGCTAAAATAGCATGCACTTCCTCAACAGTAGAAATAGAGGGATTAGTGCGAATAGAGACCCGAATAGGGTCATATTCCGGGGAAAGACCATGAACAATATGATGAATCAAATCATCGTCATGAACCGATTTACCAACAGCTGCCAAATTATCCGATATGGCTTTTATTTTATTCATATAATCAGTGATAGACATACTTCCCTTTTTGATAGTTTGAAGTTGAGTGGTAAGTTGTGAAATATGGGCACGTGAGAGAGAAACATACCGACGTTCCAGCGCAACCCAAACGTCGCGGGAGGTTTGTAAGCCGACAACTTGAGCAAGTACGCCTTCGGTGAGGGTTGCTTGAATCCAAGAGAGTAGATGACGATCTTGTTTCATCCACTCCAAAAGGGACGGATTGATAGTGTCGGTAATAGTGTCATCTGCATTTTTGAAGAATTTTGATGGACACTCTTTGGATCCATCAATAAAACTCATCAAGTCATGAGCAAAAAGAACGGGAAGAAATTGTTGTCGCCATAACAGATAGTTGCCGCGATCAAGTTTAATAGAGACTAAATTGCTAATGTTAGCAATAACAAATGTGGGGCTTGTGGTGGAAGAGGAAGCGTCGAAAGTGGCCATTAGATCAAGTATGATGACTGACGTCTTATGGCTCTGATACCATAAAGGAAATCGTAATTGATGGAAAAATGGTTGTTGTGCTTGATGAAGAGCACAAAATCAACCCTTAATATATAGCATTATTGGATACAAAAATAAAATCCCATTATTCTTGGGATTATAATATTTACACAATTACATTCTATAAGTGTACAACATTTGAATTCAAATAGTTTTCATTTGGTGTGGTTGTCATACTTGCGAGATTGCCATTCTTAAGTTTCCTTAATTTCTCGTGATTTGAATACTTGTCATAATTGGTAGATTCTTGATTATGAGAATTTGATTTATCCATAATTAATTCCTTAATTGTATCATCATTTGATCCTCCATTAATATTTACAATTATTATTGCAGAAGAGGAGGTCCATGGAAACATTACATTAGTGAGTTGGACAATCTCATTGACGTACAGTTGCGCCAACTTATTACGCGACCACATCGTATGGATCGACAGGAAGTGCACTTTGGAAACCCAAATTTTGATTGACGGTCTGATTGGGTGGTCAGCGACTTGTGGACATCTTTATTGAGTGTCAAGTTCGTTTACGCGCAAAATAGACGCGAGAAACAGACTCAGCGTAAAAAATCGAGCAAAAAAAATACTACTTTTATACTTTCAAGAGAATTCGAATATCCGAATCAAAAATTCGGGTGCCCGAATGTTTGCTGGCCCAGTGGACCGCAACGGGTGATTGAAGTGCTTGACGCCACCATCAATATGACAACTTAAGAAGAATTAGATAATTGCCAATAATAACCATAATACTTTAAAGAATAAGTACGCTTAGCTTCTTAATAATAATTACAGAAGTTGTTAAATAATTATTTAACAAAAAAAATCTATCCACATTATAATCAAATAAAAAAAATATATAAAAAAACTATTAAATAAATAATTAGAAATCTATACAAACTAACTAAACTAATTAATCATTTATAGCTATAAAAAATAATGTACTTTTAACTAAAAAAAAGAGTACTTTGAACATCCCACTTATCTATAATCTGAAATGTTTTTGATATATTAGCACTTTATGTATAAATAGTTTATTATCGTGGAACTGTAAAATGCAATTCAATAATTTTGTAAATAGATAAGATTATATTTGTAGTAATTTTAAACTGACCTATATTGATAAATTTTTGTGAAAAATTAAATAAGAGTAAAATAAATAAATAATGAGATTAAACTAGACTAATTTTTAAATATGTTGTTAATCAGTCGTTTAATGCCCATCGTATTTTAAACTAGACTAATTTTTAATTCACTCTAAAATTAAAAAATTTTATAAAAATTGATCAATTTTATTAAACATGCGCCTCACCCGATGTCATCTCTCTTTCCTCGCTTCTTATTTATTTATTTATTTATTTTATTTTTAATTACAGTTTTAGAGTAAAACTTTAAAAAAGAAAAATTTAAAGTTATTATATCATTTTTATGTTCTTAAATGTACGGATTTTACTTAATTTATTATTAATTTAGCTATCAATTCATTCTCTTAATAAATAATTTTTAAAAATAATAAAAAGAGAATTAAAATCATAATGGTTATATAATAAAAAAATAAAATCATATGGAATTTAGTAATTTTTAGTTTATAATTTTATTAATAATTAAATTATTTCATATTAGAGATCACTGTTTTAGAGACTAAATTATAATTTTTGAAATATATTTGTAAACTGAATTATAAGTAATAAATTATAAATCATTCTATATATTTCTATTATCAAAATAGACCAAACAAATACTAATTTTGCTTTTCTCCAATATCTTAACACTATTTTATAATAAATTCATATTTTTATTCTCCTTGCAATAAAACAAGCACTATATAGAGAGAGATAGAGAGGTAAAACACCATTTGCATTAATTTTATTTGTTGGATCATACAAAAATTATTCTTTTTTTTTTTTTTATTCGATGTGAAATTATTTAGATATTACAGTATATAAACCTAAAGTTGATTTAATTATGATTTTTTTGGAAAAATGGGTTGATGCTTCAATAGACATTTGGTTAGAGGAGTAAGCAATAGACAGTTCGATTCGATTATAAATTTTTTTTTTTTTTTTTTTTTTTGGCAAAATCGAACTGAATCAAATCAAAGCGATCAAATTATGAACTAAAGCCAAGATGAACCAAACTGAAATTAACTTGATTAGTTTGATTTGATTTATTCTGTATGGATATACTTTTTAAAATTAAAATATATTAAACTCCTGAAAATTTAATCGAAGTGGTTAAATTCTCTAATTATTTGATTATAATGCAAAATTAATATATATCAAATTAGTAAAATTGGTTAACTCTTAAATATTTTTTGAATTTGAGACAGTTTGGTAATTTAATTTATTTTTTCAATATAAATAATTTGAACATACTCTGCATCAACTAAATATTACAACTTCTAAATCATACAAAAAAAATATATGTATATATTGAAGAAAACATTTATACATTCAAGCATGTCAAAATTTTATGTTGTTATTCATACTCTATTATATTTCTTTTAAAAGTTAGTTCATTTTAATTTAAATTATTTTATTTAATAAATTAAGTATTTATTAATTTATGAACTCTTATTATTACTCCTAAACTGGTATGCAGCAACGGTCCTTCCCACGTTCAACGATTTCAAATTACCCGCCTTTTTCCATCCACCCATCAAGCCGTCCATTTTCATCAAGACTCCATCTCAGCCGTCCATCACTCCTCCCACCACTTCCTTTTCCTATCAACCCGTCCTACATGCCAATGAGCTCACCAATGCCCGAAACCCATTCGACGAAATGCCCCAGAGAACAATTTCATCTTTTAACGCCCTCGTCGCCTCCTACGGCCGCAGCGGCCACGTACGCTCGGCCGTGGAGCTCCTCTCTCGGGCGATGTCTCGCGGCCTTCAGCCCAATTCGTTCGCATTCGCGCCTGTCGTATCGTCTCCGCTTCTCGATCCCTGCTGCGGAAACCAACTCCACTGTTTGATCCTGAAATCCGGTTTGATCCACTCCGATGCGTACGCCGCCACGGCTTTGTTGGGTTTCTTTGGACGGAACCGGAGACTCGACGATGCGGTCAAGCTGTTCGATGAAATGCCTGCTAAGACGGTGGTCACTTGGAATGTCGTGATCTCAATGTTTTCCCATATGGGTTTTGTCGTTGATTCGATGCTTTTCTTTAGGGAGCTAATGAGGACTACGATCGGGTTGTCCGAGTGCTCGGTTATGAGCATCTTGTCCGCTTTTCGCTCTTTCGATAGTGCGCGGTCGGTAGGCCAAGTTCACGGGCTCACAATCAAAACCGCAGTGGATTCGTTCATAGTCGTCGTGAATTCTCTGCTGAATGCTTATTGCAACTGCTGCGGAGCCCATTCGGTAGTGAAGTTGTTCAATGAATTGGCGGTGCGAGACGCGGTTTCTTGGAACACCATGATAACGGCTTTTGCTAAGAGTGGTACGCCGGAGAGAGCTTTAGAGCTGTTCTTCGTGATGTCGTCAGAAGGGCTTTCTCTTACGGAGACGACGTTTGCTTCTGTGTTAAATGCTTGTAGCAGTTTATGCGTACCCGAGTTTGGTAAGCTCATCCATGCAAAAACCATCAAGCGCGATCTCCACACAAGCGCTTTTGGGGGAAGTTCACTAATAGATTTCTATGAGAAGTGCTCCCTCCGAAACGATGCTCGCAAAGCGTTCGACGAAATTTCCGAGACGAATATTGTCTCCTGGAATGCTCTACTTAATGTGTATTCCAATGAGGATTCATGTGCCTCCTTGGGTGTTTTAAAGGAGATGTTGTGTTTTGGGTTCAAACCAAACGAGTTCTCATTTTCTTCCGTGCTTAGGAGCGCATCTTGTTTGGTCCTACGGCAGCTGCATTCCTTGGTAATAAGAATGGGTTATGATAACAATAACTATGTTTCGAGCGCGATCATAGCTTCATATGCTTCTAATGGAAACGACTCTGATGCGTTGGCTTGTGGATCGGCTTTAGATTCGCAACTCTCTATTGCCGCTACAAATGTTATAGCTGGTATCTATAATAGAAGCAGTAGGTTTCAAGAGTCGAAGGAGCTTCTTCTCCATCTGGAAACTCCGGATGCAGTATCGTGGAATGTTCTACTAACTGCTTGCGCTCGTAATGGAGATTATGCTCAAGCTTTCGACTTTTTCGACCACATGCGAACTTTAGGACACTCCGTCGATAAATATACGGCCACGAGTCTATTGAGTATTTGTTCAAAGATTAACGGTCTTAATATGGGAAAATCGCTCCATGGGCTATTGATTAAGACTAATGCGGGATCTTCCGACACATTGGTCTACAATATATTGCTAGATATGTATGCGAAATGTGGTAGCTTGGAGTGTTGTGTGAAGGTGTTTGATGAAATGGGCGATAGGAACCTCGTCTCTTGGACGGCTGTGATCTCGGGGATGGGACTCCACGGGCGGCCGCGTGACGCGTTGATGTGGTTTAAGAGGATGGAGGAAGAAGGATTTGTGCCGGATAATGTTGCCCTCTTGGCGGTGCTATCGGCCTGTAGACACGGCGGGCTGGTGGAGGAAGGCCTGCGGTTGTTCGAATGCCTGAAGACTAAGTACCGGGTCGAGCGTCAGATGGATCACTATGTTTGTGTGGTGGACTTGCTGTGTAAATATGGGCGGCTTAAGGAAGCCGAACTTGTGATCGACAAAATGCCGTTCCAGCCGAATGCGATTATATGGCGCATGTTCCTTCAAGGATGTAAGAGATATGGCGTCGTAGCGATCGGAGGATGACCGGCATCTCGAGGAAAACGCGGTTTGATCGCTTAAAGCTTACCAGAGTTTTATCTTGAGTTTGAGAAGATCAGCTCGAGCTTACGCAGAAATGCTATTTTGGATAGAGCTTTTAAAGAAGCACCAGCAGCTTTTGCATTGAAATCACAGCTTGGACAGCAGCTGTAGACCATAGGCATTAATTTTCTTCTGCTATTTTTGTAAATGCTTTGGGGACAGGTGGTTTTTACACTGCTTATATACCTTTCTTAGCAAGCATAGTAATTTTAATATAGGGATAATTGTCTGTGTACCCCTGAAATATGAAGAAATATCTGATTTACCCCTCTTATTTTTTTCTTTCCAATATACCCTTCATACGTTCCACCGTTATTAAAAATACCCCTACCGTTTCCCTTTGTTAAGTTAACTAGGGTTAAACTAGAGTTAAATAATAACCGGAGTTGAAAATTATCAGATATACCTATTTTGCCCCGGTTTAGAGTTTAGGGTTTAGGGTTTAGGATTTTTTAGGATTTTAGGGTTTAGGGTTTTAGGGTTTAGGGTTTAGGGTTTTTTAGGGTTCTAGGGTTTTAGGGTTTAGGATTTTAGGGTTTAGGGTTTAGGGTTTTAGGGTTTAGGGTTTAGGGTTTTAGGGTTTAGGGTTTTAGGGTTTAGGGGTTTAGGGTTTTAGGGTTTAGGGTTTAGAGTATATTTGAAAGGACAAAATAGTAATTACACACAGATAACGGCAGTTTCAAACGGTACACTAACAGAGTTTAACTTCAGGGGTATTTTGGAAAGAAGTTGGAACGTAAGAAGGATAGTTTTAATATTAGCCTTCTAAGAGGGGTAAATCTAAAAACAGGGAAATTTTTAGGGGTACGTAGGAAATTGCCCCTTTAATATACTACTAACTTATTACCCTCTATTTATAACATGTGCACAAAGCAAACATATCAGAATATATTATAGGAGAAAAATCTCACACAAAATGTATGATCATATAAAATAAATCTAGAAATAATATGATTGAGTTTGCAGATGATTTTGTGCTGAAAAATTCTAAAATAATTCATTTACTTCCACAACATCTCTTTCACATAACTACTACTGATATTTCAGAGTGTTTTACGAGTATATCTGAAGGAAAATAGACTGTTCATTCAATTCATATATATGGCACAGTCATAGTTTTACTGCTCTTACAATGCAATCAGAATGACGAGAATTACGCGTGCCGAGACTCATCGGAGAAATCAAGGAAAGAGGCAAACACGAGAAAAAAGTTTTAAAAAGAACAACAACAATAACAAGAAGAACAACAGTGGAATGTATGTAGTTTGACAATAAAACTAGGAATTACCCTCCCCGCGATGTGCAAAATTTCGGGGGTGCTATTCCACTGCGTCTGCTACTGAATGTTTCTTTCTCGCATCAGTGCTTCTATTTTCTCGACGTCCTCGGGCGTGTCGACGCCATGAGCATCATGCTCAACTTTGATCACCTGCAAAAATGCAACAAAAAAAAAAAAAAGAAAAGAAAAAAGAACTTCATTCCATTCATGGAGTAGGACAGATTTAGTATTGTCCAAGGCTACAAGCTTTATGGCCAAGTTGATTGCAAGTGTAAGCTACATCATCTGTTCTATATAAACACAAAAGTCACACACAAAGTGATGATTTCTATCCTTAGACCACTAGCTGTCACCACCACTAATTATTTAAATTTAAGTCTTCACTGTGACTACCGACCATATCTAGCACAGGTAGCTGAGAACTTGATGATTGGTACATGAGGTCTCAAGTTTAAAGCCTAGTTGCTTCACATTTCTAGCCAAATTCATTTCCAAATAAAGCGGGTAGCTTACAATCTTTCTCGATAAATAAAAAAAAAGACTCTTCACTGTGACTGTTCTCCATTCGGCAGTTTCGAAATGGCCTATAGTTGAGGGGACTACATACGTTGTTTATTGTTACCAAAATAGTTAATACCGATATCCTTCTTATTTTTTGCACAAAAAATTCAAAGTGTAAACAAACGAGGACTTTGTGAGTATGAGATTTGGCCCCGAAAGTTACACTAGACAGTAAGGGAAAGTAGATTCAACAAATCTACCGAAGGTAATATATACATTTGCTCTGCTATACATGATAGAAGCTATAAACAAATTAAATTCACAAAATAAGACGTTTGGACTGACCAAAATAAAATTAATGATAGCAATGAAAAAAGTAGACGAGGAAAAGACTTGCTTCTGGCCATACTCTAATCATATAATGAAGTGTCTGGAATTACCTTCATCTTGTACCCATTCTCAAGAACTTTAAGTTGCTCCAGGTCTTCTTCGAGTTGCAGAGGAGTAGGTGGAAGTTGCGGATATATATTTAGAAACTTGGTATCGTAGCTCTAGATAGATATAACAAGATCTTAAGTAGGAGATAGTATCACAGCACAAATTTTTGATGCAATATATTAAATAAGCATGGGTATCCATGAGTAAAAGAGAAACCTGAATACCCAAATGAAGAAGATATGGGAACTTAGGATTAACTTTCCCAGACCTGAGAGATTCCAACTTATGAAATATAACAAAATGAATGGTCAAAAGAAACCTCATAAATAAGCAAGTAAAAATAAGTAGACGTCAAATACTAACTTGTTAAATGGGATCAGCCCCCTTGAGAAGTAAATTGCATACCCACTGTTGTTTACAACACACTTCACTCGATTCGGATCAAATGCATCTTCAGGTTTCAGTGAAGTGACAGCTGTGCTGAAAACAGCATCAGGAGCTCCCTGCATCCCAAGATTTAAATAACATTATGCGCCATCCAAAAAAAGTGAAAAGAAGAGTCACGACGTGTCTGGTGGCTTAAAATTTTGAAGAATAACGGTTGTTTCATACAATTTAACATGATATCAGAGTACAAGATCCTGAGTTCGAATCCTGTCACACTCCTAGCGTTATTTAATTTCCACCTATATAATTTTACACCTTGGGTCTATCAAAAAGTCTCGAGCCTAGATGTGAGGGAAGATGTTGAATATAAATATTAAAAACATCATTCTCGGATAGCTTAAGCTTTTGGAGAATAATAGTTATTTCATATAAATTAACATGGCGAATAATAAGGGGGAATACAGGAGACCATAAGATTAAACATATAAACTGAAGATGCTCAAATATTCATTTTACTTAACAGAGAATCTTCTAAGATTTGGAGAAGTTACGTGTAGAGAATACAAAAATGAGATTTTTCACATAGATACAGGCATTTGGTCCATGCCCTCGTGATTTCAAATAAACGGGAAGATCAAAAATTATTTGCCGGATTCAGGTAGCTCCAGATAGCCTAAGTGCTTCACCGGCCATAACCAACATTTTGTTAGATTATACCAAGAAAAAATCTCTCTATCTATCACATTGAAATAAATAGACAATTGTTGATTAGCTCATGGATAAGTACAACCTGTAATGCTCTGACAATACCATCTATAATCTCTGGTTCAATAAGTGGCTCATCCCCTTGAATATTGACAACAATATCATAATTTTTGCCAAGTTTTTGCAGTGCTTCATTACAACGTTCAGTTCCTAGAAGTAGCCAAATTTCATCAGTATGCGTAAATATATGCTTCAATGCTTTGGGACAATTAATCTAAAAAGAGTAGGGCAAGACCATTTCTGCAGGATTCTGATGTCATTATCACATCAGCTCCAAATCCTCTACAACATTCTGCAATTTTTTCATTATCTGTCGCCACAACTGAGACAATAACAGATAATTTAGTGAAACAGTAAATATAATAAACAGATATAGAGGGAGGCTCTCTATCCATGCATTACAACATCTACTATGACAACAAACACATAGGAACAAGATTACAGAATCATAAATTAGGTAAATGATCTTGCTACATGAATAATCTTTAATGATTTTTCAAAGGGATGTAGTGCTTTTGCGACAACGAATAATCAATTCTATAGAATAGTTGTGGAATAGACTAATGAACGACCAAGGGATTGCAAACTATAATTTGAAGTCTCAAAAGAATGATCAAAAGTTTCCAATGCTTATGCCATAAATGTACAAGAAACATCAAGTAGTTCCCCCATAATACTAATAGGAAAAATTAATCAATAGTATGTTTAATTAAACGAAGAGCTTAATTAGCTCAATATAAAAATTTCAGACTGACTTCATCTCAATTAACCTACATAAACAGATAACTGTGATAGACAGGCAACAGTCCAACCAACAATAATTCGTAGTATCATAAATTTAAAAAGAAAAAAGAGAAAAAGAGACACAAAATCAACTTTTACTTACCAACATGGTCAAGAGTGGAGGCTAACTTGGCTCTCTCCCATGTTCTCTATCAAATTAAATGAAGAGTAAGTAGAGCAAAGAAACTGCACCCTATGCAACCAGAGAGCAAATGATATTACTACTACAAAAAAAATAATGCCATGAATTATAAAGGAGTCCCACTAAAATAAGTAATGCATAGTCCTAATCAACCCAGCTAAAATAGTGGCAGCAACAAATCATTTCAAAATGAGGATTTCTTATTAGCAAATGGCCACATTATCAACACTGACAGGATCTACTGAATCACATTAGACGTAAAAATTAAACCAAGTAAAAATGTGCAGGGACCGCCTCAACCATAGGCCATATTGAAATAGAGCCCTTAACTAGTTTTCTTTTAATTGACAACTCGTCGACTTTTAAAATCATTTTAATTCATTTTCATCAATAAATTAGATCTATTTATAAATTCAATGCTAACTCAGTTAAATTTAACTATTGTAAGCACATTTTTAACTGATGGAACTACAAACGACCGGATCGTGGATCTCTGACAGGTAAGTTTGATTTCAAAGAAGCTTTCAAGCATTAAAAGTTCTCCCACTTCGGGCAATGTATTAATGTCAAGGACACAAATGGCTTAGTCTTCAGTTTCATCTCATTCTAAGCTATCGATCCATTAATTTTGACAAATCCTAATTCCATAAACAGGAATAACTCAGATCAAAACAATTAGAAACATAAAGTTTACATCCGATTTCAAAATGGCTTATGGTTAGAGTTAGGGGTGGAAACGATCGAATACAGTCGAATTTTTGACAAAAATATACCCCCATCAATATTATTCCTGGGATGCAAATTCAGATACATATACGTTTCGGATTCTAAATTTTCATTATCATATCCACCAAAAATGGATTCAGAATCAAACAAGAGTCAGATTTGTATTCGGACATCATTCGAATAATAATATGTACTAATATGCATATATAAATATGATCTAGCGCAAATGAGACACATAATATAATTAAAGGTTCACACTGGTGTTAAAATTTCATATAATATTTTAACAAATATAAATGCAATTTTAACATGAAATTTATAGTAGAATAAATGAAGAACACGATAGAAAATCGGTTGGATTTTTTTACAAAACATATTCGCATCCATTTTTTAAAAAAAAAAAAAAAAATTGGATGCGAATTCAGATACAAACACGTGTCGAATGTTAAATTTTGACATTCATATTCGCATCCTATCGAATCCAGTGTCGGTTCAGAGTTTATCCTAGTTATAGTACATTCTTACTATAAGAACACTGCAAATTCCTCAATTCCCACATCAAATAGTAGAAACGCCCTATTCTCAGCCGCATCTGGCATCTTATACTCGGTTCACAAGAAAACCTAGAAACAAACTCAGATCTACGAGAGTAGACATAGTTGTGAAAACCTAGAAACAAACTCAGATATACGAGAATAGACATAGAATTAGAGGAGGGTGCTACCTGGATCATGGGCTTGCCGAGGATGCGAACGAGGGGCTTGCCTTCGAAGCGCGAGGAGGCGAAGCGAGCCGGGATGATCCCCACCACGCGGCTCCGGAGATTCCGCGACCGCCGGAGATAGAGCGCCGCCCCCGCCGCCGCCGCGGCGCCGGCGAGGACGACGACGCCGTGCGCGATCCACGCCCTGCTTGCCTCCGACCCCGACGAATCCGAGGACGACAAAGCGCAAATCGCCATGGACACCACGAAGACAAAGGGGGAGACAGTTTTTTTTTTTTTTTTTTTTTTTTTTTCAATAAGTAAGTACATATTAAAGAGAGACGAGAGCCTCATGAGGGATGCTAAACATACACCCCATTTTAGGGTGTATGATATATATCACATCTATCTAAGAGCGGAGCTTATTCTACTCGTCATTTGGATGTGACCAGTAAAATTTATCTCATCCTTAAATGGATGAGATTTTAGATGTAAAAATATTTTCCAAAAAAATTGGTTTTTAATTATTCTAATTTATTTTTCTCCGATAACTCAATACTATTCACATTATATATATTTTTTTTCTCTAAAAAAGCTATAAAAAAATTTAATATTACATGTGCATATATATAATATATGCATATCTTGCTGAAAATACAAAAATATATATTTTATATATTTAGTTCACACTTTTTTTTTGAGAGAGAAAAAAATAATATGATCTGCTTCGTTCATTTTTATTAAGAAATAAATTTTGATAAAAATATTAGATAATTATATTTCTAATTTAGGATCTCTTTAGTTCACAATAATTAAACAAGTGGCCGATATCATAATTAGATATCACGAATTCAATTCCTACATGGTGTAAATTTATGCAGGTTGGTGGAAGGATTGTCATTTTAAAGGGACCAGCATCCTGCCTTGTGGTCAGAGGTCAGCTTGGGCCTAGTTACATTCAAAATGGCGGAAGGCCAAACTGGATGGAGTCATAATTGAACCCCGTGTATATTGTGTTATACGTTTTAAATGAATTAGTTATATTTTTCTCACATCTCGAAGGTTATCCTTCAGGACTCGAAGGAAAAGCCTAGACCTTGACCTCAAAGTCCGGTCTTTACCGCTAGGGTCTGATTCTTTTCATCAAGATCCGAACTCTAAATCTCTCTCAGCATAATTTTGTCTCGTCACAAAATTTTTAATTTTACTATTTGAAATTTCAACGTTTTTCTAATTATTTCGAAATTCTCGAACCCAACTTGAACTTGTCCACAGTTGCATCTTGATTGTTTTCACTTTATTGAACAAAGTCTAATATTATTTTATTCTGTTTTTGTGCGAAAAATATTTCAACTAATTTGAACCGAAAACTAAATAAATTAGAAAAAGTTGAGGATGTTAAAAAAATTATTATTAAATATAACAAAAATTCTAATTTATTTGATAAAATGAACATTAAAAGAATCGAAAGTTGAGGATGTTTCAATCATATGGATTTACTCCAAGGGTTCTTACTTAGGGTGAAATGAGATGTTGGAATCTTATTATTATCAGCCTTGTATTTGGATTCAAATTCGAATGTTGATTTAGAAAAATTTCTAAGATTCAAATTCACATACACACTGAACTTTTTGATTTCAAATTTAGATGTAAATTATCTGAATCTAAAATTGGTTTGTACGAACCAGCTCTAAGACAAAAACATTATCCTCTAATATAGTTTGTGAAAATTTTTTGGGCTCCATTTGAAACTTAATTTCAATTAGATAAATTCGTGTCATATATTTTAACTAGTGTTTGTAATTGTTATTGCAGAAAAGGAGATGGATGAAAATATTAGTAAGTTAGGCAATCTCATTGACGTACAACCGTGCCAACTCAACCTACCAAATTCGAATTTTAATTTACGGTCTGATTGGGTGGTCAGCGATTTGTAGACACCTTTGTTGAGTGTTGAGTTCGTTTACGCACAAAATGAACGCAATAAATGAATTCAACGCGAAAAATCAAGCAAAAAAATATTATTTTTGTCCTTTCAGTAGGACTAGGATGTCCAACCAAGAATTCGGACGCTCTTATGTATACTGGCCCAGCAGACCGCAACATGCGCTCAACGCCGCCATTAAAAAGAATTAGACAATTGCCGATAATAACCATAATAGTGTAAAAAAAAAAAAAAAAAAAAAAAAAAAAAAAAAAAAAAAAAGCTTAACTTCTTAATAATAATTACAGAAGTTGTTAAATAGTTACTGAACTAAAAAAATCTATCCATATTATAATCAAATAACAAAAATATAAAATAGCTACTAAATAAATAATTAGAAATCTATATAAACTAACTAAACTAATTAATTATTTAAAGCTACAAGAAATGATGTACGACTAATTAAAAGAGTGTACTTTGGACGTACCGCTCACTTACATGAACTTTGTTGATGCGTTGGTACTTTATATAGAGAGAGTTTAGAATTTCGAGTTTAATTATGATGTTTAGAATTTAATCATTGTTTTTAAAATTTTATAATAATTAATAATTGTCAACAGTATTGTGGGAGTAAAATAAATAATAATAAGATGTTTGTAACTCATTAATATTTTTATAGTTCTTAAATTTTCTATTAATCCAATACTCAAATTTTTAAACTAGAATTATTAAAATATTCATATTAGAAAACAATATTTGGTGAGGCTAATCGTCTCGAAAAGTTAAAAAAAAAACATATCATTTAAATGATAAAATTATTTTTAAACTGTTTCTTCCAACACTTGATTAGTTATGTCTGCGATCTTGAATGAGTCATTTATATATATGATGGGTATATCTATATGTGGGTATCAGGTATTGCGGATCCATGACTTTCAATAGACGCAAGCATCTATTGTTTACCTCCGTTTTAAGGAGGATAGAATAAATCGTATCCTAATGATATATCGAATCCTAAGTATATATATATATATATATATATATATATATATATATATATATATGTTAGGATTCAGCTGGATTTAAAGTTGACTAGATCCCGAGTATATGTGTTGAGAACTAGTCGACATTAAACTCTAATTATATGTATTAGAGTTTAATTAGGTTTAATTGGCTCTAAGTATATTTGTTTACCTCCGTTTTAAGGGAGGATTGAATAAATCGTATCCTAATGATATATCGAATCCTTAGGATATATCGAATCCTAAGTATATATATATATATATATATATATATATATATAACCTATACATATATATATATATATATATATATATATATATATATATATATATATATATATATATATATATATATATATATATATATGTTAGGTATATATATATATACTGTATTAGAGTTTAATTAGGTTTAATTAGCTCTAAGTATATGTTTTAGAGTCCAATTATATTTGATTCCATATTTGGCGTATGTTCCAAAGTGAAAATATGACCAAAACCCCAGGATATATATTGAGATAGATTGAATTTGATGCTAGTAAGTCCTGTATGTATCAGGATTGGCCAAGTTTGATATATCTTTCACCCTACTAATATGTGTTATGGCCAAGTTTGATATATCTTTGTAACGACCCAGCCCACTAGCAATAATAACTCGTTGGGCTCAAACCACAGCCCAAAACGCTTAAGCCCAGTTATTATTACTAATGTCCATGTCTGATATAAACTCAATCACAATTCCATCCACATCCGATGTGGGACTATTGGGGGCGTCACAGACTCCCCCCGTTTAGGCCTGACGTCCTCGTCAGCCCAAACACACACACACAGCAGCCCAAGATCACCAGACGATATGAGACTCGTCTCGCTAGTCCTGTCATTTAGACCCAGACTCAGCCGAGACTCGCCGCACACTTCCGGCTGGTTATTAGCTCTGATACCAAATGTAACGACCCAGCCCACTAGTAATAATAACTCGTTGGGCCCAAACCACAGCCCAAAATGCTTAAGCCTAGTTATTATTTCTAATGTCCATGTCTGATATAAACTCAATCACAATTCCATCCACATCCGATGTGGGACTATTGGGGGCGTCACAATCTTTCACTCTAAATATGTGTGTCAAAGTAAAAGGTCGATTAACCCTAGATATATGTATTAGGATCAATTGAGTTGATATGGTTTCTACTCTAGATATATGTGCTAGAGTAAAAGGTTGACTAGACCCTAAGTATATGTATTAGGGTTAGTCGGGTTGATTTGAATGAACTCTAAGTATATGTGTTAGAGCTCGATCGAATTTGATTTGGTTAAATTCGAAGTATATGATTTAGAATCTAGTCGGTTTGAATATAGTTTTAACTTAATTATATATGTTAAGGCGATGGGATTAAATAGGTATTGGGCTTTATGTATGGATTGGATTGGATTTTGGGTTTTATTTGTGGAGCGGATGTGTTTTGGGTTTTATTTGTGGGTTGGAATGGGTTATCAATTTTATTTGTAGATCGAATGGGTTTTGAATTTTATTTGCAAGTGGACTGGATTTGGGGCAGTATGTGGACTGAGCCTATGTTATATATGGACTGGATTTGGAACCCATATGTCGACTGGGCTTATATTATATGTGGACTGAATTCAGGATCCGTATGTGGACTGGGCCTATATTTTATGTGGACTGGATTCGGGGCCCGTATGTCGACTGACCTTATTTTTATATGGATAAATTTGAGGTTTGTATATAGGGTGAGATTTATTTAACAAAGGGTTGAATTCATTTATTAGACCTCTTTGAATTGGACTTGGGCTCCAAGTTGATTAGGGCTCATTTGAATTTTGTTTGGAATTAGCACTGGATTCAAAGAAATTCCTATTTATTTCGATAACCTCTTTTATTTTTATTTGATTTTTGGTCAGAAGAAAATTCCTTTATCTTATTTTGGGGTCCGAAGAATTTTTCTTTTTATTTTTAAATAATTTGCGGTATGAAGAAATTTTTGTTATTTTATTTTGATTTGGGGTCCGAAGAAATCTCCTTTATTTTATTTTGATTTGGAGTCCGAAGAATTTTTTTTTTTTTAAATAATTTGGGGTTCGAAGAAATCGCCGTTATTTATTTTGATTTGGGTTCTGAAGAAATTTTCTTTATTTTATTTTGATTTGGTGTCAGAAGAAATTTCTTTTTTAAAAAATAATTTGGGGTCCGAAGAAATTTTCGTTATTTATTTTGATTTGGGGTGAATTCCTTTTTTTAAAATAATGTGGTATCCGAAGAAATCAACTTTATTTTATTTTGATTTGGGGTCCGAAAAAATTCTCTTTTTTAAAATAATTTGGAGTTCGAAGAAATTTTCATTATTTTATTTTGATTTGGGGTCCAAAGAAAATTTTCTCTTTTAAAATCATTTTGGTCTGAAAAAATTTCAGTTATTTATTTTGATTTGGGGTACGAAGAAATCTTCGTTTTGATTGAGCCTAAATTCAGGTATCCGAAAAAATCACCTGAACCTGCTTGGAACGAGCCTAAATTCAGTTGTCCGAAGAAATCACCCAAATCGACTTTTATTAAACTTCTGCGATGCTTTTTTATTTTTTTTTTTATTTTTTTTTTTTGTGCGGTGGTGACTCCATAAAGTGGAGATGTCCGAAGAAACGGAGAATGATCCTCCTCCGCTCTTCCATCGAAGAACATTAATATATGAGTTAGCGATGTTGATGAGAATGTGGTGTAAACCACCTATTCCCTTGAATGACGGCTTCGAATGTTCCTCCTCCGCTCTTCCATCGAAGAATATTAATATATGAGTTAGCGATGTTGATGAGAATGTGGTGTAAACCACCTATTCCCTTGAATGACGGCTTAGAATGGAATAGAGAGGTCCGAAGAAACAGAGGATCAATGATCCTCCTCCTCTCTTCCATTGAAGAAGTAAATATGGGATTGGGTGGATGGAGATGTTGATGAAGACGCTAGCCGGGGCAATCGTGGTGATCATGGGATTGGATAGTTGATGTTGATGAAGACGCTGGCCGGAGCAATCGTGGTGATCATGGGATTGGCTGGTTGGAGATGTTGATGAAGAAGCTAGCCGGGGCAATCTTGGTGATTGACGGCTTCGAATGGGGTGGTGGAGTCCAAAGAAACGGAAGATCAATGATACTCCTCCCCTCTTCCATCGGAGTCGTCAACCTAGGATTGGGTGTTCAGCAAGAATGATGAGGTAACGGTGAGGATGAGGATGGTGATAAGTTCACGGCCGACATAATTTTATTTTATTTTATTTTATTTTTTTTTTTTTTTATCTGAGAGAGTATGATCGGGGTGAGAAAGTTAAAATATGAAAATTGAAAATATACGATATAAACTTAAAAAAAAAAAAATTAAAGTTATTATACCATTTTTAAATGTACAAATTTTACTTAATTTATTATTATTTTCGATATCATTATATTGTCTTATTAAATAATTAAAAATAATATTAAAATCATAATGGTTACAAAACAAAAAAAAATAAAATAATATGGAATTTAGTAAGTTTTATTTTATAATTTTATTAAGAATTAAATTATTTCATATTAGAGAGTACAGTTTTAAGGACTAAATTATAATTATGGAAATATATTTATAAATTAAATTATAAATAGTGAATTGCAGATCATTCTATATATTTTTATTATCAAAATTGGACGTTATCCTTGCAAATAAAACAAGCAATATATACAGAGGGGGGAAGAGGTGAAACACATAGTTATTAATCTTATATGCTTAGTCTTGGTCTCAAAAAAAAAAAAAAAAAAAAAAAAAAATATATATATATATATATATATATTTAGCCAATTCTTAACTGCATTTGGTTTAGGCATAAAGTAGAACGATTTATTTTAGGAATAAGTATAAGTTTAGGAATAAGCAATAACTAATATAATTTAATTAAATTTTAATTTTTTCTAAAATAGTGCAATTGGGTGGGGGACTTTTCGGTTAACCTTATCCTGAGAAGAAGGGTGGACGGCTTGCTCTTCTCGGTCTCCAACATTTATGGACCAACCTCTGCTGCCTTGAGATCGGCTTTTTTCCTTGAACTTCGGTCCATTGGTTCGCGGTCGGCGGGGTTATGGACGATTTTAGGCGATTTTAATGTCCTTCTTTCTCTCCGGGACAAGAATGGTCCGCCTTCTCATCTGGCCGACATTCTCAACTTCAGAAGAGTGGTGACTGATCTCGGACTCTTGGATCTCCCCCTGCGGAACAGAAGTTTCACGTGGTCCAACGGCAGGCGTCTCCCTACTCTCGAACGCCTTGATCGGGTTCTGGTGTCCACAGATTGGCATCTTTCTTTCCCGCGTTCTACTCTCCGCGCCTTACCTCGGCCCAGGTCTGACCACACCCCCCTCCTGCTGACGGCATTCTCCTTTGTGCCGTCCCCCCACCTGTTCAAGTTTGAGTCTTACTGGCTCCGTTATCCGACATTATCCGAGGCGATCTCTACGGCGTGGAATGGATCACCTAATGGGGGCGACTCTGCTAGCAGAATCGCGGCGAAACTCAAGAGCGTCCAGTCTGCTCTCACCTCTTGGAGTGCTGGACTCAATTCTAACATCTCCATTCAGAAGGATCTTTGTCTCAGATGGCTTGAGTGGCTCGACCTGGCGGAAGAGAGTAGACCCTTAATTGCCTTGGAACATTCACTTAGACCTCTCCTAAAAATGAGATACGAAGAATTGTGCTTGCAAGAGGAAATCAAATGGAGGCAGAGATCTAGGGTGCAATGGCTTAGAGCGGGAGACGCCAACACCAAATTCTTCCATCTTAAAGCTTCGGGCCGTAGGAACAAGAATTTCATTTCCCACCTTGTCGACGGTGCTACCACTTGGTTTTCTCAAGACTCTATCGCTGCCCACTTGCTTGATTTCTTTGTGAAGCATCTCGGGACGGCGTCTGAAAGCGGGCCCTCCCTTAACTTTGCTTCCTTGTTCGGTCCCGAAGATTCTGAGGCCGATTTCATGAGCCTACAGGCTCCGTTCGAGGAGGAAGAAGTCAGAAGCGCCATCTTCTCATGCGCGCCGGAAAAAGCACCTGGGCCCGATGGCTTTCCAATGGCGTTCTTCCATCGCTTTTGGCCCGTCCTTAAAGCCGACATTATGGAGCTCTTCGCCAATTTTCACACTGGGGGCTTGGACCTCCGCGAGCTTAATGCCAGCTGGCTGTGTCTCATCCCGAAGAAGAGCGTTTCTACCTCTGCTAGCGATTTTAGGCCTATTTGCCTTGAGAACAGCATGGTAAAAATCATCTCGAAAGTCTTGGCTGGTAGACTTCAGCGACTCTTGGACTCTCTTATCAACCCATACCAGACGGCTTTTATCAAAGGGAGATCGCTTCTGGACAACTTTTATTGCGCCCATATCCTACTTCATCACCTACACTCTACTAAGCAAAGAGCGGCGATCCTTAAGATTGATTTTGAAAGAGCCTTCGACCAAGTCGATTGGGCTTTCCTGCTGGACCTGCTTTCGGCTAGGGGATTCGGGTCCAAGTGGATAGGTTGGATTAGGGATCTCTTATTATCCTCCAGTACGGCGGTCTTACTTAACGGCGTTCCGGGCAACTCCTTCCCTTGCAAACGTGGACTTCGCCAGGGTGATCCTTTGTCCCCCCTCCTTTTCATCATCTGCATTGATGTGCTATTCAGAATGTTTCAGGCGGTTCCTTCTACTCTCGATTTCCAGTCGGTCGGCATCGGGGATGTCAGAATCCACACCCTACAATTCGCCGATGATCTCATTATCTTTTTTGATGGCTCCGTTAGAACGGCAGGGGTCATCAATGTTATCCTTGAGGCGTTCACCGAGATCTCAGGCCTTAAAATCAACTTCGGCAAAAGCTCCATTTCCTCGGTTAACCTACCGTGCCCCGATGTTGAAGCCCTTGCGTCTTTATTTGGCTGCCAATCTCAAGGTTTCCCCATTAAATATTTGGGGTTGCCACTTTCACCTAAGGCGCTGAGAAAATCGGATTTCATTCCCATCATTGAGAAAGTGGATAAGCGACTCGCGGGGTGGAAGGGCCACTTGATCTCTAGGGGGGGGCGTTTGGTGCTTTTAAAGTCTGTCCTCTCCTCCATCCCGACTTTCTTTTGCTCGGCTTTTCCCCTTCCTAGCTGGGTTATTAATTCGATCGACAAGATTCGCCGGGACTTCTTCTGGAAGGGGAAAAGATTAAACAGCGGATTCCATTGTCTGGTCAAATGGGATCATCTTTGTCGCCCGATCAAATGCGGGGGCTTGGGGATTCGTAACCTTCGCCACTCCAACTCCGCTCTCCTTTTGAAAGGTTTATGGTCTTTTCATTCCTCCAAAACGCTCCCTTGGGTGCGGTTGCTGACCTCGAAACACTACTCCCTTCGGCCACCACTATCATCGGTGTCGCTGCCGACAGGTTGCTGCCCGATCTGGAAGGGTATGCTTTCATTTGCCCCTTTTTTCATCTCTTCCACCACTATTTCTATCGGTAACGGTAAGTCGACGTCGTTCTGGTTTGCTCGTTGGAGCGGGGATTCGTCCTTGCGGTACAGCTTCCCTAGTTTGTTTGGTTTGACGTCCCTCAAACAGTTATCGGTTTACAATTGGTTTCGTCGGGTCGGCACTCAGACCAATTTGGGTTTCCTTGGTTCTCTCGGTCCGGAACCTAGGCGGGAGCTACTTACCTTACAGGCCGCGATTAACAACTTCCGGTTGTCTACCTCCGAAGACTCGTTGCTTTGGCGGTGGAGCTCTAATGGGACCTTCTCTGTCAAGTCTGCTTACAATTCCCTTTCCTTTGACGGGGTCAACGACACTAAGATCCCGCATCTGTGGGACACTAAATTACCGCTCAAGACAAAAAATTTTCTTTGGTTAGCTGCTAGATATAGGCTTCTAACTGCGGAGCATCTTAAAAAAAGAGGTTGGGCAGGTCCTGCCATCTGCATGAACTGCCGGGCAGGAGACGATAACTTGGACCACCTCTTCTTCTTTTGTGACTTCGCGAGGTCGCTTTGGGGGGAACTACTTCATTCTTGGCCTTTCACTTGCTTCAGATTACTCTCCTACTCGGGGGATTTTGCGAGTAGGTGGAGGGGGGCGAGGAGGACTTTGAGGGGTCGGAACAAAGCACATTTTGATCTCCTTTTCGCCGCTACCTGTTGGGAAGTTTGGACGGAACGCAACAGGCGTATCTTCAACGATTGCCCCTCTCAGAGTTCCACCTGTGCTTCACGAATTCTAAACTCACTCAACCTCTGGATCAGTGTACTTGGGGGATCAGATGCTGCGCATTGGAGATAAATCCCTCCCACAGCAAGCTCACGGGATTGCTTAGCTTGCCGGACTGCGGTGCATTGTCCTCCAGATCTCTCCCGGGTACCTTATCCTTTTATTTAATTATCTAATCTTATCTTCAGTGTCTTCTGCGCAACTTCGAGCGGCGATCGGGCTTCATGAACGCACCTCTTTGACCCTGGGTCTCCGCATGGACTGTGCTGGGTTCCGGTTTACTCTCCTCGAACCAGACAACTGTCGGGAAACTCTTTGATAGACCTGGCTGCTATCCTGCTCTGCTGATTTCGAGAACTCCCTGGTCTGGAAGAAACCAGCAGCTAATGGATGCGAAATGCCGCATCTGCTTTTGCTCGGAATTCTCTGTTTTCCCTCAACGATGGTTATCTGGTTCGCGGCTTATTTTTTGCGGATTGGACTCTTCCCCTCTTCTCGTTTCTCTTATGGTAACAAGAGGAGCCCCTTTACTTGCTGAATTTTGGAAGCGGCTGCATCGCCTGTGTACTGGCAATCAACAGTATGGACTGCGTTTTCACACCCTCAAGAGATCATTTAACTGTGCTCAGCTCTGGGCATTTTTCGATACTCGTTAATCAGATCCATCGAGACTTTGGTTCAAATGCTGTGCTTGCATCACTTCAACTTCTGGCTTTATGGAGCTTGATCCTTTTCTTGGTTTTGGAACATACTTTCCACTTCTTAATCTGGGATGGGTTGGAGCTCTTTGACCCAACTTGGGCACATTGGACCTCCTGGTTGCGATTTGGATGTTCTTGGCTACGCACTACATCGTCTCTTCTAGCAGTTCTTTTGCGTTTTCAGCCTGCCGGCGGCTTTTGCACTCGAAGAAGAAGAGGAAAAAAAAAAAAAAAAATATATAAATAAATTCTGGGTTTTACACCATGGCCGGCGACTACTGCACATCATCGAGCGTCAATCAAGCAGCTTGGGCCCTCTCGACCAGGTTTTTTGTTGGGACCGCCTTATGTCCAGCCTGGTAGCTTGCTTCCCTAATTGGAGTTTAACACTAATATCCTGGTCATCAGTCATTCGGTCTTATTTAACGTTGTGTCCGATGTTAGGGGCGATGCCAAATGAGGATTTTATTCTTCTCTGTTAACTGGGTTTATGTTTTTGTTTTTTTTCCTTTGTGTGGTGTAGTGACTTGGATGTTGTTTTGTATTTTCCTTTTGCTGTCGTTGTTGTGGTCATCCCTGTTGTTGGCTCTCTAGTGTTGAGGGGACCCCATTGCGGTGTATGGGGTGATGTTCTTTCACATTTTTGGGCCGACCACACCGCTGTATTCTCACTTTGTACTCAAACAGGGTTTCACCCTGTTTAATCAAAAAAAAAAAAAAAATAGTGCAATAAATGGTGCAAAAAATTAAATTTTTAAATTTATATAAATTTTAAAACTTTATTAATTTATAAATTTATTAAAAATTAAAGTTAATATTTATAAAATTTAGACGACTTTCCGTTGATGTTTGATATGCAAAAAAATTTAAAAATTTTGATGTTTGAAATTGCTTCTTTTTGGACTAACCGTTGAGCGAGTGATGGTACTATATCCTTCCAACTATATTATATTATACTTTCTAATAGTAATTTATGCATCTTTATTTCACCTGATCAATTTAGTTCGAATGTTGATAAATAGCAAATAGGAAAAGAGATTATGTTGAGAAAGACAAGATTTATCATTTGAAATAAAATGCCTTCACCCAGAACATCTTTCAGTTGCCGGAAGAGCATTAACATTTCTTAAGACAATTTTCACTAAAAATTACCAAATTATATAACCCCACCCAAAATTACCAAACTCATAACTAGTTTTCTGATATAATCTATTAATTGATGTCTCAATCAACTCCAAAGTAGTTTACCCAAACAAATAAACAGCCATTCACGAAAATTTATCTACACTGCAGCAACATCACTAGATAGCTTCTTTAATCTTCAAATAAATGGAAAAAGAAAAAAAAATCAAGTTCCAGATTAATTGAAAAGATAAAAAAGACGACTACCGAAGAGCAAATTTCAATAGCCGGCATGAGAATTTTCTCTCAGAAGAACGCCAAAAGGCAAAAAAACCAACTTCCACAGCATTTTTAGAGTTATACATTAACCACACAACACTCTTTATACACACATTTTAATATAAATAAAGAGAGAGAAGGTGAAACACATCGTGCCGACGACAATTAGTGAAAGGCATCACTAATTCCGGTAAAATTACGTAAGTGGAAATTCCAATTAGACGATCACAAAATTTTGATGCTATGTAAATGTTTTAATAAGACAGGGAAATTGCCGACAATAATTCCATCATTTACAGTTTTCTTCATCTATCAGTTGGTCTAAATCCTTTTCAGCTTCTGAGATGATCTTCAGCTCTTCCATTAAAGAGCTGAGCTTCTTCGCGTCGTCTTCTTGAACACTTTGTGGCGCTTTCTCCTTATAGCCGGAAGTATTTATCTTCTGTGATAGAATAGACTGTTGCCTGCAAATAGCATCGGAGAATAATTACACGACAAAAGTAGGTAAAAAGCCGAATAAATGCTTCTGAGGACCGAAGGTTCTACAAAAGTGCAGTTCAAGTATTACTTGTTGAAAAAGCCAAAAACTTAAGAAAGTCAAAGCTTCTTCTTTCCAGGCCCAGAAGCAGGCTCGGCTTTCACAACCATGCAGAAGCTCCAGAATAATCAAGTTATCAAACATCTAGAGTTCTTCTGTTTTCAAAGGGCAATATGTAGGCAACATCTCTAAGGAACAAGCTAATGCATTCGGATAGCAGTTTGCTATATCCGGCTATGTTAGGTTGGGGGATATCCACCAATATATGATGGAACAAGTTGTTCCAGCCTAAACAAGTTGTTCTGGAACCACCCGTTAAGAGTTGTTCCCTAGGAAACTTGGAAGAAGGTTGTCCCTCTCTTTATTCCTTTATATTTTATTCCCTTATATAAAATAATAAATAATTAAGTAAATATATTGATATAAATAGTGGAGCTAGAATACTTTTAATAGTAGTGGAATAGTGTCTAGGGTTTAGTGGGGTTAGGTGGAATAGTATCAATCCAATGGCACAAAAGTTGATAGTAAACACTATTCATATACTATTGATAGTATTCCGGGTGAACTCTTGATATAAATATTGTTTCTATTATAGTATATTTTTACTAGAATCTTATTATATAATATAAATTATATTAATGTGATATATTGTTTTATTTATTAATTTTTATTATATATTATTATAATATTTTAATATAAATAAAATATTATTTTTTAAAGTTGCATTAAAATTATATAATATATATAATGAAAAAAATAATAATTATACTATATTTTTATTAAGTATAATTTCTATTATATATAATAATATATGTAGCATTGTAAAGCATATAAAATAAATTTTGTATTACATAACATAAATTGTACAATATAATATTATAAATTATTACATATAATATAGATATTATACATATATTATATAAAAAAATTAATTTTATATCATAAAATTTATATAATATTAAGATTAAATATAAAAGTTTGAATTCTTAATGTAAATTATGTATATTATTATATCTTTATAATTTTAAATATGTATAGACATTGTTCTTTTGACTTCCTAAGCAAACACTACTAAGGATATCCTCGAAAATATCTTTGAGTGCATCCAAATATTAATTTACAGTTGTTCGAGCTTATAGTATGATATCCCTTAATTCTTGGGGACAATAAAAGTTATCCTCTAGAATTTACCAAACGCAGCCTCCGAAAATAAAGTGACCGCCCAATGCATGGTTAAGAGAACTTCCAACTATTAACAAAAAATTTTAGATACAAAGTGCCTCAAGCCCACAACAACTGAAGATTTTCCAGAGCATATGCCTCAAAAGATCTTTCCAAAGAGATGGAAATGTTCTCTTTTTTTCTTTTTTATTCTTTTAAGAATTGTTATGGAAGTTGTAGAAAGAACATTTCTAATTCTTCTCAAATGTTTATTATTTTTGGGTACAGAAAAGATAGCATTATAAAAGAAACAGATCAGGAGCAACTTGCGCATAAAGGGTGTAAGATACTTGGAATAAATTTGGTTAAGAGAAGCATTATTGTCATCTCATTTAGAAGAAACTAATATGAGTTCACAGGATAAAAAGAAATTGTGTTGTTGCTCAATTCAAATACAGATGTATTAAAACTCACCTATGGATATCTTCTCTCTTTTTCCTGAGCTTTTCTCGCTCAGCTTCTGCATTAAGAGCGCCTTGAAGTTGAAGGTACACCGATAGATTTTCATTCACCACATCTATTGCACACCCAGTTGGAGGAGCGTCATCATCAGTTAGGATCTACACAAATTTAATCAAAAGATCATACATTACTTCACTACAAAAAGAAAGCAGCAAAAGATGAGTAAAACAACTTCACAGAGCACACATACCACAGTGATCACACTGATTACTATAGTACATATGGATCCAGTTCTGAACTTAGGTTAAGAGTACGGAGGGATAGCATTCATTTGGCCACATATGTTACTGCGGCATTCATTTCAGATTAATATGGCAAAACTGAAGGCATTTGAACTGCTCAAAATAGTGAACAGATTAAACTATAACAACCCCTCTTTGTATTTCAACCAAGCACTGAATAATATAATTCAGCGCATGCCGAACTATATGATTTAAGCGTCCCACATTTATACTCCCAACTAGCTTGTTGGGTATAAGTACTATGCCATAATAACATCTGGCTATAACATCTAACCATTTGGCATCACACCAGGCTGGATTAAGTAAGATATTGGAATAGCCAACTATATAGACAGTGCCTCGGCGCTCCAGCTAAAATAATGCTCGTTTTTAACAACACTTAAATAAGCCTGTCTTAGGATTGTAACTATGCATTGTCACTTTGCAATCCATAATGAGTTGAGACTAATATAGAAATAGAAACTCTTCCATACTGTCTCAAATTGTCTAAAATTCATATAATTACTATAGGAGAACAATCACCACTGTTCAACTAATGGCAAATGCCTATAGCATATAAATCATTATGATAGAAAAAAAATTTAAAATTTCTGATCACACAAAAGCATAAAGATGGCAATGATTACAGATTACACTTATTATACGAATAAAGACGGAACCTTCAGAGATGATATAGAAGCAAGAGTCACAATTTGGAACTCGTAACTTCTCACAATGGCAGAAATATCACTGCCTCGGCAAAGTGCAAAAGATGGATATCTGTCAAGAAAACAGAGGGGGCAAGTTAATACTGCAAGAAAATGCCAAATGTGAGTTTAACAATTTGTTAAGGATCAGATCTATCATAAATGTCCCACACCTTTCATTTTTATCGCTTGCCGGGCGAAGAGATCTTAGCTTTCTCACGGTGCCTATAACAATCTCCATCTCACTTTCGATCTGCTCATTTGTCCACTCCTGTTTATGACAACAAATTTAATGCAAAAATCACTAAGTGTAGATTGCATGTGGCGTCCTCTACTTTTTTTGTGTAGTGTCAACGTGGTCCCAACCATTCAATTGTTGCAAATCCTAACACTTCAGTTTTTTTTCTCCATCAAATCAGAAAAAGATGTACACATAATCATCTAATTGCCACCTAAGTTTTCAGGCTACTTATATTGTGATCGCATCGATATTTCCACCCAATTCAACCAAGAAATTTAACAAAAAGATTATGATTGCAAATGAACACAGAAATTAGAGACCAAATTGTTACCAATTGAAAGGTTGGCGGCCAAACCAAAACCTCCCAAAAGACTCGGGAAGATTCAGAATTTCCAAGAAAAATGGACTAAGAAATAGAAGATCAAAGATTTTCACCTCTACAACAGAAGGGTAATCTGATATCATTATAGAATCTTTCCTGCGAGTGTCTTCTGCCTGAGGAAGTCGCTGCCACAGCTCTTCTGTAATAAACGGCATGAATGGATGTAAAAGGCGCAAACCAGTATCTAAACATATCCACAAAGCATCTCTAGAAGCCTCTCTAGCAGGCACAAACTCTTCTGTATCATTAAAGAAGTAGGGTTTGATAGCCTCGATGAACACATCACAAAGTTGGAATTGCCACCACGAGTATACAGCTGTAGTTGCATCAGCAAACTTGTATGATTCTAAAGATGATACAGTTTTGGCCACAGCTTTATTAAGAACAGAAAGTATCCATTTACACACAGATGGCATTGAATGCACCACTATACTTGAAGGGGGTGTATAGTTATCCCCTAGCTTGCCCATGGCGAATCTTATGGCATTCCACAACTTATTGCACCATTGCCGGTACCCCACAACTCTTAATACATCGAGGTTTATTTTATCGGACTGAAACAGGCAGAAAAGCAAAAAAAAATTAGTTAGCATAACCAAAAGAGATACAAGTAAAACTATTCACTTACGTATATAACCCTGCCAAATCTGCATCTTTATTGGGCTTCAACAACTTTTTTACTTACATGATCCTTATTTACAAAATTGCCCCTCATTTGATAACTTTTATCCATAAGCATTTTTGTAAGAAACTGCACTTTTCGAGGGGTGTATATGAATATTCACAGTTTATAGGGATTTATACATAAATAGAAAATTTGGCCGGCAAATACATATTTATAGGCCCCTAATCAAAATGAAAAGTAGATCAAGTGGATTCAAGAGATGACCTGAGCAGTGTAAGCAATGAGGGCAAAACGAAGGGCATCAGCACCACATTCAGCAATACCATTTGGGAAATCCTTTTTCTGACCTTCTTTTGCAATGGCCAATTCATTTGGATCCAAGTTACCCTCTTCTAGCCGTTTGTGGAGGCCTTCTAGTGATATGCCATTTATTACTTCGAGGGGATCAACAACATTGCCAAGAGACTTGGACATCTTCCGTCCATGCGCGTCACGAATCATGGGATGCAAATAAACCTGAGTAAATGCAAATTTTAGTATTGATGGTTTATCGACAACATATCATGCACAATTCCAACAGTAAACAAACAAAACAAACCTAATAGCCTTCACAGACAATCTTGGTCTACTAACAACCCTCATAAATTCATTTTCCTAAATCTGCAACTATTTTTTTTTTCTGGTACGTAAGATAAATCTGCAAAATTTTAAGACTTTGTAAAGACACATACAAAATCAAATTGGACATTGCATTTTCTTTTCGACAATTGACTAACAAAAATGTACAAACTTAAGACCTAAATTGTAAATTTGAAACTCTAAGGACATACTTGAAAATTCAGTAAAACTAATTATACCTTTCTAAATGGCACGTCACCACCAAGTCTCATACCAAGCATCACCATCCGAGCAACCCAGAAGAAGAGAATATCATGCCCAGTCTCAAGAAGAGAAGTAGGATAGAATGCCCTAAAATCAGCTGCATCATCTGGCCAACCAAGTACCGATAATGGAAAGAGACCAGAAGAAAACCATGTGTCTAATACATCAGGATCTCGACTAATTTGGAATTTCTTTCCTGAAAACCTCTCTTTTGCCTCGGAAAGTGCTTCCGCCTCGTTTCTTGCAACCACCCAGTGGTCATTATAAGAACCTTTGTCTTTAAGCTGGTCATCTTCCATAGTCACGTACCAAGCAGGAATTTGATGACCCCACCAAAGCTGCCTCGAAATGCACCAATCCCGAATATTCTCGAGCCACCTGCGTCGTCAAAAAGGTTTGGAACCAGAATAATTATTTCGTGAACTGTTTGGCCTGACTTGTAGAATAGGTTCAAACTTTATCTACTCCGAAAAGCAAAAGATCGGCATTTGGCAAGAAAAGAAAAAGTGTCTAGAGATTTTGCTGGCGCAATATGCTGAAATGAGCTATTATAACCCCAGAATCAGAAGCACCATTTGAAGCTTCTGCTTCTACTGCAGTGGGAAGCTCTCAAGGAAGAGAACAACAAAAAAAACTCTGGGTGACTTCTCAAACAACTTTAGTCAACAACACGTGAAACCAAACAGGACCTTAGTTAGAAGTTCTCTAAAAATATAAGTTATTACAGGATAAAGAAAAGTTCAGTGAGGAAAGAAAATAACTATACCGGTACCAGTCCTGCTCATACTGCTGTGGAATAATCTCAATCTTCTTGGACCTTACTGCTTCAAGAGCTTGCTTCGCCATACTATCACAACTGACAAACCACTGTGGCTTAATCATTGGCTCTATTACATCATTACTCCTCGAACAAATGCCGAGGTTCATTTCATTCCTCTGAGAACCCCTATATAAACCCTGATTCAAACAAGGTCTTGTCAACAGCACTTGGAAATATTACAATGGTCGTATGTGAGGTATTATAGAACAAATAGTATTGGGTCAATGGCAATTTTAGTATAAAATATGCGGTGATACCTTTGCCTGCAATGCCTCAGTAACAGCTACACGAGCTTTAAAACGCGGCATTCCTTCAAAGTCCGAGCCTCCATTACTATTTATATTCCCTTCGTCAGTAAAGATATTAATAAAATCAAGCTTATGCCTTTTCCCTACTTCAAAATCGTTCGGATCATGAGCAGGTGTAATCTGCAGAAGGAAAAGAACCCAAAACAAACAAAAAAAAGAAACAGAAATTACCATATGCGACAAATATAAGAATGTAGAGATAATTAAATATAACTTTGACGCCTCACTTTCCAGGGGGTCATCCATCCTGGGACTACTCTAGTCCTAGCCTTAACCCTCTTAACCTTTTGGGCCTAGCCACTGCCCAAAATGCTATAGCCGGCTTAAGAGGTTTAGTTCTATTATACCTTATATATAGGACTAATCCAAATTCTAAGGGTATTACAATAACCCCTTTAAAATTATCTTAACTTACGAACAAATCCCTGTAAAATCTGAATTTTGATATATGCCCTTGAAAATCTTAACTTTTTACATAATACCCTTGAACTCGTACGGCTTTTTGGGAATAAACAACACTTTCGAGGGATATGTAAGAGAATTCAGATTTTACAGGTGTATCTATGAAATAAATTGATTTTCCAGAGATATATATGTAGAAATGCCAAAAATAGAAAAGTGATGGAAGGAAATAAGTTTATTAAATTGAATTTATAAATATAGAGAGAGAGTAGAGCTTATATGCTTTTAAAAGCATAAGCACATTCATATTTGTGAATTTTTTACCATTGGATTTGTATTGGGATTTGTGTTTTTGTAAAGTCAACTAAAGAGAGAGAAAGATAAAGTAAAAAGCACAAATCCCAATACAAATCCAATGATAAAAAATTCACAAGCATGGATGGGCTTATGCTTTTAAAAGCATTTAAGCTCTACTCTATATATATATGACTAGAGAGAGAGGGAGAGAGAGAGAACTAGGCTACTATACTTTTAATAGCACCCAATCATTGGTGCTATTAGATTTTTCGCCCTTGGATGAAGTAATGTGCAGTTAGGATGATAGTGGGCCCCTGTGGTTTAGTGGGTGATTGAAAAAATAGTATGATCTAGCAGGTGGAAATGATCATAGGGATATATCTAATGGCGGAAAACTTGGTAGCACCAAGTGCTTGGTACTATCGATAGCATAGTAGCCGGACTTATATATATATATATATCACTACTTGTAAAGAATGCTTACCTTGACAGCCCCCGTTCCAAAATTAAGATCCACGAGCTCATCATCACAAATAATTGGAAGTCTCCTCCCATTGAATGGGTGGATTGCATATTTTCCATGTAGATGTTTATATCTCTCATCTTTAGAATGAACGGCTATTGCAGTATCACCCAGCATTGTCTCTATCCTCGTCGTAGAGACTATAATCTCGCCCAATCCTCCTTCAAGAGGATAAGCAAACGACGACAATACACCAAACTGAACTGGACGATCATAACCAGGAACTTTTAATAAAGTTTCTTCCTTAATTTCTTTATAGTCAACCTACAAATAAGTACTTAAATGTAAAATCAATTCTTACTTAGAGAAATACAAAATTTTTCATTATTCAAGTAAATGGTTGACAAAATATAAGTCATTCTGTACCTCAATATCAGATACTGCTGTTCGTAAGGTGCAGTCCCAATTAACAAGGCGGTTATCCCTTCACACACATAAAAGTAAAAAATGAGAGTTATTGGAAAGAGAGAAAGCAAACACGATATAGTTCATCTAAGAATATTCTAGAGCAGTAAAGAAGCATAGTCAGGAACATGAAGGTAAAAAAAGACTTGATCAAGCTATCCAACACCTCATTATTCAAGAGGAAGAATGAGAAAGTTCTTCTCCAGGTTAAAATATTTAGCAAAAAACCCTTAAGGTCAATGTAATCAAGCCGACCTGTAAATTAAACCTTCTTTGTATAGCCTAACAAAAGCCTCAGTAACCGCATTTGATCTCTTCTCATCCATTGTGAAACACTGATTCACAAATTGAGAAAATGTATATAATATAAGAAACTTTCATGAAAAGGAAAGGTTGTGTTTTATCACTAGCACTATGCTGCTTTCTTAGCTGAGAAATAAATAATAGCAAAATGGATTTGACCTCACGGGACCAGTCAAGTGAAACTCCAAGTCGACGTTCTTGAGTTAATATGGTGCTGCCATACTGATTTTTCCACTTCCAGACCTATCAAGCATTCATGCAAGAACAAGTGGATAAATACTTAATCATTTTTAAGAAAAGAATCAAGAAAGTCTCTTATTATACACATAAAAAGATTACATATTTGCACCAGTATTCAGTGAAACAAAAGGTAATATATAAACAAAGCACTCACTTCAGACACGAAGTTGTCACGTCCAATATCATGCCTGGTTAATTTTCTTTCACGCATAAGCTTCTTCTCTACGACAACCTGATATATGCACCAAAAAGAGGAGAAATGAACACCAACATTGATAAAAGATCTTAACGAAACCAAGTACTAATGTAGCCTTACTAATAAAAATTACTATAACAACAATGAGCAAAGCAAGGATTAAAGTGCCATAGCACGGGGGCGTGCGGTTGTCGCTTTGCACTATATGGCACAAGCACGCCTCCGTGCCAACACGTGGCACGCTTGTGTGCCGATAAATACGCATGACCTCCTAGTGGCACACTTTGGCACCCTTTTTTTAAAATTTTTTGTTTCCAATAAACTCTTACAATGCTATTTTGAAAGATTTAAAAAAATATTTATAAATTCTATATATAGCTTACTACACAACAATTAATATAGTGGTAGGTTTTTTATATATGTAAAGTAAAATTTAACTATAGCTTATAGTAAATAAAAATTAAAAATCGATTAACTTTGAAAGTTCTTTTGATTTTCCCCTTTTTCAGTAAAAAATTATAAAATACAAAATTAGAGAAAATAAATTTTTCATAAGATTTTTATGGAATTTGCAAGATTCGTCCATATTGATTTGACGAGGGACCGCATGATGACTAGATTAACTAGAATAGCAATACAATTGCTCCAATAATTTCTTTTAATTTTGAATCTTTTAAAAATATTTATTAAAAATTTGAAGAAAAGATTATTTTTTAATAAAAATTTTCAAGAAACCTTGTGAGATCAATCCATAAAAATTTAACAATAAATCATATGATGAATGATTAATCAAATTTAAATATCAATTGCTTCAATTTAGTTTTTTATTTTATTAGTATTTTTCATCTTCTAATTCCAAAAATAAAATTTTCAAAGTTAAATAATTATTGTCGTAAATCTCACACCCAATGCTAAATTTATCCAAAATAATTTAAAATAAGACAACATAAAGACTTAATCAAGTAGATCTAGTTTTAAATTTTTGTAAACTATAAATAAAAATTTGCATAATTTCAAATTTCTTCAAACCAGGAGCTTTGCAAGTTAGATTTATTCAAAATGTATGAAAAAAAATTAAGTTGTAAATTTTTTTAATTACTTTCAAAGATTTAAGTGTCGTGGCACACGGTGCGTGCTGAATAGTGCCGATGAGTGTCGGTCACAAAAAATAAGGAATCAAGTGCCGCCCCGTGCCGCTCAGCACGGGGCGGCACGTGCGGTGCCCCTCCAAGAGGGGCACGGTTACCCAGGGCGATACCGATTGGGTATCGCCCGTGCCGCCGCTCGGCGCTGCACATTTTTTTCTTCTTTTTTTTCTTTTTTTTTTCTTTTTTAAATCACATACGGCCCCTTTTTTTCTTTTTTTTTCCTTTTTTAAATTGCATACAATAAAAAAAAAATTCATTATTTTTTAAATCACATAGGCGTACAGTTTTTTTTTTTTAAATCACATGGGTGTACACTGTACAATAAATTTACTTTTTTTTAATCACGTTTTTTCAAAAAAAAAAAAAATCACATGGGTGTACACTGTACAGTAAATTTTTTTAAAAAAATCACATGGGTGTACAGTTTTTTTTTTTTTTAAAAAAAAAAAAAAAAAAAAAAAAAAAAAAAAAAAAAAATCGCATAGGTGTACACTGTACAGTAAATTTACTTTTTTTTTTTTTTAATCACATGTTTTTTTGGGTGGGGGATAAAAACCTACCAAAGGAAAAAAAACGGCTGAAAGGCACAAAAGCTCACCAAACGAAAAAAAAAAAAAAAAAAACCCTTCAAAAGAAAAAAAAAAAAAAAAAAAAAACCCATCAAATGAAAAAAAAAAAAATCACCAAAAGAAGAAAAAAAAACTAGCGACAGAAAGAGAGAACAAGCGGTTAAGGGAAGGAGAGCAAAGGGCTTCGCACAAAAAAAGAAAAAAAAAAAAAAAAAAAAAAAAAAAAAAGGAAAAACGAAAAGATTGGCACGAGCGGCACCGTGCCGCAATACCCGCACGGGTATCGCGCTGTCTCGCGCGATACCCGCGGGGGGTACTGCAGCACCCCCTCTGTACCGTGTGTACCGACCCGTGTCGTACAACACCGGGCAGTACTTCAAACCTTGCTTTAAACCTTAGAGCAAAGCCTACCACTTCACCAATTAAATATGGAACAACTGCAAAAAAAACAGTACATAGTTCAATATGTAGATGAAAACCAGTAAGCAAGATTTCAAATAAACACAAAATGGTACGGCACGACGGCACGGGCCATGCCAATGTCGGCATGGACCCCCGCGCCAGTGGCATGCCACTGGCACACCAGCACGGGTTTGGTAAGTTTTTTTTTTTTAGACAATGTTAGCTTGTTAGGATGTTTTAAGGTTTGTAATGCATAAAAACTCGATCCAAATTATATCTCTCATCCACTCCAAAAGTTGAAATAGTCATAAACAACTCATGAAAATACATAAATGCTAATATAAGACCAAGAATTTAAGTGTCATGGCACAGCGTGTGTGCTAGATCGTGCCGATGCATGCCAGTCACGAAAAATATAAATGTGCCGACACATAATGATATGAAATATTTACTTTCTTTAGCAACAAAATTTTTGGCACACACATAATGATATGAAATATTTACTTTCATTAGCAACAAAATATTTTAATTATTTATTATATATCTTTCTCAAATATTTTGAACTTTATAGAGAAAATTACTCACTAATTAAAAAAAAAAAAAGTTTTGAGTTGAGTCATTGGCACGGGAGTTGTATCGTGCCGATTTTTTGTTGGCACGATACGACACAGTAGATACGGCCCGTGCCGATAGATACTTAAATCCTTGTAAGACTAATAGTAAGAACATATAATGTTATAGATAATTTAAAATGTCCAAATCAAAACTCCAAAGTCTAAACTATTATATTTCAAATCCAATATTACATTGAGTGTCTAGGTGGATCAGACTGGTAATTATCATCATCAATTACCAGATTGATCCCATGATTGTAGACTCATGAGATCATTTAGTATCTTGCATTTCAAAACTTTTTATTTATTATTCTAATTTTCAGAATAAAAATAAAAAATAAGAACAATAAAAATAAAAAGAAGTAAAAAAACAAAAAAAATTAATACAGGATTGAAAGTTTTTTAATGAACATCCATGAAGAAACCTTAGGAATTCTAGATTTACAAATTCTCGTGTTACATGATAAAAGATGGCAAAAGAAGGCCTAAAAATCCTAAATCTGTATCAAGAGCAAGCTTAATGTTAAAAGTTTTACCTTGAAAGTTGAAACTTCTTCAAGTACCAAAATTTCTTTTATTTTTCGAGGGTTTTTTGAGGATTTCTCAAGTATCTCTTGAGGAAATAAGAGAAAGAAAGAGGAGACCTATTTCTCTCTAAAATGTATAAACTTTGATGAATACACGTCATAAAGACCAAAAGTGGTCTTTAATACTTGTACTCATTATCAGCGGGTCTTTTGACCATCAAAGAACCCCTTTCGACCCTTCAAATAAAAATGAGCAAATAGACCCCTGCCAACCTGTGCCGGTTCAGCACAGAGCGATATGAGGGTAACAAGCTGCGAAGCAGCGCAATATAGGGTTGGCACGCTACAATACGGAGCAGCATGCCCACACCTTTTGAGTGCCGGGCGGCACGGACCCCTACCATGTGCCAGCATGCCGCTGGCACGGTTCGGCATGGTCGGCATGGACCCGTGCCAAAGACTATTAATATCCCATGCTGCATATATAATCAGCAATATCCTTTAAATCACTTCTCCCTAAGGAGCAAGACCTTTATATTTGCCAAAGAAGGTCATCAATAATATATGTATTTTGAGAAGAATCAAACCTGGGTCGCTATGCCAGCATGGTCTATTCCAGGCACCCACAAAGTGTTGTAACCTGACATTCTCCTCCACCTTATAATTGCATCCTGCATAATAGAAAGATACCAGATGCAAAGGCATTAGCAATTATAAAGCAAATATAAAATGTAAATAATAATCAGATACAGCATAAAGAAATTCTGAAAGTAAATACCTGTATGGCAGCAGTAAGCCCATGACCTATATGAAGGGCTCCTGTTACATTTGGAGGCGGCAGAACCTACACATGGTATCATAGAAGCCAACAGATCATGTAGTTGGAAGGCAATTTTCTTCAAAGTAAACAGTTAAAAAATAAAATACGAAAATATTGAGAACAGCATCGATATCAAACTTTAGTGATTAGGTTTGGCTACCAAAAGTTGGATAGAAACATCTACAGATGCTTCTTCTTTAAGACGAGTTTCAATGTTGTTTGGGCTTTAATGCTGAAATATCAATAGAAATTTGTGTGTAAAATCAATGGTCAGTTTAGATTTTTTAACGGTAGAAAGAAGCATTTCTTTGTAATGGATATGGTAGAAACAGAATTTAACTCATGTTTTTCCATTTTAGGTGGATCCATGCTATTCAGAAAACAAGTTGGCATATATGTAACAAATAACTATAAAATTATAAAGGCACCTACTATTACAAAAGGTGGTTTTGAGCTGCTATTGTCGGCCACAAAATAGCCTGACGCTTCCCACCAGGCATACCACCTAAACAGCAAAAATATTAAAAAAATCATACAATTCATATGTCATCTCGAAATTTCAGGGCGAGAAAATTTAGTTAAGAAATGTGGTGACATACAATTTTTCTACAGCACTGGGATTATACTGCTTAGCCATTTGGTCCGAAAGAAGTTTCTTCTTCCCAGGAGTCGTTATTGGATCAATAAAATCCTCAGGCTTCTCATCATCAGCATCTTTTTTCTTTTGTTTTTTTTCGCTTTTCTTTGGACCATCAGATGTCATTTGTGCCTAACAAGCAACATAGCAAACAGGCAAGAACAAATAGATCATTCAGCTAGTGAATGTATTACCTATATTAAAACTTCTTTTCTACAATATAAAGATAACACACTGAAAATCAAACTACCTGGAGTCTGGCAGCTTCTTTTTGTTGAGCTTTTAGTTTCTTTTCTGCTTTATCTTTTACCTGTCAAGAAAACGAAATAGTACTAACTGAAAATGGGTGACAGGCGAGATTCAAGTAATAAATCCTGCATATACATTTCAAGTTTCCACTGGCACTTGACAGTAAACTATAACTGATGTAAGATAATTGAGGAACGACAAAAGTCATGCAACCTCCAGCATATAGTGAACTGAGCAAAATATATAAGTGATTTAGTTTCTATCTTGGATGTTAAATAAATGCTAAATCCAGGAGGTGCGAAAAACCATTTAGATTGCTCAAATCAAATTTTGGTTTAGCATCAAAACATACATAATGACAGTATGGCACAGAGCCACAGACAGAAGAAAAGGTCCAGATAAAAATATAGACATTACGATGACAACTTTCAGAGCTTCTACATATACAAAAAATTAAAACAAGAGGAGATAAGATAAACAAGATAAACTGTCAACCTTTTGATCCTTCTTCATTTTCCTTTCCAACTCTTTATTGTCCAGCTGCATATGGCGTAAAAAAGATTTGTCAGAATGCAAAACTCATGCCAGTTCCTTTTAGGTTTTTTAGAAAAAAAAAGGCAATCTTCCTAAGCAGTATCGCAATTTCCCTAAATTCATAAAAGTTAGTCAGTAGAATACCATTTCATTAATTAAAAGAGTCTTTTGAAAAATCAATTGTCAATACCTTAGGGGAAAATTTTGAATCTTGTACATAAAAAAAATGGCCATAGTCAATCAGTAGACAAAAAGAATAATTTGTTATACTGGCTTCATACTGTTAGTACTAAAATGGGCATGATTAGGCCAACATATCAACAGGGATAGCAGATCAACTTGAGTTAAATGTGGTCGTGGCTGGTTAGATAGTATCACCAGCACCATACCAAAAGATCCTTTTCCTATTGCTACCTTGTCTAATACACAAGCAAGAATTTAAGTGGATCACTATTTAAATTCGAATATCTAATTCGAACAACCATTTCTCACCACCTTCTTGAGAAGAATGCTCAGTAAATGAAATCTGAAATGCTTTGGAGAGTTTAACAGTATTGGAAAATGTCATAAAATCTATTAGTTCGACGAACTTTGGTCTCCGAAATAAGCTTTAACAACTATCAACGGAGTTCTACAGATAAACCATCTCATTACGCTTATTCTCAAACATGTAAGCTATCCAGTATGAAAACAATTCAGTGTTCTAATCAAATAATGCCGGTTAACTGATATCTTAAAACACCACAAAAATTAATTTATACAACTAATTAGGAGATATGATTGTACAGTGCTTTATAGAAAGCTTCAACATGCGCCATCAATAAGTTTTTAGTAACTTTCTCTGATTTATGTATAATGGCTATGCAAGAGGTAACAACACAATGTAAATATTTAACTAGGTTTTTTTTTTTTTGGGGTAAGTGCAAACCTTTCCCTCCAATGCTTTTCCTTTGTCTTCAGGCTGCAAAATCAAATAATTTACTCAGTTTCTCAATTATACTTAGTCCATTGATTATATCATACATATATACAATAAAAACACGGGCTTGAGCGCGCGCACATACAATGTGCTGAATAGAACAAATTTAAAATAAAATGGAAAAAAAAAAAAAAAAAAAAAAAAAACTTCCTTGGACTTATACTCTTGCCATATTATTCAACAGATAAATATAATTTTATTGGAAATTTTACTTATAATTAACATCAAAATATATAATTTTTTTGCCCTGCATAAAATGCAACTATCAAATACTTCAAAAATGAAACACTTACAAATTTAAAATTAAAAAAATAATAATAATAATAATAATCTTTTGAATGTTGTACGCCTCTCCAACTTCCCTGGAGAAATAATTTTAAAATTTGGAACTTTACTTATAATCACTATCAAAATCTATAATTTTTTTTTTTTTTCCCCTGCATGAGATGCAATTATCAACTACTTCAAAATGAAACACTTACAGGAGCCATGATTGAACCGCTCGGGTTGGAATAGTTAATAAACTCCAAACCTAAACCGAAAAAATTAACAACAACATAATTAGATCACCAAGCTAACTTCAATTACAGAGATGGTTCAAAATATCGACTTTTATATCACCAAAATTTAGAAAACAAAAAAAAAATCAAACTAAGAGAGCACTGTTTGATCGAAGAGGCACTGCGTCCGAATCGCCGCCGCTCCGCCGCCACCTCCGCCGCCGAATGGAGAGAGGTTTTGAGGAGACGAGTGAGCGTGGTAGGTTACGAGAGCTAGGGCTTTTGGAGGGTCGGGTCGCCGCCGCCGCTCCGCCGCCGAATGGAGAGAGGTTTTGAGGAGACGAGCGAGCGTGGTAGCTTACGAGAGCTAGGGGTTTTAGAGGGTCGGGTCGTTAGGGTTGAAAGCTTTTTTATCGGATTCGTTGGAACCGGACCGAATGATTGGCTCCGATCCAATTTTAATCGCGTTATTTAATTACGGCTGGGATTTAAGCGAATAGGATTAGGGATTTCAATAGTTACGAATACTAGAAATTTTATCCCATCTGAATTGGAATTAATTTTATATTATATAATATAAATATATAAATATTTAATATTATATTTAAATTTATATTTTAAAATTTTAAATTTAATATATTATATTTTGAAATATTGTAAAGAAAAAAAATATATTATTATTATTTCGAGTTTGAATTTTTGAGTTCAAATTTTAAATTTTTGGTCGGATTCGAATTTGGATATGAATTTTTTTAATCTGTCATAATTCGGATTTAGATTTCGAGTTTTATAATCAGGTTCGGAGTCGGATTTTTGAAAATCAATCTCGAATTTTTTGATTAAACAGGGATATACAAATCAATCTCGAATTTAATCTGTTGATATCTCTAAATCCGATGTGCTTTTTACTAAAATAGGATAAAATAGAGAAATACAATTGTGAACCACTAAATTATAATTAAGCCATCAAATTAGTGGTATCTGAAAATCTGTAATCGAATTAAGAAAATATAATATTGCAAATGCTAATGTTTAAGTACTAATTTGTTTCGCTACAAAAATTCAAATATTTTATTGTCCAAAACAAAATCCATATATTTTTTTTATTTTACAATAAAAATAAATAACAAAATATTCTAGTGCAGTTATAAAAGTGTATTTTATTTTGTACGCTTTCGTTCACACAAAAAAAAAAACAAATTAAAAACTATCTGAAAAATGAACAGGAATCCCCCAACTATGGGACATTTGATTTTATCCCTTCAATTTCAAATTTTTGTTTTTATCTGCATCTCTCTAGCTTTCAATTTTTAAAAATTAAATTATTTCAGTTACTGTAGTTGATAATTTTTTTTTTACATTGCATAGTTTTATTAGTTGGTATTCATTGATTGTTTTAATTTTTTTTGTGAAAAATAATTAAAATTATAAAGTAAAAATATTTAAAATTGAGAGGCGCCCTATATAAAAATATCATCCGGAATGGTCTAAAATCGAAACCAGAGGTGGTTTAGTTCGACGTTGGTTCTCTTTTCTTTCAAGAATTTTTTTTTAGATCTTATTTTTATGGTTTTGGTGGTACTCAGTTGATGTAGTTATTCTTTTTCTTCTTAAACACTGATTTATAAATTCTGCTTAATTTCTTTTACTTTTTTTTTTTTTTTTATGTTGTAGTGTATTTAACGTTTGAGTCAGCTTCAAAACTTTTAGTTTATTTTAAAAGCGGGTGTAATTGAAAAAGCCATAGATAATTTTTGTTTATTTTAGGACATATTTAGTTCTCTGAAAATGACTGAAGTGAATAAAAAAGTCAATTTTATAAAGTTAAATGCAAAAAATTATAGTTTCATAATTTTGATTGTTTGATTATATATAAAAAAAAAAAAATTATAAACAAACGAAATTTAAATAAAAACTCTATATTTATATTTATAATTAGAATTCAAAATTAAAATTTAAATTTAAACTTAAATCTGAGTTGAATTTATAGTTAAATTTAAGACAGACAAATAAATTTACACTTTAAATTTGAACTCATGATTTGAATCAAATTTTAATTTACTATTTGATCTTAATTTTTAAATTCAAATATAAATTCACAATTTGAATTCAAATTTGAGTTTAAATCACAATTCAACTTGAATATTACAATTCACAATTCAAGTTCAAACTGAAACTCATTAGTAACATTTAATTTAAATTCAAATTTTAAATTTCAAAATTTAAAATTAAATTTAAATAGAATTCAAATTTAAATACAATTTTAAATTTAAATTTTAAATATAGATTCACTAAATTAAATTTAAAAATTTTATATTAAATTTGAATTTACAAATAAAATTCAAAATTTCAAACTAAATTCATTTTAAATTAAGATCACATATAACTTTTTCGATAAGCTTTCTACTTTCACTGATTTCAAAATTATTTTAGCGAAAGTAAAAAATATGAGATTTAAATATAAGTCACTGTATCAATCCAGCGAAAGTAAAAAATATGAGATTTAAATATAAGTCACTGTATCAACCCATTTTTATAAAGTAAAATTTTCTATTCAATTTCGCAAATTAAAATATTTTACGTTCAATAAATAATACCGAATAGAATTGATTTTGAGGTTGGTTTAAATTTTGAACGAATTAATTTTAATTATTACTAAACAAAATTTGTAACCAGACCGGTATCACCCAAGATTCAAATTCAGCACTTCCATCTGGATTATGCTAGGTCTAATTATGTTTCAAAAAAAATATAGATGTACGTCGGCTAGATTCCACCACAGTCGCAATTCATTCACATAATCGAATTAAAATAATTATAATATTACCGATAATTTGTTTGTCTTCAATAACTCATTAAATTTATTTTTTTTTCTAAAAAATAATTTTTACTATTTTTACTAGATTCCACCACAGTCGCAATTCATACACATAATCGAATTAAAATAAGTATAATATTACGGATAATTTGTTTGTGTACAATAACTCATTAAATCTATTTTTTTTTCCAAAAAATAATTTTTATTATTTTTCTTTTTTACAATAAAAATAAATAATAAAATATTCTACTATCACCCCAGCTCTAAAATGCCTGCTTATATTATTCAAAACCTAAAAACATTCATTTTGTATGCTTTGATTCACACAAAAATCAACAAAAAAAGAAAAAAACATTCATTTTGTATGCTTTGATTCACACAAAAATCAACAAAAAAAAAAAAAAAAAACATTCATTTTGTATGCTTTGATTCACACAAAAATCAACAGATGCATCTATATATATATTATATAAAGTATATATATTTTATTACAAGAAGAACAAAAATACGAATTTATCACAAAATATAATATTAAGATATTGGAGAAAAACAAAAGATGGTTTTGACTTGCTGTTGTGAGCCACAAAAATAGCCTGATCCTTCCCACCAGGCATTCCACCTAAACAGAACAGCAAAAATATTAAAAAAAATGGGGCAATTTCTTATATACCCATAAAAATTTTCCTGTTTTCAAATTTACCCCTCTTAGAAGGCTAATATTAAAACTACCCTTCTTACGTTTCAACTTCTTTCTAAAATACTCCTGAAGTTAAACTCTGTTAGTGTACCGTTTGGAATTGCCGTTATCTGTGTGTAATTACTATTTTGCCCTTTCAAATATACCCTAAACCCTAAACCCTAAAACCCTAAACCCCTAAACCCTAAAACCCTAAAACCCTAAACCCTAAATCCTAAAACCCTAAAAAATCCTAAACCCTAAACCCTATAACCCTAAACCCTAAACCCTAGAACCCTAAAAAATCCTAAACCCTAAACTCTAAAACCCTAAACCCTAAACCCTAAAACCCTAAAAATTCCTAAACCCTAAACCCTAAACACTAAACCCAGGCAAAATAGGTATATCTGATAGTTTTCAACTCCGATTATTATTTAACTCTAGTTTAACCCTAGTTAACTTAACAAAGGAAAATGTTAGGGGTATTTTTAATAACGGTGGAACATATGAAGGGTATATTGGAAAGAAAAAAATAAGAGAGGTAAATCAGATATTTCTTCAGATTTCAGGGTTACACAGGCAATTATTCCAAAAAAAAATCATACAATTCATATATCATCTAGAAATTTCAGGGCGCGAAAATTTTGTTAAAAAAATTGGTGACGTACAATTTTTCTACAGCTCTGGGACTATATAAAATCCCAGTTGGGGAGATGGTATACCCGTGGCCACATTGCATTGGTTTTGAGATTAGGGCCCCAAACGGGCCCTAATTTGTTTGGGGCCGCGAACCCACTCTTAATTTGTTTGGGGCCGCGCACCCGCCCTTCCTCTCCCAGTTGGGGAGATGGTATACCGTTGCCCACATTGCATTGGTTTTGAGATTGTTTTAAATTTTGAACGAATTGATTTTAATTGTTACCAAATAAAATTGGTAGCCAGATCAGTATTACCCAAGATTCAAATTCAGTACTTTCATTATTATGCTAGGTACTATTATATTTGGAAAAAAAATATAGTTTATATCGGTTAAATCAATCCATACACATAATCGACATACACATAATCGAATTAAAATACGTATAATATTACCAACACTAATCAGTAGGTGATAATTTGTTTAGGGATAATTGCCTGTGTACCCCTGAAATATGAAGAAATATCTGATTTACCCCTTTTATTTTTTTCTTTCCAATATACCCTTCATACGTTCCACCGTTATTAAAAATATTCCTACCGTTTTCCTTTGTTAAGTTAACTAGGATTAAACTAGAGTTAAATAATAATCGGAGTTGAAAACTATCAGATATACCTATTTTGCCCCGGTTTAGGGTTTAGGGTTTAGGGTTTAGGATTTTTTAGGATTTTAGGGTTTAGGGTTTTAGGGTTTAGGGTTTAGGATTTTTTAGGGTTCTAGGGTTTAGGGTTTAGGGTTTTAGGGTTTAGGGTTTAGGATTTTTTAGGGTTTTAGGATTTAGGGTTTAGGGTTTTAGGGTTTAGGGGTTTAGGGTTTTAGGGTTTAGGGTTTAGGGTATATTTGAAAGGGCAAAATAGTAATTACACACATATAACGGCAGTTTCAAATTCAGGGGTAAGAAGGGTAGTTTTAATATTAGCCTTCTAAGAGGGATAAATCTGAAAACAGAGAAATTTTTAAGGGTACGTAGAAAATTGCCCCATTTGTTTACCTCTAATAACTCATTAAATCTATTATTTTTTTCCAAAAAAAAAATTCATACTACTTTTTTATTTTACAATAAAAATAAATAATAAAATATTTTACTATCACCTAAGCTATAAAAAGCCTACTTATATTGTTTAATATCTAAAAACATTCATGTTTTATGCATTGATTCACACAAAAATCAAAAAAAAAAAAAAAAAAAAAAAAAAAAAACCTCAAAGTTTTTTAATGCCAGCCAAATGCTAGAGTAAGCCGTCCAGCAATGTGGCCAAGGTCGACTTGCACCCGTCTATTGAACTTGTTACAATCTAATTACCCTCTTAGCCACCTTGATTTTAATTTAGCCCAAATTTTTCCCAAAACATATAAAGCCGATCAATCCAATATTTCATAATGCATTTAAAATCAGTATGAATTATATGTTGAAAAGTCTTTCTCCTTTCTTTCAGTAAAATATTATTTTTAAAATAGTTTAAATTTAAAAATATTTAAATTATAATATTTAAAATGTGAAGAATAATTTTATATGTTCGCATGCAAATTTATATAATACTACAATATAGAAGTAATAGAAATTAAATAAAACCTATGGATCGAAACGTGCAATATACTGTCCTAATAATAAGATTGTTCCTCCACGTACGAGATTTCGACAATCACTCCTCCGTCGGCACGACTCCGAAATAGGACAGAACAAACTGCTAATCTGGAACTTGATTTTTTTCTTTTTCCATTTATTTGAAGATTAAAGAAGCTATCTAGTGATGTTGCTGCAGTGCAGATAACTTTTCGTGAATGACTGTTTATATGTTTTGACTGCTGCTGTAAACTACTTTGAAGTTGATTGAGACATCAATGAATAGATCATATCAGAAAACTAATTATGAGTTTGATAATTTTAGATTGGTTTATATAATTAGGTAATTTTAGGTGAAGAAAAATGTTAACGCTCTTCCGACAACTGAAACACAAGATGTTCTGGATAAAGGCACCTGATTTAAAATGATAAATCTTGCCTTTCTCAACATATTCTCTTTTTTCCTAGTAGCAATTTCTCAACATTCGAACCAAATTGATCATGTGAAATAAAGATGCATAAATTACTTGTTTGTACTTGAATAATGGCATCAACATGCAAAAAAGCTTCAGCATCTTGACAGAAACAGGAGAGCGATTATCACAAGGCATAATATAATATAATTGGAAGGATATAGTACCATCACTCACTCAATGGTTAGTACAAGAAGAAGCAATTTCAAACATCAAAATTTTTAAATTTAATTTATAAATTTTGCATTTCAAACATCAACCGAAAGTCGTCTAAATTTTATAAATATTAACTTTAATTTTTAATAAATTTATAAATTAATAGAGTTTTACAATTTTTTAATTTTCAAATTTTAAAATTTATACAAATTTTAAAATTCATACAAATTTAAAAATTTAAATTTTTACACCATCTTTTGCACATTTTTGAAAACAATTAAAATTTAATTTTTTAAAATTTATAATTTTTAAAATGTTTAAATTTTATAAATTTTTATCTTTAATTTTTAATATATTCACAAGTTTATAAATATTTAAAATTTATTAATTTAAAATTTTATACAATTTTTTATATACAAATTTTTAAATTTTTATAACTTTTTAAATTTTCAAAAATTTTAAATTTTTTAATAAATTTAATTTTTTATATACAAAAGCTAAATTTAAATAATATAAATTATAATTATTTTTTAAAAATAATTTTTTTAAAGAGCAAATTTAGTCAATTAGAAAAAATTTCTCCTCTTTATTTTTCATATTTTACTTTATTAAATCAAACACAAATCTTTGTTGTTCATATTTCACTTTATTAAATCAAACACAATTTTTTTTTATATCCGTTACAATTCTAATACTCATCCAAACACAAAACTTATTTCTAGTTTATATCCAAACCAAATGCACTATATATGCTTATTTTTTGTGTGACCAAGGCTAAGCATATAAGATTAATGACTATGTGTTTCACCTCATATAAGATTAATGACTATGTGTTTCACCTCTCCCTCTCCTCATATAAGATTAATGACTATGTGTTTCACCTCTCCCTCTCTCTATAAGCATATAAGATTAATGACTATGCGTTTCACCTCTCCCTCTCTCTATAAGTATATAAGATTAATTACTATGTGTTTCACCTCTCCCTCTATAAGCATATAAGATTAATGACTATGTGTTTCATCTCCCTCTCTCTATAAGCATATATGACTATGTATTTCATCTCCCTCTCTCTATAAGCATATATGACTATGTATTTCATCTCCCTCTCTCTATAAGCATATAAGATTAATGACTAAGTGTTTCACCTCATATAATATTAATGACTATGTGTTCACCTCTCCCTCTCTCTATATATATTGCTTGTTTTATTGCAAGGAAAACAAAAATATGAATTTAACACAAAATATAGTATTAAGATATTGGAGAAAAACAAAATGAATATTTATTTGGCGCAATTTTGATAATAGAAATATATAGGATGATCCGCAATTCACTATTTATAATTTAGTTTATTAATGACTATATGTTTCACCTCATATAAGATTAATGACTATATATGTTTCACCTCATATAAGATTAATGACTATATATGTTTCACCTCATATAAGATTAATGACTATATATATGTTTCACCTCATATAAGATTAATGATTATATGTTTCACCTCATATAAAATTAATGACTATATGTTTCACCTCATATAAAATTAATGACTATATGTTTCACCCCTCCCTCTCTCTAGTTTTATTGCAAGGAGAACAAAAATATGAATTTATCACAAAATATAGTATTAAGATATTGGAGAAAAACAAATAATGGTTTTGAGTTGCTGTTGTCGGCCACAAAATAGCCTGATGCTTCCCACCAGGCATACCACCTAAACAGCAAAAATATTTTAAAAAAATCATACAATTCATATATCATCTAGAAATTTCAGGGCGAGAAAATTTTGTTAAGAAATATGGTGACGTACGATTTTTCTACAGCACCGGGACTATATTGCTTTGCCATTTGATCCGAAATAAATTTCTTCTTTCCAGGAGTCGTCAATGGATCAATAAAATCCTCTGGATTCTCATCATCAGCATCATTTTTCTTTTGCTGATCATTAAACTAGTGAATGTATTACCTATATTAAAATTTCTTTTCTACAATATAAAGATAACAAACTGAAAATCAAACTATCTGGAGTCTGGCAGCTTCTTTTTGTTGAGCTTTTAGTTTCTTTTCTGCTTTATTTTTTGCCCGTCAAGAAAACGAAGTAATACTAACTGAAAATAGGTGACAGGCGAGATTCAAGTAATAAATTCTCCATATACATTTCAAGTTTCCATTGGCACTTGACAGTAAACTATAACTGATGCAAGATAATTGAGGAATGACAAAAGTCATGCAACATCCAGCATATAGTTAACTGAGCAAAATATATAAGTGATTCAACTTCTATCTTGGATGTTAAATAAATGCTAAATCCAGGAGGTGCGAAAACCATTTAGTTTGCTCAAATCAAATTTTGGTTTAACATCAAAACATACATAATGACAGTATGGCACAGAGCCACAGACAGAAGAAAAGGTCCAGATAAGACGATTCGGGATCGTTCCCCTCAATCTCGCTAATAATCGCTTCTGCCACTTAGTGAAGTACTCTGTGGCGGTCAAGATGACACAATGCCCATTGGATCCTTGCGGCGGTGGGAGTTTCTTTACATGTAGTTCCATTCTCTCTTGTAGCCGTCTCAATAGGAGCAGTCCATACGAGACAATATGATCCAGCCGAGCGTTTAGGGTGTTATTCTTTTTCTTTTTATGCAGTGATTTATAAATTCAATTCTGCTTAATTTTTATTTTTATTTTTTTTTTTAATGCTGGGGTGTTTTTATATATTTTTTTGATTAAACAGGGTGAAACCCTATTTGAGTACATAAGAATTCATCGGGATGACCCGAAAAACTGAAGCGAACGCAACAAGCGACGCCACCAGAGGATAGAGACATCAAAAAGCAGAACGGATACATCTCGACCACTACAAACAAAACCAAAATGAGCTAACATCGGATAACAACTCTATCAGCCTCGGACCCCAATAGTAGTGTAGTGTGGGTGGCAAGTCGTCCAGTTTGGAGTGGAAGCTATTTTCCTGTTGCCATCAGGTTGAAGTCAGAATTAAACCAAATTCATATCCAATCCAGGTGATCTACATCTGGTATGCATAGGGGTTTCACATGTCTTCTTGTCCCCCTAAGGTGTAAAGAAAAATTGAAGAAAAAGCCATCCGAGAAGCATACGATTATAATGGACTAGAGCCATCAGCCCGTCCTAGTTGGATACCCTTCACAGCAAACAAAGGAGAAATAGACTCATACGTCCCCAAAATAACAGAAAGAAACCAAATAAATTCTGCCGCAGTTAGTTTGAGATAGAGCATCCTAATCCTTCTGCGCGCCCTTCCATGAGCTTTTGCTGAGCTGAGCCGGAGATAAGCAAAAGAGTAGATAATGCGAATACCACTCTTCCAGGGATGGAAGCTAGGGGAAATATAGCTCCAGATCATCCGAAGTGCCATAAAAAATTGACTCCGAGCACACATCTGCCAAGACAAGCATTCACACAAAGTTGCTAGAAATCCGGCGGTGCCGCACCTGTAGCAAAGCTCAAAATCTCGAAAACGGAAGCACCTCCTCCTAACATAGCATTTTCCTCCAAAATGACAGACTTCCCAACATAATCAAGACAATGAGAAATAACCAAACAAAAGACAAATACCCACAAAATAAAATTCCCCCAACTCGGTCACCACCTTCAAGAAGTCCAACTTGAATGAAAATTAAGAAAACCAAAGGATAGGAGCACAAAATATAGGAGGCAGAAGCTGCTGGTTGGTGGAATACTAATGATCCTTTGTAACAAAAGACAGCTGAGGCAGAAGCTGCTGGTTCCTTCCAGACCATGTAGAGGTCTGCCCTCATCATCGGCGAAGCCGGATAGCAGTCAAGCCTTAAGCATTCTCAGATGCAAGAAAAAGCTAAAAAAACCCCATCATTGACATCGGGCATTTCCTTCAAGAGAGAGCCAACACAGGATGGTATAAAAGGAGTTCCAAATGAAATGCAAAGCATTGCTCTAAACTTTAAATCCAAACAGAGATAGTAAATATTATCCAGACCGATGGTTCCGCACTCCCTCACAGCAAAACAGGGAGCACTCGAGCAGCATCAAAAAGCGTGTTAAAGACAATGCACACCTCTGGTGCACAATAAACCGTCGATGCCGCGCCAAATACAGCTAGAAATGAGAAAAGCCCCGAATGAAGAGGCGAAGGTCACCTTAGAGCAATGGACCAGAGATTGATTGTATTGCGAATTCTTACAGCAGCAGTAGCACTCTGGGAAAGGCTATTAGAAAAGATACGTCTGTTGCGTTCGTTCCAAATTTCCCAACAGGTAGCGGCAAACAATAGATCAAAGTGCCCTTTGTTTATTCCCTTCAAGGTCATCCTTGCTTCCCTCCATCTACTCGCTAAATCCCCCGAGTAATTGAACAACTTGTGGCAAGTGAGGGGCCAGAGTTGCAAAGTCTCCTCCCAAAGCGACCTCGCAAAAATGCAATAGAAGAAGAGGTGGTCCAGATTCTCGTCGCTTGCCCTGCAACACATGCAGATTGACGGTCCAAGCCATCCTCTTTTAATGAGCAGCTCCGCCGTGAGTATCCTGTATCTCGCCGCAATCCACAAGAAAATTTTAATCTTTAACGGAATCCTAATACCCCACAGGTTTCGAATCTTGATGTCGTTCACCCCATCATAGCAAATGAAATTGTAGGCATCCTTGGCTGAGAAAAATCCGTTGGTGCTCCATCTCCAGAAAATCGAGTCATCACAGTTAGAGAAAGGAAACCTATTGGTCACAGCCTGTAGGTTTTGTAATTCACGCCGAGCCTCCGGACAAAGGTTGCTGCCAAAGCCCAAGTTGGGCAGGGAGCCGAATCTACGGATCCATTTATAGACCGAGAGATGCTTAAGGGTGGCCGCAGCGAAAAGGGTGGGAAAACGATTTCGCAGAAGCAGGTCTCCGCTCCAACGCACGTTCCAGAAGCTCGTCGACATGCCGTTTCCGATTGCAACAGCAGTGGAGGAAATGAAGATAGGAGCAGTAGAAAGCATACCCTTCCAAACCGGACAGCATCCTGCCGGTACAGACGCTGCAGATAGGGGTGGCCTATGGGAGTAGTGTTTCAGAGTCAGCAAGCGCACCCAGGGGAGCGCCTTAGAAGAATGGTGTAATAATCCGGAATATATTATTTTTAATAAATTAATTAAAAGTAATTTTCAGCCTAAGTTTGTGTTCAAGGAGTTTAATTTGATCTACGTGGTCAATTACCGGAGTGCACGTTGCACGAATTACGAGACAAAAAGGCTAACTTTTAATCCGGACATGATCTTGGAAATCTGAGTTGACCGTTGCGATCATCTCGTCGAACTGAGCGAGTTTCATATTCAGCACTTTTCGATCCGACGATCGGATCTTCCAGAAATTAAAGAAGAAGAAATCAAATTCGCGATTAATGGAACAGTAAACCCCCCTGCACAGTGTTTTAAGTGAACACTGTTCATGAACAGTAACCACCAATTTCCGGTTCCCGTCGCAGTCAACGTGGACCATTTCACTGTTCGGAATCCGAATTCAGTGATCCAGGTAGTCGTTTTTATTGTTCTCGTCGTTCCGGACGCAATGGGGCAGACAAAAACTTCGTTTGACGACCCTGGAATTTTTAAAAGCGTGAAAACTGTAATTTTAGACAGTTTTTATGGACCCAAAAATTATCCGGACACCGTGTCGAAAAATAAAAATCACCATCTTAAAGGTTTCGACGTGCCGGACGCGTTGGCGAAATCCGTTTTCCGTTCTGACAAGCAGAATGCCTCGAGAAGCGTGAAATACTATGAATCAAGGGTCTTTTTCAAAGTTTCCTGTTGAGGAGGGATCTATGTGCAAACGTGGCATTACTGGGCTGAGGACTAAATTCAAATGGGGCATTGTAGAAGGGGGTTTCCTGCAATTGTTCTTCTACACATGAAACCGCATGCAGGGGCCGTTGCGACTCTTCGTTTCCTCTCCCCCACGCGTGAAGCCGTTCGCCCAACGCATCTGGAAGCTTCACCTTGGTACTCTTCTTCTCCCCCGCAGCCACCAGATGCCGCGACCATCTTCCTCCCTCACCAGCACAAGAGAGAGAGAGAGAGCCGAGCAAGGTTCAAGCTTTGCTGGTTGAAGTTGGACACATACGCCGGGAAATCCAGGGGGCTCAAGCTTTAACGAGAGAAGTCCCCGGGGTGGCCGCACCCGAGCCTAGGTTTCCCCGACCTCGGCCGTCGCCGTGCGCCGCCGCGGGAAGAAGCTTTTCTTCATCTTTTCCAGCGAGGTAACATCTTGGGAAAAAGTTTATAATTTTGGTTCGGGGTTAGTTGTAGAGTGTTCCTGACGTTGGTGTGATCCTCTCTGTGAAGCCCGACCCGCTGCCGTCGACCCTGTTGCCGGCGGTAGCCTTGCGTTGCCGGAAAACGATAATTGGCCGAGCTTCACCGCGGGAAAGATCTAGCCGTTCAAACCCCGATCAAACCGTTGATTTCCTTTGTATTGGTGACTGCAAGATCCTCCCCGAGTTTCGCGTTGATCCGTGGAGGGACTGACCCGCACGGCCGAGCCCTAGATTCGGACCATTTAGCACTTCGCCGGAGGACTTTTTTTTCGGCGCCGCCGCTGGACCTCGTCGCCGGCCAACACTGTAGGAAGCTCCGCAGAGACCCACCGAACCATTTGGACCAACTTGCGAAGCCCCAAGCTCGACCGGCCGGAATCCGCCATTAACGGGCTCTTTTCCGGCGAACTTGGATTCCGGCCAACCGGGGATTTCGGAGGGTGGGAAAATCGGCACAGGTGAGTTCTATGGTCATATGTTGAGCTTCCCATCAACTTGCATGGAGGTCTTATCGTGCGGTTTGTGATCTCTGTAGTTGCACCACTGTGCAACCGAGCTCGGGCTCCGCCGCCGCCGCCGCCGCACTTGGACTCCGGCCACCACTCCGGTGAGTCTTTTGCACCATATTGAAGATCTCCATCAACTTGTTTTAGGCAAGCAACCTTTTAAATCGAAGTTGGTGCAACCTCGTTAATAATTAAGATTAACAATAGGATTTTTCCGGCCGCCGCCATTTCTGACCGCCGGCGGAGGGTCGGACCTGGCCCAGAACTTTTCTGGGATGTTATGCTAACTCGTGCTCATGTTATTTTGGGTCAGAGTCGGTTTGATCCTCGGGTTGGTGCAAACCGAGTCTTGGGCTTTTGGAGGAGTTGCTCCGGCGAGCTTTCCGGGCGTTTTCCGACGCGCCCGAGGTGAGCCCTCGACTCAGTAGGATACCCAGAGCATGATGCTCACTTAAAAACTTAATTCTTGTTGAGTGGATTTTTAGTAGTAGCATAAATGTTATTGTATACTTAAATGACTATGAGCCAACTTTGTTCTCGGGTCTCGTGCTGACCCAAACCTGTGAGCACGGGGTCCGTCTCGTCAAACCAGACGCGCTGAAACTTACAACGCTAATTTTGGACTCTTGGTTTTAGAAAACGGGCCAAAATAGTGACAAAAATCATGATTTTATGTAAATTTAGAAGTTTTGTTGGATCAAGTTGAAAATGTGATTTTGTGGCTGTCTTTAGACAGTAATAATACCTGAATTAAACATTTTATATAAGTTCCAACAGGCTCCAATTGAGCAAATATTTGAATACAGTTTCGTAAATCGGCAAAAGTGTCGGTTCTACGGATTTCGGCGCGAGTTCGCGTTTCGGTTTGGATTTCAGATCGTTGTTGTTGCCCCAGGTTGCCCTCGACACTGTCCTGGTTGGTCTAGTGTTTTAAGATTATCGTTGAAAAACTCCGAAGTTCCGAAAAGGGCTTTAAAAGAGTGCAGGGGTATTTTGGTAATTTATTCACCTACATAATTAAGTTGACGACTCGGTCTATCTTATTATTTAAAACATGATGTTCAGAGATCAGTAACTGTAGTAGACAGTTTTATATTGTTTTAGTGTTAGTCGGGTTGGGTTGAGCGATGTCAGTTACTGATTCCAGTTATATGTTCAGGGCCTAGCTGTTTGGCACCTTCGACTCAGTAGACCAGCGGGAGATCGGGATCGGCCTACTTTGAGGTGGGTTATCTTCGGTCCGGGCTTTATCTTTTCGGCCCTCTGTTTACTTTAATCCAGTCGGACACCTGTTCTTCTATATTAGCCCAGATTATGTTTATGAGCTTCATTCTATCGATTTAGTATTCCCTGTTATGTTTGGACATATACCTGCATGATTGGTCATTAGAGAGATGACAGTTCTTTTGCTCATATTTGACTTAGCCCTGATTCTGCTACATGTCTTTGATCCTTAGTTGATAGACATATATCTGGACACTTCCTGTTGATCTGATATTTGCATTCCAGCATTCAGCATTATGTATATTCATGGTCTGATCATGCTATTTATCTATCAGTTATCTGATTTGCATTATATCCAGAGACACTTGCTCCTGCATTTCAGTTATGCATGATAGACCCATGATTGATTGCTATATTATCATGCTTACTTGACCACTGCATTGCCATGCCTTTTTGGTCATCAGATTTTGAGCTTGTTTTCCATTTTATCAAGTATTATACTGCTAAACACATGATTTTTAGTCAACAAATATTTTAACAAAGCATCGCAGGGTCGCCTGAGTCTATTCTTGTTTGATAAGACAAAGGCATTGCTCTGTGAGGTTTGAACTTAGAACCTGTTTTCAAAATGATTTTCTTAAAACAACATGTGTTTAGTTTTGTATGATTGATCTGCAATTGCTTCTAGATATTATGATTTTATTCCTGGATATTTTCTATACCTGCTTATCAGAACTCTCTGATTATTTCTGATCCATTTTGCATGATTGCTGCTTCTTCTTGTCTATGAGTTGAGTTTCAGTTGATTCTGATATTACATCCTTGATTAGATTTGTTGATAATGATTCCTGCATATGAGTGGAGATATCTGTTGGCATACTATTGTTGCATCCCAGTGGGGATTTCCGGCTTGTTGCCGATTACTCGGTCAGTGGACCGTGAGCTTGAGCATAGCATTATGATTTGCCACGCACTGCTGTTCTTCACGAATATTGCCGGGGTCGCTCCCCGTTGAGATTGTTCTTTACCGGTAAAGTGGTCTAGAGAAAGGACCCGTGAGCCTTTGCATCGGGAGGTATAGCCTCTGCGTGTGCAGGTTATGTCAGCCAGTTATAGTGCGGTTCGATGAGACCAATAGTGGCATTAGCCTGAGGTTCGATGTGACCAATAGTGGCATTAGCCTGAGGTTCGATGAGACCAATAGTGGCATTAGCCTGAGGTTCGATGTGACCATTAGTGGCATTAGCCTGAGGTCCTTGTGACCAATAGTGGCATTGTGATTGGGTACTTGAGTTTCTTTTATTGACGCATAGCTTTTATCATCTTCATTGATTTATTTACATGTAGCTATTCATCTTGTACCCTGATTGTTCAGTTCCTGCTTAATTACAGTCATTTACTATCAGCATTTGTTTGATACCTGCCTATACAGTATTCAGCATGCTTATTTCAGTATATATTACTGCTCAGTATACCTTGATTACCAGTAGATCTGTTATTTGATTATTCAGTTTGATCTGTATACCTTGATTATCAGTAGACCCACTACTTGATCCTGATCATTATACTTGATTATCAGTATACCTGCTATTTGATTATTCTGCTCCTGATCATTATACTTGATTACCAGTATACCTGCTATTTGATTATTCTGCTCCTGATTATCAGTATACCTGCTATTTAAGTATTCAGCTCCTGATCGTTTTACCTTGATTATCAGTATACCTGTTGTTTGGTTATTCAGCTTTTATACACTGACCAGCTACTATCCGCAGATTTTAGTATCCAGTAGGTACGATTAGCTATTTCTCGGCTCGTCGTGCCCACTGGGATACACTTATGTGTGTCTCACACCCTCGGGTGACTGTTTTTCAGGACTGTTGGGTGGTGAGATGTCGGGACGATCTGGTGAGATGATCACGATAGAACTGTCCCCCTGAGGATCTGACATTTGGGTTTGTATTATGATAGGTTTCATTTCAGTTATTAGATAACTTATCTGTACTTGAACTCTGAATGTATATTGTTATACTTGCCTAGCCGTGCATGTATAGGGGAGTCTCTATCCGTTTGGATAGAGAATCTTCTATGCATGTGGCGGTCTGTTACGCCTGGTTTTGCGAACTCTGATTTCAAAAAAAAAAAAAAAAAAAAAAAAAAAGACCGGTTTTTAAACTCGGGGCGTGACAGATTTTATGGTATCAGAGCAAAAGGTACACGGTACCTAGGAAATTTGATTAGAATCTGGTTAGGATTAAACCCTAGGATGACTTATGACGTGAGAGCGCGGGGTATTTGTCTAGCAGTTAGGAGCTCAGGTGTATGTTCACACTTATGAGTGTTTTTCCTAACTTGTTGTTGCCGCCAAGTGTGGTGTTAGCACGCATTCTGGGCTTAGTGGTCATGGTGGGTGCAGTGTTAGCTGTGTTTGTGGTATGAGCCATGGTTTTGATATATCAGTGGAGCCTGTGGGCTCGGATTTTGACAGCGGTTAGAGGATTAGTCCACCGCATTTTTCTGGGTTAGTCCAGTAGATGGCTCAGCATAAGATGAATTGCCACTGTTGCACTGGCCCCACCACTAGTCCAGGTAATTGGAGAAGTCATTGATCCTCCAGTTGCTCCTGTGTCACTGGATATAGTACTCTTGTCGCAGTCGAGATTATCAAACTATGTTGTGACTGCTATTACCAGAGATTCCCCGAATATAGTTATCGGGATGCCTATGTGGATAGCAATCATGTGGCCTTGGACAGAATGATTTTAACGACACTCAGCTAATATTAAATCTTATTGAGTTGTGTCCCAACCCTGATCAGTGAAATAGATGGAAGTCACTATTATTTCGTTAAAAATGGTAACAGTAAGCGCGTTGGCGCAGATATGGTTGATGGACAGGTTATATTCGGTGATCTATGGGCCCGATTAAAACCCTAAAATTTGATTGGATACAGATTCAGACCCCACCTTTGGTACGAATTTAGTGGAATCTTAATTACTCCTATGAGTATGCAACAATTTTAGATGTTGTGGCTACTACTGTGAAAAGTTTTTATGGGAGAGACTAATATACAGAGTGATGATCATAGCTCGAGAATTTAATTTCCATCCAAAGAAATCTGAATTGTAGTTGTGTCGCACATTGTGTGTGAACTGATTGGGAGTCATGATCGTCCCTGATGTCTTGTGGATTGCGACTGGTGTCGCTAGAGCCGTGTTAGCAAGTGGTGATTCATTAAAGGAAATGGTGAACAGTGGAATGTGGTTCTAGATTCTTGAGAATAGCCAGAGTCGCACTTATGGTCACGAGATAGTAGAGACAGTTGATGTAGGGTTATTGTATCAACCTAGAGATTTGTGTCGTAAGGTATGAGTTATACCTTTTGTTAATTCCAGTGGGAGTCGTGATCCCAACGTGATGTTGGCGACAGATCTACAGTACTACACTGTCCTTTTGATAAGTATGTTGGCTGCAGACAATATACTGTCGAAAGAATAGCTTGTAGTACTTTACCCCGTATGGGGTTAATCTCGTGATTGGGTCTACTTGCTTGCTTACCTACATTTATGGTCTCCAGGGTTACCCCCTGGACAACGATACTATTGTTATAGTAATGATATTCTAGACCATATCAGACCTTTGTTAGGTCCAAGATAGTGCTGTACATAGTGGATGATCTTTGTCGTTAATGTGAACAATCGTCCTAAATTGTGGTAACTAGCCACGTTGATCTCGTCAGATCCTGCAACCGAGTTGATGATAGAACATATGGGTTAAGCCCAAGGGTTGGACAATATGTCCAGATTGTATGCATTAAGCTTTACTGATGGTGACTTTGGGTTGCCATGTATTATGAGGATAAGAGTCTGATCCTGTGATGTGTGACTGGCAGTTGTGCGTCCTTAATAGTCTGAGGTTTATTTCTAGCAACTGGTGTGAAAAATTATGCCACAAACGAGTATAAAGTATAAGAAGAGATACTCTACCTTGTATGATTTCACTTAAGGAAGTGAATCTAGTGGCCTTTGTCAGCGTTCAGCCTCGATAGTCAGCCTAGTCGGATAAGAGCGTTGAGTTCTGACTGCATAAATTGTAGGTTATGTGGAACCAGTGAAAGCATGAGAATTGGTTGCCACATCGGATGCGATCATGTTAGCACTTAAGCCTCAGATCTTAACTGAATTCCGCAGTTGAGTATGCTTGTACAGTATGGCCTTGATTGGGCGTGTAACATATCTACGAGAACCTTAGTTAATGAGATTTGGAGTATGAATTGGCAAGCAAAAAAAAAAAAAAAAAAAAAATTTGACGTGTCAAAATCAAGACGGTTAAGGATGGCAGAATATAATAACAGTGACATTAAAGAATTGGCTTAGTCAGACAGTTTCGGCAATACAAACGGGCAGGTAAAAGTAACCAGCTTTATTCTTTGAGGCAATATAGTGCCTGGTTGGCAAGCCAAAGTAATGCCACAAAAGAGTATGAATTAAAAGTGGAGAATTTCTCAAACCACCTGTAGGCACAGATGGGAAGTAATAGATCTGAAAGTATGATGAACGTGGAGGTCATCTCTATGTGCCTGTCAATTTGTAAGAATGATAAGGGTGTTTTGACAACATTGTCAAAGAATTGAAAGATCGTAACTGGGGATACGTCAACCCTTATATCGTATACCCTGTGCGGTATCTTTATGAACCAGGATTTTTAACAGTTTGGGTAAAACCCAATTGTGAACCCGAGTGTTATCGCAAGCAACGCAGTGCAAGGTGCATTGACATTTAAGGACTGTGTATGTTGATCAAGGGCAAGTTATTGGTTTGGCACTTGTAGTGATGCCTCCTTTGTCACAACATGGTGATTTGTTATGGCTCTGAGTGAGTCATCCAGACTTTGGAAGTTATGCTGAGGCCAGAGTGCGCATAGCAAGAATAGGACGATCCCTTTTGTCAAGGTACAATGGGAGAATCACGAGGAACGCGAAGCCACTTGATGGCATGAATCAGACATGCTGAAGCATTTTCCTCATTTGTTTTCTTCCTAGTTGTGTTAAGTTTCGGGGACGAAACTTCTTTTAAGGTGGGAGTGATGTAATAATCCGGAATATATTATTTTTAATAAATTAATTAAAAGTAATTTTCAGCCTAAGTTTGTGTTCAAGGAGTTTAATTTGATCTACGTGGTCAATTACCGGAGTGCACGTTGCACGAATTACGAGACAAAAAGGCTAACTTTTAATCCGGACATGATCTTGGAAATCTGAGTTGACCGTTGCGATCATCTCGTCGAACTGAGCGAGTTTCATATTCAGCACTTTTCGATCCGACGGTCGGATCTTCCAGAAATTAAAGAAGAAGAAATCAAATTCGCGATTAATGGAACAGTAAACCCCCCTGCACAGTGTTTTAAGTGAACACTGTTCATGAACAGTAACCTCCAATTTCCGGTTCCCGTCGACTGCAACGTGGACCATTTCACTGTTCGGAATCCGAATTCAGTGATCCAGGTAGTCGTTTTTATTGTTCTCATCGTTCCGGACGCAATGGCGCAGACAAAAACTTCGTTTGACGACCCTGGAATTTTTAAAAGCGTGAAAACTGTAATTTTAGACAGTTTTTATGGACCCAAAAATTATCCGGACACCGTGTCGAAAAATAAAAATCACCATCTTAAAGGTTTCGACGTGCCGGACGCGTTGGCGAAATCCATTTTCCGTTCTGACAAGCAGAATGCCTCGAGAAGCGTGAAATACTATGAATCAAGGGTCTTTTTCAAAGTTTCCTGTTGAGGAGGGATTTATGTGCAAACGTGGCATTACTGGGTTGAGGACTAAATTCAAATGGGGCATTGTAGAAGGGGGCTTCCTGCAATTGTTCTTCTACGCACGAAACCGCATGCAGGGGCCGTTGCGACTCTTCGTTTCCTCTCCCCCACGCGTGAAGCCGTTCCCCCAATGCATCTGGAAGCTTCACCTTGGTACTCTTCTTCTCCCCCGCAGCCACCAGATGCCGCCACCATCTTCCTCCCTCACCAGCACAAGAGAGAGAGAGAGCCGAGCAAGGTTCAAGCTTTGCTGGTTGAAGTTGGACACATACGCCGGGAAATCCAGGGGGGCTCAAGCTTTAACGAGAGAAGTCCCCGGGGTGGCCGCACCCGAGCCTAGGTTTCCCCGACCTCGGCCGTCGCCGTGCGCCGCCGCGGGAAGAAGCTTTTCTTCATCTTTTCCGGCGAGGTAACATCTTGGGAAAAAGTTTATAATTTTGGTTCGGGGTTAGTTGTAGAGTGTTCCTGACGTTGGTGTGATCCTCTCTGTGAAGCCCGACCCGCTGCCGTCGACCCTGTTGCCGGCGGTAGCCTTGCGTTGCCGGAAAACGATAATTGGCCGAGCTTCACCGCGGGAAAGATCTAGCCGTTCAAACCCCGATCAAACCGTTGATTTCCTTTGTATTGGTGACTGCAAGATCCTCCCCGAGTTTCGCGTTGATCCGTGGAGGGACTGACCCGCACGGCCGAGCCCTAGATTCGGACCATTTAGCACTTCGCCGGAGGACTTTTTTTTCGGCGCCGCCGCTGGACCTTGTCGCCGGCCAACACTGTAGGAAGCTCCGCAGAGACCCACCGAACCATTTGGACCAACTTGCGAAGCCCCAAGCTCGACCGGCCGGAATCCGCCATTAACGGGCTCTTTTCCGGCGAACTTGGATTCCGGCCAACCGGGGATTTCGGAGGGTGGGAAAACCGGCACAGGTGAGTTCTATGGTCATATGTTGAGCTTCCCATCAACTTGCATGGAGGTCTTATCGTGCGGTTTGTGATCTCTGTAGTTGCACCACTGTGCAACCGAGCTCGGGCTCCGCCGCCGCCGCCGCCGCACTTGGACTCCGGCCACCACTCCGGTGAGTCTTTTGCACCATATTGAAGATCTCCATCAACTTGTTTTAGGCAAGCAACCTTTTAAATCGAAGTTGGTGCAACCTCGTTAATAATTAAGATTAACAATAGGATTTTTCCGGCCGCCGCCATTTCTGACCGCCGGCGGAGGGTCGGACCTGGCCCAGAACTTTTCTGGGATGTTATGCTAACTCGTGCTCATGTTATTTTGGGTCAGAGTCGGTTTGATCCTCGGGTTGGTGCAAACCGAGTCTTGGGCTTTTGGAGGAGTTGCTCCGGCGAGCTTTCCGGGCGTTTTCCGACGCGCCCGAGGTGAGCCCTCGACTCAGTAGGATACCCAGAGCATGATGCTCACTTAAAAAGTTAATTCTTGTTGAGTGGATTTTTAGTAGTAGCATAAGTGTTATTGTATACTTAAATGACTATGAGCCAACTTTGTTCTCGGGTCTCGTGCTGACCCAAACCTGTGAGCACGGGGTCCGTCTCGTCAAACCAGACGCGCTGAAACTTACAACGCTAATTTTGGACTCCTGGTTTTAGAAAACGGGCCAAAATAGTGACAAAAATCATGATTTTATGTAAATTTAGAAGTTTTGTTGGATCAAGTTGAAAATGTGATTTTGTGGCTGTCTTTAGACAGTAATAATACCTGAATTAAACATTTTATATAAGTTCCAACAGGCTCCAATTGAGCAAATATTTGAATACAGTTTCGTAAATCGGCAAAAGTGTCGGTTCTACGGATTTCGGCGCGAGTTCGCGTTTCGGTTTGGATTTCAGATCGTTGTTGTTGCCCCAGGTTGCCCTCGACACTGTCCTGGTTGGTCTAGTGTTTTAAGATTATCGTTGAAAAAACTCCGAAGTTCCGAAAAGGGCTTTAAAAGAGTGCAGGGGTATTTTGGTAATTTATTCACCTACATAATTAAGTTGACGACTCGGTCTATCTTATTATTTAAAACATGATGTTCAGAGATCAGTAACTGTAGTAGACAGTTTTATATTGTTTTAGTGTTAGTCGGGTTGGGTTGAGCGATGTCAGTTACTGATTCCAGTTATATGTTCAGGGCCTAGCTGTTTGGCACCTTCGACTCAGTAGACCAGCGGGAGATCGGGATCGGCCTACTTTGAGGTGGGTTATCTTCAGTCCGGGCTTTATCTTTTCGGCCCTCTGTTTACTTTAATCCAGTCGGACACCTGTTCTTCTATATTAGCCCAGATTATGTTTATGAGCTTCATTCTATCGATTTAGTATTCCCTGTTATGTTTGGACATATACCTGCATGATTGGTCATTAGAGAGATGACAGTTCTTTTGCTCATATTGACTTAGCCCTGATTCTGCTACATGTCTTTGATCCTTAGTTGATAGACATATATCTGGACACTTCCTGTTGATCTGATATTTGCATTCCAGCATTCAGCATTATGTATATTCATGGTCTGATCATGCTATTTATCTATCAGTTATCTGATTTGCATTATATCCAGAGACACTTGCTCCTACATTTCAGTTATGCATGATAGACCCATGATTGATTGCTATATTATCATGCTTACTTGACCACTGCATTGCCATGCCTTTTTGGTCATCAGATTTTGAGCTTGTTTTCCATTTTATCAAGTATTATACTGCTAAACACATGATTTTTAGTCAACAAATATTTTAACAAAGCATCGCAGGGTCGCCTGAGTCTATTCTTGTTTGATAAGACAAAGGCATTGCTCTGTGAGGTTTGAACTTAGAACCTGTTTTCAAAATGATTTTCTTAAAACAACATGTGTTTAGTTTTGTATGATTGATCTGCAATTGCTTCTAGATATTATGATTTTATTCCTGGATATTTTCTACACCTGCTTATCAGAACTCTCTGATTATTTCTGATCCATTTTGCATGATTGCTGCTTCTTCTTGTCTATGAGTTGAGTTTTAGTTGATTCTGATATTACATCCTTGATTAGATTTGTTGATAATGATTCCTGCATATGAGTGGAGATATCTGTTGGCATACTATTGTTGCATCCCAGTGGGGATTTCCCGGCTTGTTGCCGATTACTCGGTCAGTGGACCGTGAGCTTGAGCATAGCATTATGATTTGCCACGCACTGCTGTTCTTCACGAACATTGCCGGGGTCGCTCCCCGTTGAGATTGTTCTTTACCGGTAAAGTGGTCTAGAGAAAGGACCCGTGAGCCTTTGCATCGGGAGGTATAGCCTCTGCGTGTGCAGGTTATGTCAGCCAGTTATAGTGCGGTTCGATGAGACCAATAGTGGCATTAGCCTGAGGTTCGATGTGACCAATAGTGGCATTAGCCTGAGGTTCGATGAGACCAATAGTGGCATTAGCCTGAGGTTCGATGTGACCATTAGTGGCATTAGCCTGAGGTCCTTGTGACCAATAGTGGCATTGTGATTGGGTACTTGAGTTTCTTTTATTGACGCATAGCTTTTATCATCTTCATTGATTTATTTACATGTAGCTATTCATCTTGTACCCTGATTGTTCAGTTCCTGCTTAATTACAGTCATTTACTATCAGCATTTGTTTGATACCTGCCTATACAGTATTCAGCATGCTTATTTCAGTATATATTACTGCTCAGTATACCTTGATTACCAGTAGATCTATTATTTGATTATTCAGTTTGATATGTATACCTTGATTATCAGTAGACCCACTATTTGATCCTGATCATTATACTTGATTATCAGTATACCTGCTATTTGATTATTCTGCTCCTGATCATTATACTTGATTACCAGTATACCTGCTATTGATTATTCTGCTCCTGATTATCAGTATACCTGCTATTTGAGTATTCAGCTCCTGATCGTTTTACCTTGATTATCAGTATACCTGTTGTTTGGTTATTCAGCTTTTATACACTGACCAGCTACTATCCGCAGATTTTAGTATCCAGTAGGTACGATTAGCTAGCTATTTCTCGGCTCGTCGTGCCCACTGGGATACACTTATGTGTGTCTCACACCCTCGGGTGACTGTTTTTCAGGACTGTTGGGTGGTGAGATGTCGGGACGATCTGGTGAGATGATCACGATAGAACTGTCCCCCTGAGGATCTGACATTTGGGTTTGTATTATGATAGGTTTCATTTCAGTTATTAGATAACTTATCTGTACTTGAACTCTGAATGTATATTGTTATACTTGCCTAGCCGTGCATGTATAGGGGAGTCTCTATCCGTTTGGATAGAGAATCTTCTATGCATGTGGCGGTCTGTTACGCCTGGTTTTGCGAACTCTGATTTCAAAAAAAAAAAAAAAAAAAAAAATAGACCGGTTTTTAAACTCGGGGCGTGACAGATTTTATGGTATCAGAGCAAAAGGTACACGGTACCTAGGAAATTTGATTAGAATCTGGTTAGGATTAAACCCTAGGATGACTTATGACGTGAGAGCGCGGGGTATTTGTCTAGCAGTTAGGAGCTCAGGTGTATGTTCACACTTATGAGTGTTTTTCCTAACTTGTTGTTGCCGCCAAGTGTGGTGTTAGCACGCATTCTGGGCTTAGTGGTCATGGTGGGTGCAGTGTTAGCTGTGTTTGTGGTATGAGCCATGGTTTTGATATATCAGTGGAGCCTGTGGGCTCGGATTTTGACAGCGGTTAGAGGATTAGTCCACCGCATTTTTCTGGGTTAGTCCAGTAGATGGCTCAGCATAAGATGAATTGCCACTGTTGCACTGGCCCCACCACTAGTCCAGGTAATTGGAGAAGTCATTGATCCTCCAGTTGCTCCTGTGTCACTGGATATAGTACTCTTGTCGCAGTCGAGATTATCAAACTATGTTGTGACTGCTATTACCAGAGATTCCCCGAATATAGTTATCGGGATGCCTATGTGGATAGCAATCATGTGGCCTTGGACAGAATGATTTTAACGACACTCAGCTAATATTAAATCTTATTGAGTTGTGTCCCAACCCTGATCAGTGAAATAGATGGAAGTCACTATTATTTCGTTAAAAATGGTAACAGTAAGCGCGTTGGCGCAGATATGGTTGATGGACAGGTTATATTCGGTGATCTATGGGCCCGATTAAAACCCTAAAATTTGATTGGATACAGATTCAGACCCCACCTTTGGTACGAATTTAGTGGAATCTTAATTACTCCTATGAGTATGCAACAATTTTAGATGTTGTGGCTACTACTGTGAAAAGTTTTTATGGGAGAGACTAATATACAGAGTGATGATCATAGCTCGAGAATTTAATTTCCATCCAAAGAAATCTGAATTGTAGTTGTGTCGCACATTGTGTGTGAACTGATTGGGAGTCATGATCGTCCCTGATGTCTTGTGGATTGCGACTGGTGTCGCTAGAGCCGTGTTAGCAAGTGGTGATTCATTAAAGGAAATGGTGAACAGTGGAATGTGGTTCTAGATTCTTGAGAATAGCCAGAGTCGCACTTATGGTCACGAGATAGTAGAGACAGTTGATGTAGGGTTATTGTATCAACCTAGAGATTTGTGTCGTAAGGTATGAGTTATACCTTTTGTTAATTCCAGTGGGAGTCGTGATCCCAACGTGATGTTGGCGACAGATCTACAGTACTACACTGTCCTTTTGATAAGTATGTTGGCTGCAGACAATATACTGTCGAAAGAATAGCTTGTAGTACTTTACCCCGTATGGGGTTAATCTCGTGATTGGGTCTACTTGCTTGCTTACCTACATTTATGGTCTCCAGGGTTACCCCCTGGACAACGATACTATTGTTATAGTAATGATATTCTAGACCATATCAGACCTTTGTTAGGTCCAAGATAGTGCTGTACATAGTGGATGATCTTTGTCGTTAATGTGAACAATCGTCCTAAATTGTGGTAACTAGCCACGTTGATCTCGTCAGATCCTGCAACCGAGTTGATGATAGAACATATGGGTTAAGCCCAAGGGTTGGACAATATGTCCAGATTGTATGCATTAAGCTTTACTGATGGTGACTTTGGGTTGCCATGTATTATGAGGATAAGAGTCTGATCCTGTGATGTGTGACTGGCAGTTGTGCGTCCTTAATAGTCTGAGGTTTATTTCTAGCAACTGGTGTGAAAAATTATGCCACAAACGAGTATAAAGTATAAGAAGAGATACTCTACCTTGTATGATTTCACTTAAGGAAGTGAATCTAGTGGCCTTTGTCAGCGTTCAGCCTCGATAGTCAGCCTAGTCGGATAAGAGCGTTGAGTTCTGACTGCATAAATTGTAGGTTATGTGGAACCAGTGAAAGCATGAGAATTGGTTGCCACATCGGATGCGATCATGTTAGCACTTAAGCCTCAGATCTTAACTGAATTCCGCAGTTGAGTATGCTTGTACAGTATGGCCTTGATTGGGCGTGTAACATATCTACGAGAACCTTAGTTAATGAGATTTGGAGTATGAATTGGCAAGCAAAAAAAAAAAAAAAAAAAAAATTTGACGTGTCAAAATCAAGACGGTTAAGGATGGCAGAATATAATAACAGTGACATTAAAGAATTGGCTTAGTCAGACAGTTTCGGCAATACAAACGGGCAGGTAAAAGTAACCAGCTTTATTCTTTGAGGCAATATAGTGCCTGGTTGGCAAGCCAAAGTAATGCCACAAAAGAGTATGAATTAAAAGTGGAGAATTTCTCAAACCACCTGTAGGCACAGATGGGAAGTAATAGATCTGAAAGTATGATGAACGTGGAGGTCATCTCTATGTGCCTGTCAATTTGTAAGAATGATAAGGGTGTTTTGACAACATTGTCAAAGAATTGAAAGATCGTAACTGGGGATACGTCAACCCTTATATCGTATACCCTGTGCGGTATCTTTATGAACCAGGATTTTTAACAGTTTGGGTAAAACCCAATTGTGAACCCGAGTGTTATCGCAAGCAACGCAGTGCAAGGTGCATTGACATTTAAGGACTGTGTATGTTGATCAAGGGCAAGTTATTGGTTTGGCACTTGTAGTGATGCCTCCTTTGTCACAACATGGTGATTTGTTATGGCTCTGAGTGAGTCATCCAGACTTTGGAAGTTATGCTGAGGCCAGAGTGCGCATAGCAAGAATAGGACGATCCCTTTTGTCAAGGTACAATGGGAGAATCACGAGGAACGCGAAGCCACTTGATGGCATGAATCAGACATGCTGAAGCATTTTCCTCATTTGTTTTCTTCCTAGTTGTGTTAAGTTTCGGGGACGAAACTTCTTTTAAGGTGGGAGTGATGTAATAATCCGGAATATATTATTTTTAATAAATTAATTAAAAGTAATTTTCAGCCTAAGTTTGTGTTCAAGGAGTTTAATTTGATCTACGTGGTCAATTACCGGAGTGCACGTTGCACGAATTACGAGACAAAAAGGCTAACTTTTAATCCGGACATGATCTTGGAAATCTGAGTTGACCGTTGCGATCATCTCGTCGAACTGAGCGAGTTTCATATTCAGCACTTTTCGATCCGACGGTCGGATCTTCCAGAAATTAAAGAAGAAGAAATCAAATTCGCGATTAATGGAACAGTAAACCCCCCTGCACAGTGTTTTAAGTGAACACTGTTCATGAACAGTAACCTCCAATTTCCGGTTCCCGTCGACTGCAACGTGGACCATTTCACTGTTCGGAATCCGAATTCAGTGATCCAGGTAGTCGTTTTTATTGTTCTCGTCGTTCCGGACGCAATGGCGCAGACGAAAACTTCGTTTGACGACACTGGAATTTTTAAAAGCGTGAAAACTGTAATTTTAGACAGTTTTTATGGACCCAAAAATTATCCGGACACCGTGTCGAAAAATAAAAATCACCATCTTAAAGGTTTCGACGTGCCGGACGCGTTGGCGAAATCCATTTTCCGTTCTGACAAGCAGAATGCCTCGAGAAGCGTGAAATACTATGAATCAAGGGTCTTTTTCAAAGTTTCCTGTTGAGGAGGGATTTATGTGCAAACGTGGCATTACTGGGTTGAGGACTAAATTCAAATGGGGCATTGTAGAAGGGGGTTTCCTGCAATTGTTCTTCTACGCATGAAACCGCATGCAGGGGCCGTTGCGACTCTTCGTTTCCTCTCCCCCACGCGTGAAGCCGTTCCCCCAATGCATCTGGAAGCTTCACCTTGGTACTCTTCTTCTCCCCCGCAGCCACCAGATGCCGCCACCATCTTCCTCCCTCACCAGCACAAGAGAGAGAGAGAGCCGAGCAAGGTTCAAGCTTTGCTGGTTGAAGTTGGACACATACGCCGGGAAATCCAGGGGGGCTCAAGCTTTAACGAGAGAAGTCCCCGGGGTGGCCGCACCCGAGCCTTGTTGGGTTTAGGTTAATAAGGATCTAAATAGGGGAAAAAACACCTAGAGGGGGGTGAATAGGTGTAAACAATAAACACTCAAAAAATCATTGTGCGATAAAACCCAATGCGGAAAAATAAAAGAACACACAAGATTTTTACGTGGAAAAACTCCAAACCGGAGTAAAAAACCACGGGACCGATAACACGGCGAAATCCACTAGAGTTAACACACGTACAAGGTGATATAACGTACTCACAGACGACTCAACCTTTTACCATACGCCCCTAGTCGATCTTCTCCGCTCGCTCCACGACGCTTCTCGAATCCACGATCCGCGCCCAACGCTGAATCCACAGCGTCCAACGTCGAGTCCACGACGTCCAACCGAATCCACGGTCTTCACCCAATGGTACGCTTCGAATCCACGAACGCACCTCGCTCCGAATCCACGAGAGCGGTAGCACCTTGAATCCACAAGGCCACGCGAGTCCACGCGCCGATTTTGGGATAAATCGTTGTTTGTTTGGGTGGTGATGATCCGCCGAATACTTAGATCAAGAGTAGATCGGAAATACCATCTAAGTATTCATTAGTTTGATTCAACTCAAGATATGAGTATGAAAAACCTAGAATCAAACTAATCAATATAGATGAAGAACCATTGAATAGATCTAATGATTTCCGTTCTTCTCTATATATGTGGATTTTTTCTTTTCGGCTAGGTTTTCTCAAATGGCCGAAATGCGGATCTCTTTTCCGATGCCCTAGAAATGAAATAGAAGGGCTATATATAGGTTAGAAACCCTAGGAAGAATATTCGGATCAAAAACAAACTTTTCTGGAAAGTTTTACCGACGGCGATCCGGATTGCAAAGCCACGATCCGGATTGCAGAAGCACAAAATGCGGTTTCCAGAAAATAGCCTGTTCGGGATCCGGATCATAATCCCCGATCCGGATCGTTCATACATTTTCACAAAACACCCCATTCGGGATCCGGATTGCACAAGCTGTGATCCGGATTGCAGCAATGTATGAAACAAACACCTTTCGGGATCCGGATTGAAAGCCACGATCCGGATCCTGAACATGTCCCATGTCCAGTTTTTGATGAATAAGCAATCAAAACCTCTTCCAAGTGTTTCTACACTATAAAAAGTATTCGGATCATCAAAATTATTTAGTTAAACGTACCTGATCCTTTTGAATTCTTCTTTCTTGAGATTGAGGTATATGATCCAAAGTTTCTTCATCTTCAATCTTCAAGACTTAATATATTCACGAAATACGCCAACTCAAATTCCGTAACAATCTCCCCCTTTGGCGGTTTCGTGACAAAACACAAATCCACAAAGAAAATTCAAAAAGGATATTTTTGTTGCTATCACCATACAACAAAAATTTACAAAAGAGTTCCAGGAATTAAATACATGAGATAAACTCCTAAGACAGACTCTAGACTTAGACATCTGTTATCTCTGCACACAGAAAACATTCTTGACAAAAGAAATCGTTAGATACCTCAAGAATTGAAACATTCAAAACCAGATACAGAGATAGAGTTTTTCTCATCATGACATTTGAAAATATCAGATATGTAAGAGAACCATAATTAAAACCAACATATCCTCTAAGCAGTTGAAAACCAAATGTCAAAGTATGTTAGTCCAACATCAACTTGTTAGTCATATTACATGCCCAAATAGTTAGTCAAATAGTTAGTATAGAAGCATGTCACAAATCACAAAAGAAAAACCAAAGTTGAGTTGAGATTCATACTTACCTTGATATCATCGATATTCACAATCATTGTTCAAAGTTGATCATTGTTCATTGTTTTCGCTAACTCTCTCCCCCTTTTTGTCACAAAACAAGCCAAAACGTAGCCAAAGCTACAATATGTAAGGAGAGTAAATAAAGACATAAAGTTCTAAAAATATGCACAAACTGAGAACTAATCGAAAAGTAGAGAGAGAAAAAATCCTGAAAACTAAGAGCTAAGGTAGAAGATGCTGCTCAGTCTGAAGAATCTGAACTAGTACAGCTCAGTTTGCTCAAATCCCCTTAAGCAAATTCGTAAGGTTTGAGTACTTTTTCTTGATCTTCTTGTGTTCAGAAGAGATCTGCTGAAGCTCTCTCGATATTCTCTCATGTGTAGCAGAGATTCTTTGTTGTTCCTGACGAATCGATTCCAAAATCTCTGTCTCAGTTGTCTGTGTCTTTGAGTGAGATGAACGCTGTCTAGATGCAGATGGTGCATCTTGTCCTGCAGTCCATGGAGATTCAGTTTGCAGAATTCCGAAAGTGAACGTGCTCTTGTGAGAGGCCCACTCTGCTGGCTCGTACTTCTTTGAACATTCCTTCTTCTTGTATATTGTTTGGTTGTGGAGGCAGATTTCATAAGTCTTTTTCCTTTGTTGAATTTCCTGTCCTCTTCATCAATTTTTCGCTGAACGTCCTTGAAGAATTCGTCCCATTCTTCTTCGTCGTAGTCTGAACTGTCCTCATTAGCTTCTTTCGGTTCGTCCCGAGTTGAGACGCCTGGTTCCTTTTAACAGATGAACTTCCTGGCAGCATTGTGACTAGTAACAGAATCAACCAGGAGAAGGCCATTGAGTCTAGTGCTTAGAGTTTCGAAAAGTGTCCTGTGCAGAGCCAACTCAAGAACATATGAAAGATTGTCAATTTTGAAAAATCTTAACACATTGTACCTAGACAATCATAATCATATAGAGAAGCCAAGAATCAAATTAGTTTTCCAAAAAGAATTTCAAAAATAGATCAATTTCATGATTTACAAAAATTCCTCTTTTATGCCCTAAAACCGAATTTTTAGAAATCGAAGGCTAAAAACTCGTTAACCAGATGAAATCACAGCATAAAAGTAAAACTAATTGATCCAGAGTTCTTATGTCAAAAGAAATTTGATCAAAAACCAATCACAAACGAAAAAGATCCAAGATTTCAACTCACGTTTGATAAAAACTGTAAAAACCGAGTTTTGATCAATAAAACTTACTTGAATCCGAAGAACTTCGAGTTTTGAGGCTTCAAACAGCAAGAGATCTAGAGAGAGAAGCTCTAGAGACTTGAAAACCAGAGATTAGGGTAAAGAAATCAAAATCTGGATGTTTCTATATAAAACCCTAGCCGCGATCCGGATCGGCCGAGAATGTGATCCGGATTGGCCACTCGCAGGAAAAATCCTGCGTTCGGGATCCGGATCACTTGACCCGATCCGGATCGGCTACACCTTTTTCTTCAGAAAAAGTTAGAAAAATACACTAAAATCCAGAAAAAGTATGTAAGCACATTACCATGTCAACTTTAAACAAATGGCATCGTTTCACACAACAAGAAATAGATTAGAAATCTATCAAAAATATCCAAAAATGAAACGAAAATTTACGAAAGTTAAAACACTTAAAGTTGAACAACTTCAATAACATCTATCTTGATCTTATGTGTAATGCCTTTATCAAATCATCAATTTTAGTAAAGAAAATGAAATACCAAGATCAATAGATGTTTGAAATCCCAGATAAGTTAGATAATATATCTAGACAATCTGTTGAAGGAGTGGCTCTTTGAGCATCTTAAATCAAAAATCCCACCTTATACCAACCATGAAATACGACTGAGTCAAGTATTTCAATATGAGTTTTATCAACAATTTTTCAAACAAAAATTTGCTTTTCATTCATGGAGTATCTTTTTCTTTCATTTTCTCCATGTGGTGGTAGTTTTCACACTCCTCATTGGGATGTAACTCTTTCCACATCTTTTGAGCATTTCACATTTCATTGACTCCCCCTCAATTGGCTATCAATTATATAATATATAAGGTATTCAACCAAACCATTGATCTCGAATTCATACTCGACTAAGCAATCAAATATGATAATGACTATACCAAGAGATCATTGAGAGAGAAATTGACTTTGATCACTTAGAAGATGGTTTAATTAACGTAAATGATCATTGCAACATTGAAACATTATGACATCAAAAACATAATAAATTTCTAAATGCACGAAAAGGATGCAATTAAAGTCAATCATGATATATGCTCAATTAGTGTGCTATGTACAGAACATAGATAAAGAACAAAACAAAAACAAAAACAAAACCTAATCTAAGCAAAGGTTTCAAAAGAGTTTATTTCAAGGAAAGCATGCCAATTGCTTTACGCAAGTGAATAAAACGTTTTTGATCCAAAGGTTTTGTTAAGATGTCGGCTAATTGATCCTCAGTTGAAATATATGACAGTTGAAGAATGTTTGATTCAACTAGCTCTCTAAGAAAATGATATCTAAGTTCAATATGTTTTGTTCTAGAGTGCAACACAGGGTTTTTAGAAATGTTAATAGCACTAGTGTTGTCACATAAAATGGTTACCGAAGATGTTGAAATCCGGAAATCGCTCAACACGCTCTTCATCCAAATCAATTGGGTTGAACAACTTCCTGCAGAAATGTACTCCGCTTCGGCAGTCGAGAGTGCTATGCAATTCTGTTTCTTACTGTGCCATGCAACAAGGCAGTGGCCTAGATAGAAGCATGCACCACTCGTGCTTTTCCGGTCATCCACCGATCCAGCCCAATCGGCATCTGAGTATCCAACAATATCCAATGTCGTTCCCATAGGATACCAAATTCCGAAATTGATTGTACCTTTGATATACCGGATGATCCGCTTCACCGCTTTCAGGTGAACCTCCTTCGGTGCTGATTGATATCTCGCACAAATCCCAACACTGAAGGATATATCCGGGCGACTAGCCGTGAGATATAGTAGACTCCCAATCATACTGCGGTACAGTTTCTCGTCTACATTCTCACTTTGTGATTCACTTCCAAGTCCCTTATGGCTAGTTCCCATTGGAGTCGGAAAATCCTTAGAATTTTCAAGATCAAACTTTTTGACCAACTCCAGTGCATACTTGGATTGACACAAGTGAATTCCTTCATCGTTTTGTTTAACTTGTAATCCAAGAAAATAATTCAACTCGCCCATCATGGACATCTCAAATTCGCTTTCCATGGTCTCCGCGAATTTAGAAGCATCATTATCTCTCGTTGCTCCAAAAACAATGTCATCAACATAGATTTGAGCAACTATGAAATTGTTTTGATAATGCTTCACAAAGAGAGTCCTGTCAGCTCCCCCTCGAGTGTAGCCCTTTTCCAAAAGGTGCTTTGTCAACCTTTCGTACCATGCTCGCGGTGCTTGTTTCAGACCGTAAAGAGCCTTTTTCAATCGAAAAACATGGTTAGGTAGTTTATGATCCACAAAACCTTTCGGTTGAGCTACATAAACTTCCTCATTTAAAAATCCATTTAAAAAGGCGCTCTTAACGTCCATTTGAAATAATCTGATTTTGAAATGACAAGCGATCGCAAACAGTATACGAATGGACTCGAGTCTAGCTACAGGGGCGAAGGTTTCATCAAAGTCTATACCTTCTACTTGAGAATAGCCTTGAGCAACTAACCTTGCTTTGTTCCTGATGATAGTACCTTCTTCGTTTTTCTTGTTCTTGAAGATCCATTTGGTACCTATCACATTGTGTTGCTTCGGAGGCTTCGTCAGTTCCCAGACTTTGTTTCGCTCAAATTGATGGAGCTCTTCCTGCATTGCTTTAATCCAGTAATCATCTTGGAGAGCTTCATCAATATTCCTTGGTTCGATTTGAGATACATAGCATGCAAATCCGCAAACCAATTGTCTCCGTGTTCTGACTCCTTCTTGTGGATCTCCAATTATGTTCGATTCAGGGTGATCCTTGGAGATGCGTAACGTTTGAGGTAGAGGAGTAGGCGGAGGTACACGAGATGATTCCTGCACATCAGATAAGCTTGAAGAACCGTTAGATGCATCAACATTATTATCGAAAGAATTGTTAGAGGAAGATGCATTAGCAGGTGTATCATCATCAAGAGAGATATCGAGGGTAGATTTTTCAGATTCAAAATGAAAAGCTTCATCTACCTTAACATTTATCGATTCTACGATCGTCTTAGATTCTAAGTTAAAAACTCGATATGCTCTGCTGTTTGTAGAATAACCTAAGAAAATCCCTTCGTCACTTCGAGAGTCAAATTTTCCAAGATTCTCACGATCACGTAAAATAAAACATCGACTCCCAAAAATGCGAAAATATTTGATGTTAGGTTTTCTACAAAACCAAAGTTCATATGGTGTATTCAAAGTCCCCGGGCGCAAATACACGCGATTGATAACATAAACAGCAGTGTTTACCGCTTCAGCCCAAAAGTAGAAAGGTAAGTTCCGGCTGTGAAGCATCACACGTGCCATTTCCTGTACGACCCTGTTTTTGCGCTCGACTACACCATTTTGTTGAGGTGTGTAAGGTGCGGAGAATTCATGTTTAATGCCATTAGAAACGCAAAAATCAATGAATTTGGAATTTATGAATTCCCCACCTCTATCACTCCTTACTCGAGTAATCCTATCATTCTTTTCTATCATAATACGATTGCAGATTTCGAGAAAAGAATCAAAGGTATCAGCCTTTTCTTTTAAGAAAGCTACCCAAGTATATCTAGAAAAATCATCAACCAACAAGAAAATATACCATTTACCTCCCAAAGATGGTTGACGAGTTGGCCCCATTAAGTCCATATGCAAAAGTTCCAAAGGCCGTTTTGTACCTATGTGGTTCAAATTCTTGTGTGCAGTCCTAGACTGTTTTCCCTTTTGGCAACCGCCACACACAAGGTTTTGTTCAAAAGAAAGTTTTGGAACCCCCTTGACCACATCTTTATTTGAAATTCTAACAAGTTCCTTAAAGTTTATGTGACCTAGCCTTTCATGCCAAAGTGTTTCATTTTTCAAAGATGCTAGGTTACATTTTTCAGAAATCTTAGAAGGAACTACATAACAGTTGTTTTCTGATCTAACCCCCTTTAAAAAGAAAGCATGGTTCATGTCAGTTACAGTGCATTTATCAGATGAAAAATTAACTGAATAACCACTATCACACAGTTGACTTATGCTTATGAGGTTAGTCTTAAGGCCATGAACAAATAATACATTATCTAGAACCGGGCCATCTGGAATAGCTACCGTTCCCTTTCCAACAATTTTGGAAGACCGACCATCTCCGAAAACAACAAGTCCTCCGGAGTTTTTCTCAAAAGTTTGAAAACAGTTTTTATCGCCGGTCATATGACGGGAACACCCGCTATCCAGGTACCAAGACGAACTATCATATGCATGCAAAGAAACATTGGTAGCAAGACAGGGAAAGATCTCACCTTTGCGCACCCAAACCTTTTTGAAGTGCGTCGGTAATGGTCGTGAAGTTGATTTCCTAGGTGAGAGCGTCTTGCCTGAAGAATTGCTGCTCCTTGATGATGTCGTCTTGAGAGATGTACTACCAAGGCTCTTTTCCGTCAATTTGATTGGAGTTGTTTTCCGAGGAATAGCCCTTTTGGTAGTCATTGCAAGATGTACTTGAGGTGTGCGTTTGGCTCCCATCTTGCAGTTTCTTCTTATGTGCCCTGAAATGCCACAACGAAAACATACCTTCACTCTTGTCGATTCCGAAGAAGATGTAGTAGGTTCGTTGTCGTTGCTTGTCGTGAACACCGGTGTCGGAGGAGGAGATACCGACTGAGGCACAAATACTGTACCACTCGAACTTGGAATGTCTCCAGTTTGAGTGTATCCGAGGCCGAACTTGTTTCTTTGACCGAGACCAAGGAGTCTGTCCAACTTACTCCTTCCAGAAGAGAATCTCTGTAAGTCATCCTTCAGTTGGCGTATGGTCTCTGTCATTTCCAATTTTTCCTGTCGGGCCTCGCCGTAGAGCTTCAAGAAGTAATTCGCTTTGTTCACCATATCCATATAATTCTTCTCGAATTGCTCATTGGACTCTTGAAGGGAAACATTTGTTTTAATCAGATTGTCCCTTTCCACTTCAAGATCGGTTGAGATAGAGGTTACTCTTTTTACTTCATCTTCAAGATCCTGCAATCTCGCTTTCAACCCCTTGTTTTGCTTAGCCAGTTTCTTTGAATCCCTCAAAAGTTTATGGTAGGCTAATGCAAAATCTTCACCTTCCGAATCATCTGATTCATCGTCCGTTGCAATCTTTTCCACAGTGGAGTTGGACAGTGAATCGGATGTACTTGCCATTAAGCACATGAAGGATGAAGGTTTGGTGGACGCGTGGAAAGCTGTCGCGTTGTCTTCTTCATCACTTGAGGATGACTCATTTGACGTGGAGTTGTCATCCCAAGTAACAACTTGCATCGCCTTCTTCTTAGCCGGATTCTTGTTGGGACACTCCGTTGAAATGTGGCCGTAGCCTCGACATTTGAAACACTGAACTTGTCCCTCAGAACTTTTCTTATCCTTTGAGAAGTTCTCTTGCTTTCTTGACTTGTGGCTTGAGAATCCCTTGCCTTTCTTGGACTTTCCGAAGGATGAAGTTTTGCTTGGATTTCCCCTTCGAAAGTTGCGGCGAAACTTCCTTGTCAAGAGAGCGAGCTGCTTCTCAAAGTCCTCCATAGAAATGTTCTCGTCGTCGTCCGAGGAGGATGAATCCGCGTCTTCTTCTTTAGTTGTTTTCAATGCATAACCTGAAGACTTAGAAGAGGATGCCTTTCCAGAAGAATAGTTAGTAGGAAAAGTCATTTCATAAGTTTGTAAAGCACCTACTAATTCTTCTACACGCATTTCGTCCGGGTGTTTAATTGTTTCAATGGCTGCAACCTTCGGGCGAAATCGTTCAGGAAGAGTTCTTAGAATTTTTCTTACAACTTTAAATTCTGGAATCTTCTCTCCCAAGTTAGCACATGAGTTCACGATGTCTTGCAATCGTGTGTAATAGTCAGTGAAAGATTCATTCTCTGCCATAGAGATAGAGTCAAACTTGCTCGTGAGCATTTGCAGTTTCTGAATCTTCACTAAGTTAGTTCCCTCATGCGTAACTTGAAGAACATCCCAGATTTCTTTCGCAGTCTCACATGCCGAGACGCGAGAGAACTCAGTTTGTGACAAAGCATTAAATAGAGCATTAATCCCTTTGCCATTGTAAGAAGATAAGTCTATCTCTTCCTTGGTCCATTTCGACCTAGGTTTTAAGGTGCGAACATCATCTAAAATTTCAGTTGGATTAGACCATCCTAATTCAATTGATTGCCACACCCTTTCGTCGATGGAAATTAAGAAAGCTTTCATCCGTACTTTCCAGTACGCATAATTTGTTCCATCAAAGAAAGGGGGTCGATTGATGTTTCCACCTTCAACCATTGTTTACAACCCTATTCCCGCTCTGATACCACTTGTTGGGTTTAGGTTAATAAGGATCTAAATAGGGGAAAAAACACCTAGAGGGGGGTGAATAGGTGTAAACAATAAACACTCAAAAAATCATTGTGCGATAAAACCCAATGCGGAAAAATAAAAGAACACACAAGATTTTTACGTGGAAAAACTCCAAACCGGAGTAAAAAACCACGGGACCGATAACACGGCGAAATCCACTAGAGTTAACACACGTACAAGGTGATATAACGTACTCACAGACGACTCAACCTTTTACCATACGCCCCTAGTCGATCTTCTCCGCTCGCTCCACGACGCTTCTCGAATCCACGATCCGCGCCCAACGCTGAATCCACAGCGTCCAACGTCGAGTCCACGACGTCCAACCGAATCCACGGTCTTCACCCAATGGTACGCTTCGAATCCACGAACGCACCTCGCTCCGAATCCACGAGAGCGGTAGCACCTTGAATCCACAAGGCCACGCGAGTCCACGCGCCGATTTTGGGATAAATCGTTGTTTGTTTGGGTGGTGATGATCCGCCGAATACTTAGATCAAGAGTAGATCGGAAATACCATCTAAGTATTCATTAGTTTGATTCAACTCAAGATATGAGTATGAAAAACCTAGAATCAAACTAATCAATATAGATGAAGAACCATTGAATAGATCTAATGATTTCCGTTCTTCTCTATATATGTGGATTTTTTCTTTTCGGCTATTTCTCAAATCGAAATGCGGATCTCTTTTTCCGATGCCCTAGAAATGAAATAGAAGGGCTATTTATAGGTTAGAAACCCTAGGAAGAATATTCGGATCAAAAACAAACTTTTCTGGAAAGTTTTACCGACGGCGATCCGGATTGCAAAGCCACGATCCGGATTGCAGAAGCACAAAATGCGGTTTCCAGAAAATAGCCTGTTCGGGATCCGGATCATAATCCCGATCCGGATCGTTCATACATTTTCACAAAACACCCCATTCGGGATCCGGATTGCACAAGCTGTGATCCGGATTGCAGCAATGTATGAAACAACACCTTTCGGGATCCGGATTGAAAGCCACGATCCGGATCCTGAACATGTCCCATGTCCAGTTTTTGATGAATAAGCAATTAAAACCTCTTCCAAGTGTTTCTACACTATAAGAAGTATTCGGATCATCAAAATTATTTAGTTAAACGTACCTGATCCTTTTGAATTCTTCTTTCTTGAGATTGAGGTATATGATCCAAAGTTTCTTCATCTTCAATCTTCAAGACTTAATATATTCACGAAATACGCCAACTCAAATTCCGT